>CAWUFW010001507.1:1800000-2150000 GCA_963921515.1 Calotriton arnoldi | reverse complement strand
AAAAGAGAGCGAGAGAGAGGGAGAGAAAGAGAGCGGGAGAGAGGGGAGAGAGAGAGAGGGAGAGAGGATAGAGAGGAAGAGAGAGAGACAGAGAGAGAGGGAAAGGAAGAGAGAGAGGGAGAGAAAGAGAGCGGGAGAGAAGAGAGAGATGATAGAGAGAGGAGGAGAGAGAGAAGAAGAGAGTGAGAGGGAGAGAAAGAGAGCGAGAGAGAGGAGAGAGAGGGGGAGAGAAAGAGAGCGGGAGAGAGGGGAGACAGAGAGGGAGAGAGGATAGAGAGGAAGAGAGAGAGAGACAGAGAGAGAGAAGAAGAGAGAGAGAGAGAAAGAGAGCGGGAGAGAGGAGAGAGAGAGGGAGAGAAAGAGAGCGGGAGAGAGGGAGAGAGAGAGAGAGGGAGAGAGGATAGAGAGGAAGAGAGAGAGACAGAGAGAGAGAGGGAAAGGAAGAGAGAGAGGGAGAGAAAGAGAGCGGGGGAGAAGAGAGAGATGATAGAGAGAGGAGGAAAGAGAGAGAAGAAGAGAGAGAGAGAGGGAGAGAAAGACAGCGAGAGAGAGAGGGAGAGAGAGAGAGAAAGAGAGGGAGGGAAAGAGAGAGAGAGAGAAGAGAGAGAGAGGGAGAGAGAGAGGAGACAGAGAGGGTTAGAGAGAGAGAGAGCAAGAGAGAGAGAGAGAGAGAGAGGGAGGGAGAGAGAGAGAGAGAGAGAGAGGCGAGAGAGAATAGAGAGAGGAGGAGAGAGAGAGGAGAGAGAAAAAGAGCAGGAGAGAGAGAGGAGGAGAGAGAGAGAGACGGAGAGGGGGAGGGAAAGGAAGAGAGAGGGAGAGAGAGAAAGCGGGAGAGAAGAGAGAGATGATAGAGAGAGGAGGAAAGAGAGAGAGAAGAAGAGAGAGACAGAGGGAGAGAAAGACAGTGAGAGAGAAGAGAGAGAGAGGGAGAGAGAGAGAGGGAGAGAGGGAGAGAGAGAGAGAGAGAGAGGAGGAGAGAGAGAGAGAGGGAGAGGAAGAGAGAGAGAGAGAGAGACAGAGAGGGGTAGAGAGAGAGAGCAAAAGAGAGAGAGAGAGAGAGGAGGGGCGAGAGAGAAAGGGAGAGAGAGAGGAGGAGAGGATAGAAAGAGAAGGAGAGTGAGACAGAGAGAGAGAGAGGAAGAGAGAGAGAGGGAGAGAAAGAGAGCGGGAGAGAGAGAGAGAGAGAGGAGGTGAGAGAGAGAGGAGAGACAGGATAGAGAGAGGAGGGAGAGAGAGAGAGAGAGAGAGAGGGAGAGAGAGAGAGAGAGAGGGAGAGGAAGAGAGAGAGAGAGAGAGAGAGAAGAAGAAGATGAGATAGAGAGCGAGGGAGAGAGAAAATAGAGAGGAGGAGAGAGAGAGGAAGAGAGAGGGAGAGAGGGGTAGAGATAGAGAGAGGAAGAGATAGAGAGAGAAAGGATAGAGGGAGGAAGAAAGAGAGAGGAGGGTGGAAAGAGAGGAGAGAGAGGTAATAGAGAGGAGGAGAGAGGAAGAGCGAGAGAGAGAGGGAGACAGAGAGAGAAAGTGTGTGAGAGTGAGAGGAAGAGAGACATAGGGAGAAGAGAGAGAGAGAAAGAGAGCAGGAGAGGGGAGAGAGAGAGCGAGAGAGAGAGAGGGAGAAAGAGAGAGGATAGAGAGGATAGAGAGAGGAGGAGAGATGATAGAGGAGAGAGAGAGAGAGAGGATATATATATATATAGAGAGAGAGAGAGGGGAAGAGAGAGAGAGAGGGAGACAGAGAGAGAGAAAGGAAGTGAGACATAGAGAGAGAGAGGAGAGAAAGAGAGAGAAAGAGAGCAGGAGAGAGGAGAGAGAGAGGAGGGGCAGGAGAGAGAGAGAGAGAGAGAGGAGAGAGAGAATAGAGAGAAGAAGAGAGAGAGAGAGAGAGAGGACAGAGAAAAAGAGCGAGAGAGAGGGGAGGAGAGAGAGAGAGATGGAGAGGAAGAGAGAGTGGAAAAGAGAGAGAGGGGTAGAGAGAGAGAGAGAGGGGGAGAGAGAGAGAAAGTGCGGGAGAGAGGGGAGAGAGAGAGATGGAGAGAGGATAGAGAGGAAGAGAGAGAGAGAGACAGAGAGAGAGAGAGGGAAAGGAAGAGAGAGAGAGAGGGAGAGAAAGAGAGCAGGAGAGAAGCGAGAGATGATAGAGAGAGGAGGAGAGAGAGAAGAAGAGAGATAGAGAGGGAGAAAAGAGAGCGAAAGAGAGGAGAGAGAGAGGGAGAGAAAGAGAGCGGGAGAGAGGGGAGACAGAGAGAGGGAGAGAGGATAGAGAAGAAGAGAGAGAGAGAGAGACAGAGAGAGAGGGAGAGAAAGAGAGCGGGAGAGAAGAGAGAGATGATAGAGAGAGGAGGAAAGAGAGAAGAAGAGAGAGAGGGAGAGAAAGACAGCGAGAGAGAGGAGAGAGAGAGGGAGGGAGAGAGAGAGAGAGAGAGAGAGAGAGAGAGAAAGAGAGGAGGAGAGAGAGAGAGAGGGAGAGGAAGAGAGAGAGAGAGACAGAGAGGGTTAGAGAGAGAGAGCAAGAGAGAGAGAGAGAGAGAGGAGGGAGGAGAGAGAGAGAGAGAGAGAGAGCAAGAGAGAGAGAGAGAGAGGAGGGAGAGAGAGAGAGAGAGAGAGAGAGAGAGAATAGAGAGGAGGATAGAGAGAGGATAGAGAAAACGAGCAGGAGAGTGAGGGGAGGAGAGAGAGAGAGACGGAGAAGGGGAGGGAAAGGAAGAGAGAGGGAGAGAAAGAGAGCGGGAGAGAAGGTAGAGATGATAGAGAGAGGAGGAAAGAGAGAGAGAAGAAGAGAGGGAGAGGGAGAGAGAGAGAAAGAGAGGAGGGGAGAGAGAGAGGGAGAGGAAGAGAGATAGAGAGAGAGACAGAGAGGGTAGAGAGAGCAAGAGAGAGGAGAGAGAGAGGAGGGGCGAGGGAGAAAGGGAGAGAGAGAGGGGGAGAGAGGATAGAAAGAGAAGGAGGGTGAGACAGAGAGAGAGAGAGAGGGAGAGAAAGAGCGGGAGAGAGGAGAGAGAGAGGAGGTGAGAGCGAGAGGAGAGACAGGATAGAGAGAGGAGGGAGAGAGAGAAGGAGAGAGAGGATAGAGAGAGAGAGAGGGAGAGGAAGAGAGAGAGAGAGAGAGAGAGAGAGAGAGAGAGAGAGAGAGAGAGGAGGAAGAGGAGATAGAGAGCGAGGGAGAGAGAAGATAGAGAGAGGAGGAGAGAGCGAGGAAGAGAGAGGGAGAGAGGGGTAGAGATAGAGAGAGGAAGAGATAGAGAGAGAAAGGATAGGGAGAGGAAGAAAGAGAGAGGAGGGAGGAAAGAGGATAGAGAGGAGGAGAGAGATAGAGAGAGGAAGAGCGAGAGAGAGAGAGGGAGTCAAAGAGAGAGAAAGTGTGTGAGAGTGAGAGGAAGAGAGACATAGAGAGGGAGAAGAGAGAGAGAGAGAGAGAGCAGGAGAGGGGAGAGAGAGAGAGAGAGAGGGAGAAAGAGAGAGAGAGGATAGAGAGGATAGAGAGAGGAGGAGAGATGATAGAGGAGGAGGGAGAGAGAGAGAGGATATATATATATATATAGAGAGAGAGGGAAGAGAGAGAGAGGGAGACAGAGAGAGAGAAAGTGTGTGAGAGAGAAAGGAAGAGAGACATAGAGAGATTAGAGAAAGAGAGAGAAAGAGAGCAGGAGAGAGGAGAGAGAGAGGAGGGGCAAGAGAGAGAGAGAGAGAGGAGAGAGAAAAAGAGCAGGAGAGAGGAGAGAGAGGGGAGGAGAGAGAGAGAGATGGAGAGGAAGAGAGAGTGAAAAAGAGAGAGAGAGGGTAGAGAGAGAGAGAGAGAGATAGGAAAGGGATAGAGGGGTAGAGAGAGAGAAAGAGAGCAGGAGAGAGGGGAGAGAGAGAGAGATGGAGAGATGATAGAGAGGAAGAGAGAGAGACAGAGAGAGAGAGAGAGGGAAAGGAAGAGAGAGAGAGGGTGAGAAAGAGAGCGGGAGAGAAGAGAGAGATGATAGAGAGAGGAGGAGAGAGAGAAGAAGAGAGAGAGAGGGAGAAAAGAGAGCGAGAGAGAGGAGAGAGAGAGGGAGAGAGAGAGAAAGAGAGAAGGGGAGAGAGAGAGAGGGAGAGAGGATAGAGAGGAAGAGAGAGAGACAGAGAGAGAGGGAAAGGAAGAGAGAGGAGAGAAAGAGAGCGGGAGAGAAGAGAGAAGAGAGAGAGATGATAGAGAGAGGAGGAGAGAGAGAGAGAGAAGAAGAGAGAGAGAGAGGGAGGGAAAGACAGCGAGAGAGAGGAGAGAGAGAGGGAGAGAGAGAGAAAGAGAGAAGGGGAGAGAGAGAGAGGGAGAGGAAGAGAGAGAGACAGAGAGGGGTAGAGAGAGAGAAAGAGGGAGAGAGAGAGGGAAGAGAGAGGGAGAGAGAGAGGGAGAGGAAGGGGAAGAGAGGGATAGAGAGAAAGAGAGGGAAAGGAGGGGAGAGAGAGAAAGAAAGAGAGAGAGAGAGGAGGGGAGAGGGAGAAAGAGAGGGAGAGAGGAGGGGAGAGAGAGAGTGAGTGAGAGGAAGAGAGAGAGAGACAGAGAGGGGTAGAGAGAGAGAGCAAGAAAGAGAGAGAAAGGGAGAGAAGGGGAGAGAGAGAGAAGGGGAGAGAGAGAGAGGGAGAGAGGAGATAGAGAGGAGGAGAGAGAGAGAGAGAGACAGAGAGAGAGGGGGGGAAGAAGAGAGAGAGAGGGAGAGAAAGAGAGTGGGACAGAGGAGAGAGAGAGAGAGGAGAGAGAGAGAGAGGATAGAGAGAGGAGGAGAGAGAGAGGGAGAGGAAGAGAGAGAGAGGGAGAGAAAGAGAGCGGGAGGAGAGGAGAGAGAGAGGCGAGAGAGAGAGAGAGAGGGAGGGGAGGGAGCGAGAGAGAGGAAGAAAGAGAGAGAGGGAGAGAGAGAGAGCAAGAGAGGAGAGGGAGAGAAAGAGAGCTGGAGAGGAGGGGAGAGGGAAAGAGGAGTAGGGGAGAGAAAGAGGGAGAGAGTGAGGAGGGGAGAGCGAGGGAGAAGAGGGGGGAGAGAGAGAGAGAAAGAAAGCAGGAGAGAGGAGAGGGAGCGAGGGGAGAGAGAGGAGGGGAGAGAGAGAAAGAGAGAGGGGGAGGAGGTGACGAGAGAGAGGGAGAGAGAGAGGGAAAGAGAGATAGAGAAGGGGAGAGAGGGAGAGAGAAAGAAAGAGAGAGAAGTAGAAAGAGAAAGAGGGAGACAGAGAGGGGTAGAGAGAAAGTGTGTGAGAGTGAGAGGAAGAGAGACATAGAGAGGGAGAAGAGAGAGAGAGAAAGAGAGCAGGAGAGGGGAGAGAGAGAGAGAGAGAGGGAGAAAGAGAGAGAGAGGATAGAGAGAGGAGGAGAGATGATAGAGGAGGAGGGAGAGAGAGAGAGAGAGGATATATATATATATAGAGAGAGAGAGGGGAAGAGAGAGAGAGGGAGACAGAGAGAGAGAAAGTGTGTGAGAGAGAAAGGAAGAGAGACATAGAGAGATTAGAGAAAGAGAGAGAAAGAGAGCAGGAGAGAGGAGAGAGAGAGGAGGGGCAAGAGAGAGAGAGAGAGAGGAGAGAGAAAAAGAGCAGGAGAGAGAGGGGAGGAGAGAGAGAGAGATGGAGAGGAAGAGAGAGTGAAAAAGAGAGAGAGAGGGGTAGAGAGAGAGAGAGAGAGATAGGAAAGGGATAGAGGGGTAGAGAGAGAGAAAGAGAGCAGGAGAGAGGGGAGAGAGAGAGAGAGATGGAGAGATGATAGAGAGGAAGAGAGAGAGACAGAGAGAGAGAGAGGGAAAGGAAGAGAGAGAGAGGGTGAGAAAGAGAGCGGAGAGAAGAGAGAGATGATAGAGAGAGGAGGAGAGAGAGAAGAAGAGAGAGAGAGGGAGAAAAGAGAGCGAGAGAGAGGAGATAGAGAGGGAGAGAGAGAGAAAGAGAGAAGGGGAGAGAGAGAGAGGGAGAGATGATAGAGAGGAAGAGAGAGAGACAGAGAGAGAGGGAAAGGAAGAGAGAGGAGAGAAAGAGAGCGGGAGAGAAGAGAGAAGAGAGAGATGATAGAGAGAGGAGGAGAGAGAAAGAGAAGAAGAGAGAGAGAGAGGGAGGGAAAGACAGCGAGAGAGAGGAGAGAGAGAGGGAGAGAGAGAGAAAGAGAGAAGGGGAGAGAGAGAGAGGGAGAGGAAGAGAGAGAGACAGAGAGGGGTAGAGAGAGAGAAAGAGGGAGAGAGAGAGGGAAGAGAGAGGGAGAGAGAGAGGGAGAGGAAGGGGAAGAGAGGGATAGAGAGAAAGAGAGGGAAAGGAGGGGAGAGAGAGAAAGAAAGAGAGAGAGAGAGGGGGGGAGAGGGAGAAAGAGAGGGAGAGAGGAGGGGAGAGAGAGAGTGAGTGAGAGGAAGAGAGAGAGAGACAGAGAGGGGTAGAGAGAGCAAGAAAGAGAGAGAAGGGGAGAGAGAGAGAAGGGGAGAGAGAGAGAGGGAGAGAGGAGATAGAGAGGAGGAGAGAGAGAGAGAGAGAGGGGGAAGAAGAGAGAGAGAGGGAGAGAAAGAGAGTGGGACAGAGGAGAGAGAGAAGAGGGGAGAGAGAGAGAGGATAGAGAGAGGAGGAGAGAGAGAGGGAGAGGAAGAGAGAGAGAGGGAGAGAAAGAGAGAGAGAGGAGGGGAGGGAGAGAGAGAGAGGAAGAAAGAGAGAGAGGGAGAGAGAGAGAGCAAGAGAGAGAAGAGTGAGAGGAGAGAGAGAAAGAGAGGAGAGGGAGAGAAAGAGAGCTGGAGAGGAGGGGAGAGGGAAAGAGGAGTAGGGGAGAGAAAGAGGGAGAGAGTGAGGAGGGGAGAGCGAGGGAGAAGAGGGGGGAGAGAGAGAAAGAAAGCAGGAGAGAGGAGAGGGAGCGAGGGGAGAGAGAGGAGGGGAGAGAGAGAAAGAGAGAGGGGGAGGAGGTGACGAGAGAGAGGGAGAGAGAGAGGGAAAGAGAGATAGAGAAGGGGAGAGAGGGAGAGAGGGAGAGAGAAAGAAAGAGAGAGAAGTAGAAAGAGAAAGAGGGAGACAGAGAGGGGTAGAGAGAGAGAGAGGAAAAGGGAGAGAGAGAGAGAGAAAGAGAGAGGGAGAGGAGGGGGGAGAGAGAGAGAGGGAGAGAGAAAGAAAGAGAGAGAAGTAGAGAGAGAAAGAGGGAGAGAGAGACAGAGAGGTGTAGAGAGAGAGAGAAAGAGGGAGAGAGAGAGGAGAGAGAGAGAGGAGAGAGAAAGAGAGAGGGAGAGGAGAGGGAGAGAGAGAGGAGGGGAGAGAGAAAGAGAGGGAGAGAGAGAGAGAGAGAAAAAGGGAGGGAGGGAGGGAGAGAGAGAGAGAGAGTAAGGGAGCCGGAGAGAGAAGAGAGAGAGGAGGGGAGAGAGAGAGAGAGAGAGAGAGAGAGAGTAGAGAGTAGAGAAAAAGAGAGATTGAGAGGAGGGAAGGGAGAAAGAGAGAGAGAGAGGAAAGAGAAAGAGAGCAGGGGAGAGAGAGAGGGAGAAAGAGAGAGAGAGAAAGAGCAGGAGAGAGAGAGAGAGGAGGAGAGAGAGTGCTTTTGTCTGACTATTTAAAAACCCCAGGTGAAATCTGACAGAGACCTTAGCATACCCATTTGAAAGTTGCTGTACCCAACTATCTATTAAATGATATATTTATAAGGGGGGGAGGACACCCCCATGAAGCTACCCCCCCCCCCCGGCTATGCGTAGAACCCCGAGTTAACGGGCACATGTCATTTCCAAACACTTAACCTCTGGTATTACTTCTATCCCACCCGGGGGTGAAACAAGCCACGGCGGGCATCTTCCTGGATTTTTTTGACCGGGTGGTGCAGGCCAAAGGAAAGGGAAGGGGAAAGGGTAGTAAAGAGGGTGGTGCAGGGGGTTATTTAGGTAGGGGACATGGAAGGTTCTGGCACGTTTGACCAGTACCTTCACTCTGGGAGGTAGGTAGATAGAAAGATTTTGGAGAGTTGGTGGGCAGCGAAGGCTCAGGCATACAGATGGTGGAGGGATGGGAGGTGGTGTAGGTGTGGTCCACCTGTAAATGAGGTCAGTGGATTAAGGTCGCAAGGATGTCACATGGCGTGTACCAGGGGCCCGACAGGCCTAATTTATGCAATGGCGGCTGGTGATCTTTCAAAGTTGTGGGGAGTAATACCTGCTAGGAGTTCACCCCATTTTTTCAAAATGTGCCTCACTCATACTCACTCCCTTTTACATTTACTCTCTTCAACCTTGCTCACTGTGTCAGATTCTCTCACTCATTCTTACTCCAACTCACTGTTACTCACACACAAACATACTCATACTCACTGGTTCTCATTATCATTTACACAATTACACACACTCAACCTTTCACGCTCGCTTACTATGGGCCCTGGTGCAACTGCACCTGCTGCACCACTGATCGCTACACTCCTGACTCACTTTCACTCCCTCTCAAAATCTCCAATCACTCGTTCTAATGCACTCACCCTCCTTCACTCACTCCCTTGTGCTCACTTTCACTTATTCATGCACACTCTGAAACTCAGAATCTCGCTCACTTTCACTCATTAACACTCGCAAGCACATTCACGCACACTTTCACTCAATCCCATTCACTTTCAGTCGCTCACAAACACATACAAACATGAACAGAGAAACATTTTTTTAATGTTTCTTGCTTCCTTTGCTGGCAACTCGGATGCTCCATGGCAGTGGCAGAGCAGGAATCTGTTGCTGGTCTTTGAAACCAGCTAGCCAGGCTCTGGACCTAACTCACCACAAGCACCCAACCCTGTTGGTGACAAACACTCCTACGGCACCCAACACCTCTAGGGCACCAACCTCTCTGCACCCAGCCTTCTGCCATACTCCGCAGTGGATTGGCCCTGTGCCCAACCTACTGCAGATAGCCATCCACTGTGCAAGGCCTGCAGACTGCACTGTGGCGGTCGGCCACAGGGTCTTTTCTATGACTAGACCCATCTCTTTATCTTTTACATTTTTGTTCAGTAGCACAGTACTGGACCATGGTACCACGTGGGGTACCTCACTGTGCACAGCAGTACCAGACTTTCGTATCACATTACCCATGACCTGAAGGTTTTTTTTTTATAGCTTTCGGCTTAAGAACCTCTCCACATGGTCCAGGGGCTGTGCCAATTCCTCCTCTTCATGTGTCCTTTGATTTTTTTCAGGATTCAAGGACCAAATCCCTGTAATGGCTGCTTCAACGTGTTCTCCATAATGTAGACAGCCAATCAAGATTCGGTTATCCACTTTCAGTGGGCCAATCAGAGCATATCTGAACCCCAAGGGGACTATTCACAAAGATAACTTACTGTGAGTAAGTTTCACGTGTAAATCACTTTTGAGTAAAGTTACTACTTTGGGTTATTCAAAAAATCTGAGTGTAAAGCTACTCAAAAGTGTAGGCTTACGTGTTTACACCCTCTGAATATGAGGGTATTGACAAACTTATGAGTGTAAGTTACTACTGAAATAAAAAAACAGTGGGAAGTCCAGCACCAGACATGGCTAACCAGTGGTAATTCAACACCCTCCCATAGAAAATAATGGAGGTAGGGACTGACTCCTAAATTCCATAGGAAATAATGTTAAGTTAAAATATTTAAAATAGTTAAACATATAAATAATACAAATGTAATTTAAAAAAATATCTAAAAATTGTGTATATTTAATTATAAAATAATTGAAAAACCTTTCTTGAATTTAAAAATGTATGTAGAAGTAAATGTTATTAAATATAATTAAAAATATAATAAAATTTCTTCTAATTAATGTTGTGCTTCACTTCTAATAATTATTGATGCACATATAATTATTGATGCATTATACAAAAAGACCTTTTTACTTTAGGTGAGAATTTATTTTACTAATTTAAACTTCAGAAAAATACATTTAATATAATATAATAAATTTATGTTAATTAAACTTTTAAATCAAAATTAATTTAATAGTGTTGGTGCATTTTGTCTTAACTTCTACATTTACAATAAATATATAACATTATTTTACATAATCAACATGAAAATATTTTTACAACCTTTTTCAAATCATCAATGACGTAATTTGTGGTATCATCAGTGATGTCATCAATGATGTAATTGAACATGTCATGAGAGATATATATTTGAGGTCATAAGCAGTGCATTGCAGGGTGCAAGTTATAGTTAGCTCAGTAAACTATAACTGATGAATTTCAGTGTTTTCTTGTTTTAAAACAATAGTTTTTATATTATCAGAAGGCCTAACTCTAACATCATTTTAACCTTTGTGTTTTTCCAGCAAATTTCTTGGGTTCTTTTAATGTAAGATAAAATCTTAGTACCTTACGTATCTATAACATCACTGTAATTTTTTTTTTTCAGTTAATCTCAGAAGTTTTTTAAAATGTAAAGTATGATATTATTATTGAACCTAAGCATAACATCGCTTTAAACTTTCTTTTTTCAGTACATTTCTGGCTTTTTTTTTTAACACAAAGTAAGACTTATTACCATATGTAACTATAATATCTAGCTAGCTGGTCCCTCTCTGAAGCCACTCCTGGAAGGCGTAAGAACAAAGTTTCTTCCAACAATCTCATATGGAAGTGAAGCATTAAGAGGGCAGGATGCCAGCACCCTAGACACTGCAATTACTCGAGCTTATATAATTATATTCTCCTTGCCAAGTTACACCTCCCCTGCACAGAGAAGATTGGAATTCGGGTTGCTAAAGCAGTCATTAGCTAGACGCGGTGCATATATAACATGCTGGAGCAAGATTAGGAAAACTGAACCCAACTCACTGAATCATATGTTATGGGACGAGCTACAGCACCGCAACACATCACCCGCAAGAATGTACCTGCAAGAGTACCTCGTCCATACAGGTCAAGCTCAACTTTGGGAAACTCCAACCAATCTACAGACCTTTAAGTGTCTGGTCAAGAAGTCACTCAAAATCCAATCTGTCATAGTGGATAAAGCTACATTAGCAAAAAGGGCACATGGGTGGATGACATTAAATAATTATAAGGCTATCGCCCTTCAAGATTACTTTGCCACCGGCTACCCAGCTTTTATCAAGCAGCCGTTTTCAAAATATCGGCTGGGTATTTTACCAGTTAGAGAGCGTATGGCACCCTGACTACGTGGAAATCCCCCTGCTACTTGTCGACTCTGCGGAACTAATAAGGAAGATCTGTTGCACCTAGTCTGTTCCTGCAATATGGTACAGAAAGAAAGGAAACAACTATTAATCACGACATTTAACCAAAGGGGAATTCGAACAAGAAGGCAGGCAATTTTAGCCTGTTTTGATCCAGGGGACCTTCAGATAAACTGCTGCTTTGTCAAATTTTTACTAAAGGTGGAGCAAAGAATACGGAAAATGTAATTTGTTCAGCGCTGACGACATAAGCTGCTACTTAAATGGCTATAACATTCTTAAGGAATAATATGACCCTCCACCAAGACAACACTGGGGCAGACCTGTTTTTACTCAAGAACTAAAACTCCTTGATGAAAATTCATGGGCTGTAAATATGCGTGAAATTAAACTCCAATCAGTTTTCCCTTTTATGTGACATTGTCCCACATGAAAATAACTAACCTGCTATAATAGCTATAATAGTACCTCTAGCATCATTTTTTTCCTTTCTTTCCCCTACCACATGACAATTTTAAATTTGACTGTACAGATTCAAATTTCAGAATCACTACTTTTATCTATACCATGTAATAGTGCAAATATATCTTGTATCATTTTTATTGCAATGGTTTTAAGTAACTTATCCATTATTTAAATAAACTTGAAACATATGTAACTATAATATCACTTTAAGCTTTGTTTTTTTCAGTGAATTTCTGTTTTTAAAAAAATCATATTTGCCAAACTCCCTCACTGAGCATACCTTCTGACCTCACGCACTACGGAGTGGACACAGGGCTAGGACACAGGGTCAGGCCAATAACTTGTGGGCAGCAAACCTCCCACAGACCCCAACCCCACATTTTCCATTGTTGTCTCTTTTTTTATTGCTTTTCAGAGTCTAGCAGTATTTCTGCGGGGTCACACAGGACCACAACAGAGGTCTCTCTGGGTCTTGCAGGAGTAGGTCAGGACCCTTGGCACAATTTAATTTTTTTGGCAGACCCACCCCCCTCAAAAGGCCAGGGGTCAAGGTATCACTACCCTGCCCTCTTATATCACATTTATTTTTATTTTCAGGACATGAAGATCCAGTCCCTATGTCCTGTAATGGTGGCTGCAACATTTCTGTTGATATTGGTGCCAGCAAGTCAGAGCGGGACCAAAGTAGCCAATCAGAAAACAGGCCCTCTCGGCCAATCAAAATGCTCTGTTTTCTAAATTTGTTGTACCACGGGACTCCCACCGGGCCAACCGTCCAGAGATCTCTAACTTTTGTGCCAAAATGCTGACTAGATTTACATCAAATCACAAACAGCACGCTTCTTGAGTAAAGGTCTAGCTTTCTGCCAAATTTGGTGTAATTCTGTCCAGCATTTCTTTCCCCTGCATCGCTCTCTAGTATTCCTATAGGAAATTGCATGGGGGAAATGACAGATCACCACAAAATTTTCCAGGAAGGAGCTGAAGTGGACCTGGGGCACTGAACAACTTTATGAAATATTGGGGGCCAGAGGGACAAGCCCAAGGCCCCCAAGGCCTCCCCAGCCAGCACCCATTCTGGGTGCAGGCAGAGACGTCCATTCTTTTTTTTCCCTGTGTGCCCCAGTAATACTTGGCGCACCCAAGAATTGAGTCTCCCGTTGGGGGCTGCAGGAGTGACCGGCAGCCCCACCGGCCCCCCCAGCCAGCACCCATCCTGGATGATGGTGAGAGCAACAGTGAATGTGCTCCAGCCCAATGGGAGCAGCTTTAATTTCTGCTCCCATGATGGGAACACATTATTTGTTCCCTGCCCGCACTCTCGCGGGTAGGGAGATTGTTTTCTGCTCCTGCCCGAGATGAGCGCAATATTGTTTGCTGGCTCCAGGGATTGGGGTTCCAAGTGCCAATATATGGCTCAGGGATGGGGGTCTGCACACAGACTCCTCTCCTCAGTATATATATATATATATATTTAAATGTGGTCAGGCCCGGGGGATGGGGTCACTGAGGCCAATAGGTAGCTTGGGGATGGGGTCTGAAGAAAACCCCCCTCCCCATATGTTGAAAATAAAATAACCTTTTTGGCCCCAGTGGAATTTCTTCTGGAACGCCCCAACACTCCCCTCCAACAAGGCCTAGGGGGCCAGGGTATCCCTTCCCTGCCCCCTATATGCTGTTTTCTTATTTTTTCAGGACATGGGGACTGAGTCCGCAAGTCCGAAAATGGCTGCCAGCGAATCAGATCTTTTGATCTGCCAGTCCCACTGTACGACCGGTACTCTGAAATATCTGTACATTTGGAAAGTTAATTTCTCAAAAATTACTGAACGGACTTACACCAAATCACAAAAAGTATGCTTTCTGGGTTAAAAATCCAGCTTTCTGCCAATTCTGGCAAGCCGTTTTGACTGTAGCTGCATCTAAAGTTCTATGGGAAAATGCCTGGGGAAAACGCATTTGGGTAGCCCTACCCACCTCCCTTTATGTTTCTTTTTCTTTTCCTCAGGACAGGGGACTGAGCCCTCGAGTCTTAAAATGGCTGCTGCCACATCTTTTTTCACTAATGAATTTTGTATGTCTTGGTACAATGTGTTTAAAGTCTGGCACTTAGCTGTAAAGAAAACAAGCTTCATGGTAAATGGGTCATGAAGACATCACCATTAGTTACCAGGCATAGAAGTGCGATTGCGCAATATCTTGAATAAGTGATCTTCAATAAAATATCAAGAATATATTCTGTTTATGCCTAGTAATGGAGGCTTCCAGAATTTACTATAAATGAGAAGTAATTATATGCAGAATGTTTTTGCAACATGGATCATAGGTCATAAAATAATTTAAAGAGACAAATTTTAGTTAGAATGACAACTTGAGTTTATCATATGTTCTTAACATAAAGTGGTAACTACATGTCCCACAATGCCTCATTGTGGGCAAAGCAGGCAGATATGTATAAATAAGAAAAAGAAAATGGACTCACTAACCGTGATCAAAACCGAGGAGGTCGAAACTCGGTTGTTGGTTGCAAGAAAATAAATCCTTGCTAAAATATGAATCCTTGGAGTGCGACAAAATCATTTCTGATGGTAAAAAAAAAATATATATATATGTATATATATATATATTTTCCATTGCGCAACCCCCTCGCCCCCGTACCAGCCCAAAACCCCCACCCCCTTGCGCCCGGCCCGGCCCCACCACCCGTGAGTCATGCCGGCCACCACTGGGTGTACTGTAGTCCATTGTTGCATTCATGCATCACTTGTTCCTTGGTTGTACAGTGCAGTCTCTTTTCACGCATGTGCATGTCTTGTTCATTGGTTTGATCAAGTTTCGACTTCCATCGCTATTCACAAACATTGCTTGTTCCTTGGTTTGTTTACCTGAGCAGTACATTCTCTTTTCATGCATGTGCATGTCTTGTTCCTTGGTTTGTTTACCTGTGCTATGCAGTATTTGCAGATGCATGTACATGACTTGTTCCCTGAGATGTTTGTTTACCTGTGCAATGCAGTCTTTTCTCATGTATTTGCATGACTTTTCATTGGTTTGATCAGGTTTGGACTTCCATCGCTCTTCACACACTTTACTCATTCCTGTCTTGGCTTAACTGTTCTAATACCTGTATATTTATATGTTTTCTACATTTGATTGTATCGGTTGTATACTGCATTATCCTTCTTTATATGGTCATGCACTGCTTGTTTAATGGTTGGCTCAACAGTGTACCACAGTATCAGTTAACAGGCTCTCACAATGGTTGTTTTTTATTGTGTGAGAAGTGAATTAATTGGGGGGCGTGGCTTGAGCCGCTGTTAGATGGCCGCGTTTTCTTGAGGCTCCGCGCCTCGGCCGAGACCTTTCTCGCTGCGGAGCGGCAGCTTTCCTCCTCCGACACTATGGACAGGCGTCTTTAACAATCCTGATGCGGGAGAGCAGGTAGTGGTCTTTTTTTCTTCTTTTTGTGTCGTTTTTCGCCCTGCTTCTCCCACGTCTCGTTTCCCTCAGGGGATATAGTTGCGGCCGCCATTTTGTCTCCCGTGAGTCGCGGCAGTGACTGGCTGCTGTTTTCTACTGTCCTGGCAATATTTTCACAATGGACAATGGAACGGTGACTGAATTCTTTTTTTTTGGGATGCTCTATGGGATATTCTGTCCCTCTTACTGATAATATTCAAGCTGTTTAGTTTTGAGGGTTACTAGCAGTTTATCTGCTAATTCTTCCCATTTCTCTCTGGTGTACATTTACCTTCAGCAAAGGAGGGTGAAAAGGAGTATAAACAGGGACTTGTGTATGTTTTTCCCTCTCAGCTGAGCTCCTCTGCTGCACGTCATTAGCTCTGCTAATCCACCAACTTTGGCGGCATCTCTCTCCTCACATGTTTATGGAGCCTCCTCCTTCCCTCAGTCAAAAGACTGCCTCTTCCACTATGTCTGCCACACGTAAAGATTCCACCACGGCTGCGTCAAAACGCCAAAAGAAAGAGCCGGGCTCTCCCTCGAAATCTCCATTGCCCATAACACTTGATGATAAAGCTTTTAAAACCTTTTGTAGTTGACACCAATGCTACCCTTCAGAGACTGGAGGAGAAATGGTCCAATTTAGAGTCGAGGGTTACGGTGGTGGAGCAAAAGATCAGTGCACCCAGGATGTGATCCCCAAAGTGGAAGCTATGTCCAGAGAAATAGCTCTCCTCAAACAGCTAATGGAAGACTTGGAAAATCGCAATAGGTGCAACAATCTTAGACTTTATGGTATTCCTGAGGGAGAGGAAGGCTCCGACATGCTCGCCTTTCTTAAACTTCATATTCCTAAGCTAGTTGGCCTTAAGGAAGGTACTATTCTCAACTTGCAACATGCGCATCGTATTGGTCCCAAACCTGGGGGCTCCCTCTCCACCTCGTCAGTCAGCCGCCCCAAAGGGATAATTGTTCTTTTCTTGGAATATACCGAATTGCTGATGGTTTTGTCTGCAGCGAAACAAAGGAAGCAGATGTTATGGTCCGGTCACAGAGTTTTTCTCTCACAAGATGTGGCTCGCGCCACCGCCGCTCGTCATAAGGAATTCCTTTCCTTCTGCCCCACTCTCCGTTCCATGAATGCTAGATATGGTTTGGTCCATCCTTGCTTTTTTAAGGTCACCTACAAGGAACGGACTCACTCCTTTGACCGCCCTGAAGATTTAAGACAATTCATTTCTCGTCACAAAGGAGAAGAAATGGACCTTGGAAAAACCTGAATACAGACTTTTCTAGCATGTTTTTTTTTTGTTTCCCATTTGCTTAACTATTTTCAATTTACAGGTTCAGCTGTTTTTCTTTCTCTCTATTCGTTCGTTTATTTTGGGATTGCTATATGTTTACCCTCATAGACTACCATCCTCTAACGATTTTGTGGTTTTCTTTCACAGATGTACCTTGTCTAGTACGGACTCCCTTCCTTGCCGTTCTCCCCTCATTGTGCCTCCCCTCCTTCTCCTATTGTTTATAGTACTTCACGTATTGGTAAGTGTTTCTCCCTCCTTAAAGTTTGTTTGTTTCCTATATTTGTTCTCATCATATTTCCTTATTTCTAGTTCCTCTGCCTGTAAAGTCTCTCCGCTGCTGCTCCATATTTTCTTATATTCTTTTTACCTTACTTTCTACTGGTCTCTGTCGTTTCTGTTTGACTTCTTTGATTCTCGTCTGTCCTCTCTTCGCGGCTCCCCGCCTCCGTATGTTAATCTTTTCACTCTGGCAATATGTTTTGGTTATCTTGACTGGAGTCCTCGGGCTTCTTGTCAACCTTTCTTTCTCCATCACCTGTTTCTTCTTCTGTTCTCTCTCTCTATCTCCTTTTCTCTCTTCTGTTTTCTCCTACATTCTCTGAATTTTTCTAATATATTTATGATTACTTTCTTTTTCTTCTTTTTTCTTGTTCTTTACTCTTGTACCGTTCCTTCTCTTTATTTGATTCTATTGCGTAATATCCTGCTTGTTGGTTCTAAAATTTCCGCTTGTTCAAATTTCAGAGTTATTAAGTTTAGAATGCTCATGGTGTTGTTAAATGTTTCCTCTCTCTCACTATGACTGACAATGTTCGCATAATATCCTGGAATGTGAAGGGTTTGCGTAATCCTGTCAAGAAACAAAGGGTACTTACCCATTTATCTAGATTACATTGTAAAGTTGCTATGCCTCAAGAGACTCATCTTAATGAAATTGATATTAGTTCTCTTAAAAAACAATTGGTAGGCTATGTGTATTGCTCCCCAGCTAAGGACAGAAAGAATGGAGTGGTGACATCCCTTTCTATAACTAGAAAAGGAGGAGAAAGATGCTGATGATAGATGTCTCCTTTTACATCTCACTATTAATGGTTCCCCTATTTCTCTTCTTAACATTTATGGTCCCACTGGTGTTGACTCTCAGTTTTGGCAGTCCATGTCCCATACCCTTCGCTCCTGCCCTGACTCTAACTTACCGGTGGGTGGGGACTGCAATCAGGTCATGGATCCCTTCACTGATAGAAAATCCACTGCAAAGTACATTCCCAATAAAATGCAAAAAACTTTTACTAATACTATTCACTCAAGAGGTCTGGTGGATGCCTGGAGAATATATAATCCAGACAGTTTGGAATTTACTTTTTATTCCCCCACTCACTATTCTAGATCTAGAATTGATTATATTTTTTTGAGTCCTCATCTCATCCCTAACTTAATTCACGCTGAAATTGGGTCCATTCTTATTTCCGACCATGCCCCTGTAATTTAGATCTCCCTTCGGAGTCCTCCAAACCCCGTAGATGGTGCTTCAATAATTACTTACTCAAGGATCCCTCTTTTATTGGGCGCTTCAAAGAGTTTTTGTCTGAATTTTTTCTCATTAATGCTAGTCCTGACATCCCCTTCCACACCATTTGGGACGCTTTCACGGTGACAGCCAGAGGTTTTATCATTGCGCCAAAGGCAAGCCTGTCTGCGCCCGTCCGCGACCCGACTGCGGCCAGCGCCAGGAACCCTGGACCTCCCACTACCCATCGCTACGACACCACCACCCTCCTTGCACTCAACCCTGGAAGACTTAGAGAATGCCAACAGACCTCGCCGAACACGACCCACAGCCAGTTCTCCTGCCTCCACTGCCGCCAGACCCTCACCGCCACCCCGGCCTCCAACACCGCCGACGCCAGCACTGGCGACACCCTAAAATGCATCCTCCTCAACGTACGCTCCGGACACAAACACGCCATGGAAATCTGGGACCTACTTGACTCTCTCTCGCCCGACATCGCCTTCTTCACAGAGACCTGGACCAACGCATCCTCTGCCCCCGACATCAGCACCACCATCCCAGACGGATACAAGATCCAGAGGAAAGACCGCCCCAACCACTCAGGAGGGGGCCTCGCCATCGCCCACAAGAGCACCCTCCGCCTCACCACCTCCAGCGAAACCTTCCCCTCCGCCGAACACCTGCACTTCCAGATCCAGACCACCCCCAAAGCCACACTCCGAGGAACCCTCATCTACAGACCCTCCAGCCCCCGAACACCCTTCGCCACCACCATCACCGACTTCATCGCACCCCATGCCATCGCCTCAACAAACTACATACTCATTGGAGACCTGAACTTCCATCTCGACAACCCCAGCGACCCCAACTCCACTATCCTTCATGACAACCTCGCCAGCATCGGACTTAAACAACTCGTCAACAAACCCAACCCACAGAGCAGGACACACCCTCTACCCCATCTTCGTGGGGCCACACAACGCAGCCGCCATGGACCGACCACCACTGCATACACTTCGCCATCAACAAACGCAAGGCACCCAAACCAGCCCCATGCCCACCTCGAAGGAACTGGAGCAAGGTTACCGATGAGCAACTTAACTCCACCCTCACCCGAGACCACCACACCTGGGCACCCGATGCAAACGATGCAGCCAGAGAACTCAACACCTGGATCTCCAACTACGCAGACGAGCTCGTCCCGCAACGCAACCCCGACAGACAACACCCCAGGAAAGCCGCCTGGTTCACCACCGCTCTCCAAGAAGCCAGACGCCCCTGCAGACACCTGGAGAACTGGAGAAACACCAAGACAACCGAAAACCACACCACCTACAAGGACGCCATGACGGACTACCACAACCAGATCAGAGCCACCAAGAGGAACTTCATCCACAACAAAATCCTGGCCAACTCCACCAACTCCAAGGAACTTTTCAGTGTCATTCAAGAATTCACCAACCCACGCAGCGAAGCCACAGACATCACCCCATCCCAAGACCTCTGCGACAAGCTTGGAACCTATTTCCACCTCAAGACAAAAACCTCTACGACAACTTCCTCGACCATCCACCAGGCGCCACAGACGGCCCCCCACCCCCAGAAACACCAGCCAGTCCACCATCTCCAACTGGACACCGATCACGGCCGAAGACACCGCCTCGACCATGAAAAGCATCCACTCGGGGGGCCCCCACCGACCCCTGCCCCTTTCACATCTACCACAGAGCTGCAGCCACCATCGCACCCGAACTACAATGCACCATCAACACCACCTTCAAAACAGGCACCTTCCCAGACGACTGGAAGTGCGCAGAAGTCAGACCCCTGCTCAAGAAGCCCACAGCTGACCCCACCGACCTCAAGAACTATCGGACCATCTCGCTCCTCCCCTTCGCAGCCAAAGTTGCAGAGAAAACAGTCAACAGGAAACTGACACGATTTATTGAAGAGAACACCGTCCTCGACCCGTCCCAATCTGGATTCCGAAGCAACCACAGCACAGAGACAGCCCATTCGCCGCCACAGACGACATCCGCACCCTCCTGGACCAAGGCCACTCCGCAGCCCTCATCCTACTCGACCTATCAGCGGCTTCGACACCGTCTCCCACCGCACACTAGTCGCCAGACTTCACAACGCAGGCATACAAGGAACAGACCTGGACTAGATCTGATCATTCCTCACCGGAAGAAGCCAAAGGATCAGACTCCCACCCTTCCTCTCCGACCCCACGAAAATCACCTGCGGAGTCCCTCATCACTGAGCCCCACCCTCTTCAACATCTACATGGCCCCCCTCACAGCCATCGTCCGACAACACAGCCTCAACATCGTATCCTACGCTGATGACACCCAGCTCATCCTCTCCCTCACAAAAGACCCCACCACTGCCAAACTCAACTTCCAGAAAGGAATGCAAGACGTCGCAGTCTGGATGACCAACAGCTGCCTGAAGCTCAACGCCGAGAAGACAGAAGTCCTCGTCCTCGGTACCACCCCTTCTGCATGGGACAGCACCTGGTGGCCGACCGCCCTCGGAAGCCCACCTACCCCCTCAGACCACGACAAGAACCTCGGCATAGTACTCGACTCATCACTCACCATGAACCGACAGGTCAACGCCGTCACCTCCAGCTGCTTCAACACCCTCCGCATCCTCCGCAAGACCTTCAAGTGGATCCCCCCTGAGTCAAGGAAGACAGTCACCCACGCACTCATCACCAGCAGACTGGACTATGGAAACGCACTCTACGCCGGCATCAACAAGTCCCTACTCCGCAAACTCCAGACAATACGGAACACTGCCGCTAGACTTGTCCTCGGCATCCCCCGACACGAACACATCAGCCAACGCCTACAAAGTCTCCACTGGCTCCCTGTGGAGAAAAGAGTCACTTTCAAAATCCTCACTTACGCCTACAAATGCCTACACAACAATGGACCTAAATACCTCAACGACAGAATCAACTTCCACGTACCCAAAAGAAACCTCCAATCTTCCAACCTCGCACTGGCCGAAACCCCACGGATCCACAGAGCCAGAGCAGGCGGAAGATCCTTCTCTCACATTGCAGCCAAGACCTGGAACGAGCTACCGGCAGACATCAGACACGCCCCCTCCCTGAACACCTTCAGAAAGACCCTCAAGACCTGGCTCTTTGGCTAAACAGATCTGCGGACCCCCCCCAGCGCCTTGAGACCCTCACGGGTGAGTAGCGCGCTTACAATTCCCTGATTGATTGACTATGTTGCCGCTAAAAAGAAACAACTTCTCAAGGAATCAGCTTCTTTACTTTCCTCCATTAAACAGCTTGAGCATACCTATTTTACTTCTAAAAAAGACAATACTCTCAAGAAATTAGTCCAAGCAAAATTGAATTTCAACAGGAAATCGACGGAAGAAGCCTCTGGGGTGTTACTTAAAATTAACTCTAAATTTTACGGCGGTCGTAATAGAGCTGGCAAACTGCTCGCGAATTACTTGAAGGTCAAATCTCAAAGATCCAAAATAATTAATATTATTGACAATAAAGGTGTTAATCATCTTAAAGATGAGGAGCTATTAAAATGCTTTTCAGATTTTTATAAGACCTTATACACTCCCGAATCTTCTCCATCTGACACTGCTTTGGAGTCATTTTTTGAATTGTTACCTCCTCGCCCTTCCTCCTCTCCTGATTGTTCTTTATTAGAGAAAGATTTGTCAATTTCTGAACTTAAGTCCGCCCTAGCTCAGCTACCTAAAGATAAGGCCCCCGGCCCGGATGGGTTTACCGCTGAATTTTATACCTGTTTTTCACAGACTCTTCTTCCTTATCTTCTAACTCTCTATTGTATCTCTCATAAGGAGGCTCGCGGTTCCTTTCTCGAAGCCATGATCTGCTTAATTCCAAAGAAGGATAAAGATCCCTCATCCTGTGCCAATTATCACCCTATCTCTTTAATCAACTTGGATTGCAATATTTTTGCTAAGGTGCTGGCCCTCCGTATTAACCAGGTTATCCCTGATTTGATTGGCTACGAGCAGACTGGGTTTGTCAAAGGCAGAATGCTGGCAGATAATTCAAGAACTTTTTTTAAATATCATTAATCTTGCGTCTAAGAGTTCCTCCCCTGTTGCAGCTATCACCTTGGATGCGGAGAAAGCCTTTGATCGCATTCACTGCCTTTTTATGATGCGTGCACTTAAGTGGCATGGTTTTGGTCCTGTTATTTTATCTTTTATAAGTTTGCTATATTCCTCTCCTACCACATCTGTTTTTGTTAATGGACTTCAATCTCCTTATTTTACCCTCCAGCGAGGCACTCGTCAAGGATGCCCTCTTTCACCTTTGCTCTTTATTTTATCTCTTGAACCCTTTCTTTACTCCCTACAACATTCTTCTGCATGCCGTGGATTTACACATAAGTCAATTGAAATCAAGTTCACTGCATACGCAGATGATATTCTATTATATCTCTCCGATTCTTCTACCTGCTTGCCCGCTTTCACGGATCTTCTATCTTCCTATGCTAATCTGTCTGGTTATAAATTACATTTTTCTAAATCCGAAGTACTTCCATTAAATAAATATTGTTTAAGAAGTATGTTCGAAAGGATTGATTTTAAATGGAATACTAATTATATTACATGTTTGGGAATAAAATACGCCTCTTCAATTGCTAGAACGGTTCAGCTTAATTTGGAGGATGTTATATTAAGGATATCTGGTATGGCAAATAAATGGTCTCCCCTATTTTTGTCATGGTTGGGCATGATGGTCACTTCTAAAATGATGATGCTTCCTGTTATAAATGTTTTCTTGTCCATGCTACCAGTGAGGCTTCCCTTAAAAAATGTTTAACCTCTTAATAGTGTTTTGAGTAAGTTTCTATGGAATGGCCGGAAAGCTTGTATATCTTTATTTTCCTTGTCTGCTCCTAAAGATAGGGGAGGTGTCAATTTTCCCAACTTTCGTCAATACCACTCTTCCTTTTTAATCCGTCAGGTTTTACCTTATCTATCTTCTTCGGATGCACTCTCCGTACCGGTATGGTATAAATTGGAGGAATTTATTTATTTATTTAGGCAATTTATTAAGCGCGCAAATACCCTTAGGTGTCTCGGCGCTGAGGATTGCTGAGTGGCGAAGGTAAAGGGGAGATGTTTATTGATTGAATAACCAAGTTTTTAGTTGTTTACGGAAGGATAGCAAAGTAGGTATGGTTTTGAGCTGTAGAGGGAGTGTGTTCCAGAGTTTGGCAGTAGCGACCGTGAATCTTCTGTCCCCCAGGTGGCCTTTTTTGTTCTCGGTACGGTCAGCAAATAGGATGCTGAAGATCGTAATGATCTTATGGGTCTGTAAGGGTGAAGATTTTGTCTGAGAAATGTAGGTCCTGTATTATGAATAGCCTTGTAAGCAATGCAGAGGGCCTTGAACTTTGTTCTACTTTTGATGGGCAGCCAGTGTAACTGACGGAGTTCCTTGGTGATAGGTTTAAACTTAGGAGTGCCTGTAAGAATTCTTGCTGCCGCGTTTTGTACCATCTGCAATTTATGTAGGACACCTTCCTGGGCATTGAATAGTAAGCCATTGCAATAGTCTATCTTAGACATGACGAGTGTGCTGACGAGAGTTTTGCCTGCATTGGAAGGAAGGTAGGGCAGAAGTTTCTTTATCATCCTGATGATAAAAAGGAAGAAGAAACAACCGAATTGACGTGTTGTTTGAAAGAAAGTTTGTCATCAAACATAACTCCCAGATTTCTGACTTTAGAGACAGGGGGTGGAGGTGGGCCCATCTCTGAAGGCCACCAGGAAGGAGACCAACTGGGGGAGAGTTTTCCGAAGATAATCACCTCCGTCTTTTCGGAATTCAATTTTAAGCAATTGTGCGCCATCCAGGAGCTGATGGCGCACATACCTTCTTTAAAGTTATCCGAGACTGATTTGCCATTATTATGGATCTCCAACACAATCTGAGTGTCGTCTGCATAGGACGTCAGACGTAGATTGTGGGACTTGATGATTCTAGCCAAGTCCGACACATATATATTGAAAAGGGTCGGGCTTAGCGAGGATCCCTGAGGGACCCCGCAAGGCAAAGAGAAGGGAGGGGAGTTAAAATTGCCGAACTTTACACGTTGTGTCCGGTTGGACAGAAAGGATGTAAGAAGGGTCTTAGCCTTGTCTCTAATGCCTATGGCTGTGACACGGTCGAGTAGAGTGGAGTGATCGACCGTGTCAAACGCAGCCGAGAGATCCAGCAGTACCAGGACTGCCGCACCTCCCTCGTCAAGAATCATCCTAATTTCGTCGGATGTCTTGATGAGGGCGGTTTCAGTGCTGTGGCACTTCCTGAAGCCGAATTGGGTGTCATCCAGGAAGTTATTGTTTTCAACATAGCTGGCCAGCTGGGTATTCATTACTTTTTCGATGATCTTTGCAGGGAGGGGAGGCCTGCAATAGGTCTGTAGTTCTTAATGTCTGTAGGATCAAGATTAGATTTTTTTAGCAGTGGTTTGATAATGGTTTCCTTCCATATGGAAGGATATATTCCTGTTATGAACATTGAGTTGCAGATGTTGGCGAGTTCAGGGCCTATGATCTCTGGCATAAGTTTTATTATGGAAGGCGGACATGGGTCGTCAGGAGAACCAGATTTAATAGAAGATATAAGGTCAGTGATGTGTTCTGTTGTGACCTGGTTAAATTCTGAGAAAGAAGCAAGATTGGAGGTGTGAGTAGGTGTTATGTTAGAAGTATAAGAGTCATCATTAGTGGTGATGTTTTGGAGGTTTGCGGAAGAAAGGGTAGAGAAGTTGGAGTAGATATCCGTGACTTTTTCTTGGAAGAACGTAGCGAGAGAATTACAGAAATATTGTGTAGGGGGTATACGGGAGCTAGTGTCTGGTCCTGAAAGCTTAGTGACTACCTTGAAAAGCTGTTTCACTGAATCTTGCGCTGTTTCAATTTGATTAAGGTAGTATTTACTTTTTTCTGCGATTAGAAGATATTTGTATTTGGATAGGGCTTCCTTATATCGTGTTTTCATGGTACTATCGTAATTGCGCCTCCAATGACGTTCGGAGTTTCTGCATTTTTGTTTCTCCAGCCTTAGTACTTCCGAGAACCAAGGGGAGGAGGAGGTTTTTCTGTTTTTAGAGACGTTTTTCAGTGGTACTAGAGTATTAATGGCAGAGTGGAGCCATTGTGTGTAGTGCAGTGCTGCTTGTTCTGGATTTTCTGGTAAGTTTTGATAGGTGGACAACAGATGCAGTTTTAGGTCTTCAGGAGTGATACTACCCCAGGCTTTAAAGTGGCTCAGGTGAAGGGTACTGATGTTGTTGTGGATACTGTAGTCAATGCTAATTTTGAAAAAGACCGCAGAATAGTCTGTCCAGGGTAAAGGGAGAACGTGTGTTAGAGAAATGTGTTTATTGTTAGTGAATAGTCCGTCGAGTGTGTGCCCGGCTAAATGAGTAGGAGTGGTTACCAGTTGTGAGAGTCCTATTGAATTGAGTTCTGATAGTAGGGCTACGGTGTCCTCATCATTATTGGCTTCAAGATGGAAATTGAAGTCACCTAAGATGGTAAAATTGGTTTCTCCTGCTGATGTTTCGGCTAGGAGATCTAATGATGAGAGGAATTCAGCTCGTGATCCCGGAGGACGATATAGTAAAATACCTTTAAATGTATAGGAGTTAGTGAGTAAAATAGTAAAGGTGAAGGCTTCACAGTTTTTAGTTGGAATTGTTTCTATTCTGACTGCGTACTTGTTTCGGTGAATTAGTGCTATTCCACCGCCTCTTTTTTAAAATTATTTCTGTCTAATCTACTGACGCAGAAATCCTCAGGGGTAGCTGTGGCGAAGTCCGGCCCGGCGGAAGGATCACCCCAGGTCTCTGTTATGAAAAGGAGATCTAGTTTGTTATTTTCGAGAAGAGTGAGTATTTCGTACTTATGTTTAGAAAGGGAGCGTGCATTGATAAGGGCTGCACAAATATTTATGTGTTTGGTGGATGTCCGGTGAATATTAAAAGTTGGGGGGGTTATGATGGGAGTAGGTTTGAGTGGACATCTTGGACATGTAGCAATAATTTGTGCAGGTAAGGTATCTAATATAGAACAAGGACAGATTTGCGAGTTCCTGAGTGAGCTTGATATGTGTTTTAGTTGGTTACTGGTATACGTTCGACTGTTGGGTAGGGAGGTTGGGCTAGGTGGGCCAGGGGAAATGGCCCTAAGCCCGGTACAGGCGCGGACGGGCGCAGACGGGCTTGCCTTAGGCGCGCCTTCGGCGCGCCAGCGGCGCGCCCGCTGCGCGCGTCCGCTGCGCGAGGCGAGAGGCATCTGTTTATGCCTGACGGAGATCAGCTGCTGATCAGCTGATTGGCGGGCTAAGCGGAAGTACTGCTAACTTCCTGTGGCACGTTGATCCCTCCACCCAAACCGAATCTGTGGTTCACCCATTTTCCTTTTCCTCGTTAGCCAATTTTACTCATTCCCCTCGTTCATTTAAATCCCCAACCATTTCACATTTTATATCGGTCTTTAATCCCGTCCTTAAAAAATCCCTGTCGCCTTTGCAAACATTTCTGGATTCCCCTATTTGGCATAATAAGTCCATTAAACTCTCCAATTGTACCTTTTTTTGGAAAGATTGGACGGCTAAAGGGATCATTCAGGTTAAACACTTATTACAGGATATGCACTTTCTATCCTCTAAGGAAGTGCATTCTAAATTCCGTTTGCCTGCCACTTCCCTTCTTAAATACGATTCTTTAAGATCACTCTTAATTCAACAGCTTTCTCTTTTCTCTGGAATAACCTCTTCCTCGTCTGACCACCTATTAGAACCACTATCTACTTCTCTCTCTGTTCGGGCCTCCCATATATATAAATATCTCCATTTCTCTCTTCCTAATTGCCCTAAGAGTAAAATAAAAATTTAATGGGAATCTGATCTGCAACGCACTCTCCCTATACACACATGGAACTCGATTTGGTCACGACTACACCATACTTCCTGCAATGCTAGTACCACTCAAACTCTTTATTATTTTTATCAAAGGTTGTTTTTAACCCCATTAGTTATCTCTAAATTCAGTTCTGACCTATCCCCCAACTGTTGGTCCTGCAAAAACACTCCTGGCACATATCTACACTCTTTTTTTCTCTACCCCTACATCTCTCTTTTCTGGACAAAGGTATGTAAGTTAATTTCCTTCATTTGCTCCATCAACTTTCCTTTTGATATATACTCCATATTTCTGGGTAGTAATTCCTTATTCTGGTTTGGTGCTCGTAGGATGGGCTCCTTTGTAGATCTGTTACTTGCCATTGCATTCCAGGTTATCACTTCCAACTGGAAAGATGCTTCTAAAGTCACTGTTTCTGCCTGGTGGAATCTTCTCTGTTCTCATCATAGGCTTGATAGAGCCTTGGCGACTACCTCTCAGCAACTCCTTCGAAAAGAGGCCTTCTGGTCTCCACTTACCAATTACTTGTCTACTTCTGCATTACGTAACAAAGACGTTACCTTTGTTTTTCAACCGTCATGAGTACAGTGTTGATCCTTTTTCACAATGTTCATATTTGATTGTTATTACTCTGTTATCTGAGATTGTATAATGTTTGTTATTAGATATCTCTATTTAATATATTTTGTAGGATGTTTTCTTCTATTTTCCTTTCTTTCTTTTTCTTTCTTTCTTTTCTTTTTTCTTATAAAACCTAAAATGCTAGTTTGTTATAGTACATAACTCCTTAATTGCTTTTAAATTTGGCTCAATTTTTTCCTGATAAAGTTCGCTACATTACGTTTTTCTTTTCCTTTATCATATACATTTTTTGATACCTTTTGTACCTCTTTTTATAACTGTTGATATATTATTGTACCTTGTTCTTTATTTGCTTCAATAAAGCTCTTTAAACTTAAAAAAAAAAGTGAATTGTTTGTTTTCTGTAGGTATGCACTTTAATACTTACTTTATACTTCTATTTACTTGTCCCTTGTTGTAACTGAGTTCTCTTCATTAGTGTGTGTACCTCTTACTGTGTTCATAGTTTTGCCACTCACACTCGCTATGCATGTTTGTGTTGCTTGCTCCCTGATAGGCTCTGCTATGTCCTGCAGTTCTCTTCAGGGGCTTGAATGGAGACCATCTTATTTTTGTGTTTTTTTACTGTTGGCCTCATTCCTTGGTTCTTTGGGAAGCAGGCCCGTTTCTTTGTTTTTTAGGCATTGACCCTAATTCCTTGGTCCTTAGTCACTTGGCCTTGAACCACGCTGCTGTGGGCCATTCAAGGGTTGGACATAATAGCCTCTAATATATTTCTCTGTTGGCTTTCCAGAGGACAGAGTGACTCCTTCCTGTTGCCACTTTACTACTTTACACTCATACAAATATACTTCGAAGCAACATATGTCACCTGAGAAGGGTCACAGAAAGAAGGAAAAAAGCAGAAAGGTAAAAAAGAAAAAAAACCTCCAAGGCAGGGCAGTGTATAATGACCAGGCACTAAAGAACACTGAAGAACAGGTCTGAGTGCAGGACCTAGGCAAGAAAACTGGAGCACTAAAGTGGAAGGCCAAAAGGAAACGGGGGCAAAATGAAGACTCAAGTGGGTGTAGATCCTGTTGAAATACTTGCATTTTACTGTGTTGTGATGCAGTGTTTTTGTGTGACCCTATATAGAGGAAATGGGAAATTAGGTGTATAAGAAACAGAAAGTGATTCTAAGGAAGTTGTGTTGCCATGATTGTTTTAAGAAAGAAAAGGAGACAGCTATAAGAGGACAGTGTTTCTTCTACACAGCACACATTCTCTAGGACACAGACTATGGGAATGGGTCCCCTGCGAGATCCAAGTGGCGACTTCATTGGGTTTCCTGCGAGATCCAAGTGGCCGACATCCTTGGGTCTCCTGCGAGATCCAAGTGGGCGACTTCCTTGGGTTTCCTGCGAGATCCAAGTGGCCGACATCCTTGGCTCCCTGATGACCACGCCCTGCATGAATGTGGCCCCACCAGGAAAACACATGCAAGACACGGAGACAAGTGCTCATTTTCTGTATGGTTCAACTGCTCTATTCATCTTCTTGTTTTGCTTGGTTCCATGGCACAAGTCATACGAAAAAAGTGGGGGGACTAATTAGCATATATAATACACAGTGACGTCCCATGAAGTGACGTCATAATTTGTAAAGTCATACCCATACAATATTCCGCACTTCACAATTGAAGGGCCTATTTTTACAAAAACAAGAAGTAAACATAATCACACAGAAATGTGACATGAACGTTTTTTTTTGTTTGTTTTGCTTTTTATAAATCACATAGATTTTCCACATATCAATGTTAAATTGAGCTCAGAAATGCCTGAAAGGGGCACTATTTTTACACAGACATATGAAACATAGTATAACATCTTTAAACTGTGTTTAGAGTGTAAACAAGATGGGCTGGGTGTGCTTTTTGAACAGTAAAACTTGCTGGTGATGAACATTCATTTTCTGCTGGTGTTCGGTGTCAAGCTTTAGAGCATCATTCATTGGGCGATAGAAGGGTTAATAGAGTGAGCATCCCTGTTGCCAGGTAAGATTGGAGATTCGAGGATAACCCCTGACTGGGCCTCTGGCACAAATAAAATAAAGATAGTGGAGGTGGGAGGCGGGGCGGAATCTGTCCACCTCCGAATTGTGCTTGAAACCGGAAATGCCAGTGTGTTCAGGAGTCACGTTTGCCTACAGCATACGTGCCAACATTTTGAAATTAGCGAAAGGTACATTTTGAAAAAACCTAAAAACCGAGGTCTTTATATTCCCCATTGACATACATTAAAGCAAACACAATTTGAGGCGGAGAGGCTAAAATAAAGCCGTTTTTAGCTTTCCAAAGAATCAGGAGTCCCACCCCTGAATCTGATCTCTTGGCATGTGAGGTACAGAATCATTGCACATGGTTGTTTTTCTTGCTCCCACACACAGGTTTTGTCCTGTCCATGTTTGCTCAAAGTGAATTGAGGACAGGGCGGCACCCGGTTACAGCAGGCCAGGAAAACTGGGGCAGGAGTGTCCTCCCCCTGAGGGCGAATCCTGTGCTGCCCCACTGACTCTGGGTTCCCAGAAACATGTTCATGCATGGTTTCTATTCCACTGAGGCCCTGATGTAACTCAAAGGCATTTCAGTGCAAGGCATTTTAACTTTATTCTAAAGGGCTCAGTGTCACACGAGGCATTGCATCCCACCTCACTGGTGTCCAGGGAAGGTCTAGGAGAGGCAGATCCTGCCAGATTTTCAAGACACGACTATGTAAATAATTTCCATTTGTGATTGTTGAATGCTTATTTTCCCTAATCCACTCCCTTAGGGTCTACATTGCACACCCCGCCATACCTACATTTTCTGCTGCATATATGCTCAGATTGGTCTTTTGTGCGCTTAGTCCACTTGGAAGGTGCTACAAGTCGTACAGTAGTAAGACACTTCCTGCATCTCTTAGCCACAGTGAGACATTCCCAGTGTGGTACTTTGATTCCTAACAAGCTGCTCCGGGTCTGGTGGCTTAGTAGCCTAATGTGTCCAACTGTAGGGGCCTGTGTTTGACCTCATGTTCACAGGTTCAAATCCAGGTGAGTCTACTTAGTCTTTCATCCTTCTGAGGTCGATAAAATGAGAACTGTTGAGTAACAATAAACATCTGTTATTCAGCGCCAAGTTACCCTTGGGTGTATGTGTGCTTTACATATACTTTTGTTATGTTACTCTGTCCATTTGGGCACCCCATACATTGGCCTCAAGTTACATTTACCATGTGGAGAACTGCTCCCCATCTGCAGAGTCCGGAGTAGTAAAATATAGAGAAAATGTAAAAAGTGTACTTGACTCAAAAAAAAAGAAAAATCGTAAAAAAAAAATATTTTGTTTAATTTTAGTATACATTTTGTTTTATAGTTATTCTAAACGTAGAATGAAATAAAAATGGCACATAACTATTGAACTAATTTTTAATTAAATCTTTAATTAATTTAAATAATGGAAACTAAATAATAAATATTTTGCTGAAATCTACATTAAAAATAAGTCCCACCTAAAGTAAAGAAACAAAATGCAATTAATAATTATCAAAAGGGATGTATAGAAATAATTCAAAGTAATTGAATTATATTTTAATAAAATGAATGTTACATTCATTTTTAAATTAAAAAGATTACTCAAATATTTTGTAATTAAATAATAAATATGCATTATTTTTAGATTTTGTTAACATTAAATTATATTTATTTATATTTTAACTATTGTAAATTATTTACAGTAATTTAACAATATTTTCTATGAGGTTTTATTCAAAGTCTCTACCTGCATTATTTCCTATAGGAGAGTGTTGCAGTACCAGTGGTTGGCCATGGTAATTTACTACTGTTATGGGTCCCTTTGAGGCTGCAATAATTTTAGAGGGGAGGTTTGTGAATATTAATTGCTGTACTCTTTTGTGAGTGGGTGCATATACTTCCCTAAATCCCTCCTCAAACCTTGTTAATCCCTCTTTACTCCTCTCTATTACCCTCCCCTTTAAGTATTTTCCATACTCCAGCCACTCCCATCTGTCCCTCCCACATTTACTACTAAAATGTGTATGTACATGTGCAGAGACTCTACTGTCGAAGTGTAGATCTCTGCATAGTAAAAGATAGGAGAGGCAGCAACTCCAAATTTAAGTTTTTGAGTAGCATTTTGCAGTACATTAGTAATACTTTTGTAGGAGATGTCACCACAGAGTCGCACTGCCATGGTTAATTTCTCTCAAAGCCATGCAGTGCTTGGTGTACCTTTATTACATCCACAAGAAGGTCTGAGGGGAATTATTATTATACTGACCAACCGTACATCAGTTCCCAAAAACAACTATGTATACCACACAAGGATGCAAAAATAGCTACATTCAAATCCTAGAACTCAAACCTAAAGATTTATTTACTTTGCAGAGTATTACTTTCAAGCTGTAGTTTTAAATCAGCTATGAGGTCCAATATTACAGCGTTATTTAGCCTGTACTTTTCATAAATTTCTTCTTCACTCTGTTGGAGAAGAGTTATTTATAAAAAGCCTCTCCTGTCTTCTTCTCCTCCTCTGAAACCAGCCAGTAGGCACATTCTTCTTGCCATCACATATGAAACCACCATTGTTGAAGACGCAGATGCATTCTAGGGCTGTTTTTACAGTTTACAAATAATTATCACCTGATCCAAGTTGATGGTAAATTGCATGTGTAAAATAGTTATTTAGCAACCAATCGCAATTTGCGAATGAGTGTAACATGAAGACGGTGAATTGCTATTACAGATTTGTTAAATGCGGCTCGCTATTTTGAGTTGCAAAAATAACAGTCCCAAAAATTGCTTCACAAAATTAATGCAAATGGCTTTCATACATAAGAAAATTGTGTTTTTGCGACTGGTAATCAGTTTGCGACTGATATCGATTCGCAAACGCTTCGTACATATGGCCCAAAATGCCATACAATCCAGGGTACCAGCAGAAGCCACTGATTTTGAATAATGATTTTTCTCAGTTTTCCTCAGAGGCTAATTCCTAATGACGTTGCCAGAGAGAGGAGGAGGATTGCTTCCTTGGTGCAGTACTGGAGGTAGAGCAAAGCGTCCCTTTAGTAGATCGTAAGATAAATGGTCACTCCGTCTCATTTTTGACAGACACAAGAGTTACCTTCTCTACAGTTCGTTCTGTGTGGGTTCCAAACTTACTCCTCTCGGAAAAAGAAGTTTAAATTGTAGGCAGATTATGGAAGATGTTTTTGTGCTTTGCAAAATGAACTGTGTGATTTATTGTACAGCAGATGATGTCGCAATAGAGACCCAAGATGAAGATTCAGTGTTAAAAAATTAAATCACATGATTCAAGAGTTCAGTTATACCCAGTTCTTACTTTACCTTTGGAATTAAGAGATAATTTTGAAGAAGAGTTATGGGATTTTACAGGAAAAGACATAGGAGTAATAAAAAGTGCAAAGCCTGCCAAGAGTAATGTAAAACCAAATGCAGGTTTTAGTATTAGACAATACGGACTTTCAAAAGATGCAGAAATGAAGCCAGTCATTAAAAAAATGATTGAACAAGGTGTTCTGCGGGAAGTGCTTGGTAATCCTTGTAATTGTCCTGTGATGGGCATTAAAAAACTTAGTGGTACATGGAAAATAGTGCAAGATCTTCAAAAAATAAATAAAATAGTTATTCCATGTTGTTGAGTGGTAATTTTGTTCCACACTCTAACAAATACAAAATGATATACTTTCAGCAACTTATTCCGAGTTTTTTCTTCATTCCCCTAATGAGGATAGTCAATTTCTTTTCGCATTTCAGTTCCAAAATAAAGTTCTCATTTGGAGTTGAATTCCACAGGGGTATAATAAAAGTCCTTCAATTTTTAGTCAGATCCTAAAGAAAGATTTGGAGAATTTGCACTTGCCCTGTAACTCAGTCCTGGTGCAATATATTGATGACCTATTGGTGGCATCTAAGACAAAAGAAGATTGTAAACTTAATACTATTGCACTTTTGAATCATCTAGCTGACAGTGGTCACAATTTTTCCCCAACAAAGGTGCGGTACTGTAAAAGAGAAGTGATTTATCTTGGTCATCACATTAAGATAGAGGGAAGGAATGTTTCAAAAGAATGTGTTTCTGCAGTTTCGGAAATCGGTCCACCAACCATCCTGAAGGAGGTGAAGATTTTCCTTGGATATGTTGGATCCTGTTGTCAGTTGATTCCAAACTTTTCCTTGATTGCGAATCCTTTAATAAGGTTAACTCACAGTGATATCAGAGACCTGGTACCATTGATGATGAGTGTTTAGAGACCTTCCCTGCCTTGAGGCAAAAATTATGTGATGCACCCGCCCTTGGAATGCCTGATTACAATATGGAGTTTTATCTTTTCCATCATGAGATTGGTGGGTGTGCTTTATCTGTTCTTACCCCCAAAAAATTTTGGGGTCATGAGACCAATTGACTGCTTGTGAAAGAAAAGTGAACAAATTGTGATGGGACACACACTAATTGTGTTTGTTCCACATTCAGTCGAGATTTTGCTGACACATACCAAGACTCAGGACAAGACAAACAGTTGTTTAACCAGATATGAACAAGCCGTACTGACAGATGAGAATATCTCTATCAGAAGGTGTAGTTTTCTGAATCCTGCGATGCTGCATCCTGTCTCAGAAAACAATGAAGACCAAGACAGGAGTGATGATTGAGATGAACGAGAACACAATTGCATTAATGTCCCATAGTTATGTATCAAGCCAAGACCAGACATCAGAAAATGTCATCTTGAAATGGCCGATCTGATTCTGTTAGTGGATTGTTCTTGTTTGAGAGACCATCATGGAGCATTGAAAGCTGCCTATGCAGGAGTCTCTTTTTCTAAAATGTTTGATGCATTATATCTTCCTGGTGTAACTTCTGCACAAGTAGCAGAGTTGATTGCAATGATAAGAGCGTGTTGCCTTGCAGAATGTTTGAATGTGATGATTTATACAGAGAACCAGTATGGTTTTGGAGTGGTCCATGACTTTGGACAATTGTGATCATAAAAGGGGTTTTATGACATCTTCTAGAAATTCCATCAGGAATGTTTCCTATGTTCTCGATTTGTTGGAAGCAATACAACTTCCAAAAGAAAAATGCACTGGTCATCTGTACTGCTCATAGGGCCGGAAAATATATTTTCATGCATGGAAATAAATATGCAGACCAGGTGGCAAGATTCTGTGCACTTGAGAATGAAACTGTGAGATCAAATGAGCAAATTACAATTCAAGAGACAGACCAAAATTAATCAATTGATATTTCTGTTGAAGGTGCAGAAAATATAAATTATTTGTGTTGAATCCAATACAGACTACCTTGAGTGAATTGAGGAATCTCCAAGAGAAAATGCCAGAGGATGAGAAAAGAAGGTGGGAAATTTTGGGTTACAAAAAGAATTACCAAGATGTATGAATCACTCCTGAGTATAAATATATCCTACCAGATTCCATGTCTCAAGACCTGGCTCTTCGACTGATCCGGAACTGCACCCCCTACCCCGCAGAGCCTTGAGACCCTCACGGGTGAGTAGCACGCTTTATAAACCCCTGATTGAATGATTGATTGATTGATTGATTGATGTTGAATTCCATGGGCCTATATTTGCAAAATGAGTCACATGCAGAGGGGGATGCCATGACCAGAACATTTAATAAATATTGGTCAAAAACAAAATTCAGAAGTGTTGCAGAGATGCCTTGTTTATAAGAGAAATAGTCATGGAAAGAAGTCTGTGGTTCATATGAACCACATTGGAAAATCAGAGGGTCCATTTATGAGACTTTAGGCAAATTCCATAAAGATGCCGGTTTACAATGGCCCTAAGTAGATTCTCGTGATTTTCTGCTTATTCTCTAAGTGGGTCGCGGTCTATCCCACCCGGAGAATAGACCATATGACAGATGCCAAGCTTTTGTGGAGGGAGTTTAATACCTTGTTTTGGCCTGCCGACTTCTATTGAGATGAATTATGGCTCTAATTTAAAAAATGAAATTTTGAAATTGATTTGCACTGCTCTCCAAATTGATCATAGGTTTCATTGTAGTTGTCGTCTGAAATCATTTGGTGTTGTAGAGAGGATGAATGGAACCATCAAAAACAAGCTGGTCAAAGTGTATGCATCTACTAGTCTGAAGTGGCCAGATGCTATTCCTCTTGTCCTGATGAGTATTATAAGTACTCCAAACAAAAAGACAGGCCTTTACCACATGAAGTAAATGTGGGCAGAGCAATGAGTTTGATGTACATTCCTTCAGCTACACTTGTATCAATGATAGATGACATTATACTAGATTAGTGCAAATGTCTAGCTGATATGGTGAAATCTGTTTCTCATTAGGTGAATTTGGCAATAGTATCGACAAAAAAACATTCAGCGCCATCCCTTGAACCTATGGGACTGGTTTCTCATGGAGAAGCTCGTTCGCAAATGTTGCCTCGAAGAATGGTGGAGAGGCCCTCTCCAAGTTGTGCTTATGACTAACACTGCTGTGAGGTGTGCTGGAGTCCCACAGTGGATCCACGCCGTTCACACGACAAGAGTGAAGGCGGTGACTAAAGAAGTGATGACAACAACCACTAATTCACAGAGTCAACCTCAAGTTCACGACATGAATCCAGAGGAAGGGAAGAACATTTTGAAGCTGCTGAAGTTGCTGGTGAAAGTGAAGGTGAATATCCTGGTGAAGGTACCAGTACCAGTGGCCAGTTTCAACTCGAGGGTCAGAGTGAAGAGCTGTTGCAATGTCATGAGTAGCAGCAAGAAGAAATAGTCTCTGATCCATCCAGTGAAAGACTCCAGTTGAGGATTCGTGTCTCTAGAACACCCCAGAGGGAGAAATCTGTTCACAGTGAGTCAAGTTGCTAATGTTGCTCAAAGCAGACATCCGTTAGTGAGTGGAGAAGGTTCAGCAGTCATCACAAGTGAAGATGCAAGATTCAAGACACCAAAGACAGTGAAGAGAACCTGCAAAAGAAAACACTGGCAGAATGAAAGCTTAAAGTCAATTAAAGAAGAACCTAAAGTAATTAACATTGACTTAGAGAGCAGTGAGAGTGAGTCGCCAGTTGCTAAAAGACCAAGGAAAAAGAGAATTTCAAACAGAAAGTATACTTTCACCTGAATGGGCGCATCTAGCATCTGTGTCTGAAGGAAGAGAAGAAGTAGAAGAAGATACAGAGTCTGCAGTCCAAAGCATTTTTGGAAAGCAAGCTAGAAAAAGAAGAGCCACCTTGAACGTTTGAAAATCTGACAGTGGTAAAATAGGGATTAAACTCTGCAAAAGAATACTGATGAAGAAAATGCCTAATTACTCCGATGGGATATGACTCTATTGAGGTTGAATTAACTACAGTACATAATGGTGTTGGATCTAAAACCCTGACACATAGGGAAGGTCTAGTTAGTAGATTTCATGATAATATCTATACAAAAATGTTGAGTGAGTATGTGGATATAATGGGGGTTATGAATTGCTTGGTGTGTACTTTTCTCCCTTCTTCTGCAGGTCAAGGTGCAACCTACTTACAGCTTCCAGCTTCTCATGGATTGTCCTGCATTGTGTTTGTTAATGTATTTACTAAGCATGAGTTTCTGTAGTGGGCGGTGCCTCACCTCGGAAAGCATACTCCCTCATAAAATTGAGGTTTAACAATGTCTCTAATTCATCAATCCATGGAGTTCTACTGAGGTAAAATTTTGGGGTGTAAAATATTTGGGGTTCCCTGTGCCCGGGATAGCCTTTAACGGACCCAGACTCTTTTTTTGGTAATCCCATGAAAAAAGACCTATCCCAATGTCTCGGAGTAGCAGGCACTGACGCTGATGAACCTGGAGAACAACAAAGCTGGACGCAGGTTAAGAGGCCCTTTTCTGATAAAAACAATTCAGAACCCTCACGCCTATTCACCACATAAATAAAATCCATAATGCAGATTCTGCTGTACCACTTTACCTGCTTCCTTCTAAGATCGGAGTCAGTCCCGGTAAACACATAGCTGAGAAGTTCTAGTGCGCGCCCAATAACAAAACAAAAATGGACCTGCAAATCGTGGGTTCATATTGCACCCATCACTTATTACATTATGTGGGTTGTTAGTGGGTGTATAGTTTGCATACAAGTTTGAGTTTGATGTATACGCCGAGAATATTGAGATGAGAAATTTCCTGCGAATTGTTGAATTCACCTGGTCAGAGGTGTGCACACCAGAAGTGTGTTCAATTTGCACTCGCAAATTGTGTCAAGTTCTACCTGCTGTAAATCTTGGCTATTAACTCCTGCCTCAGGCACAATTTGCATTTGTCCCCAAAACGACATTACCTCTCAAAGTTATGATCGCAGCATTTTAAGGATTAGAAGTTTGCTCAGAAGTGCTGCTGCTGTCCATTTAAATGTGTAGTGCTCTGAAAAGTGCCAGCACTGTCCCATTAAACGTTTTTGTGTTGTATTGAGAAGTACTGGTTGGCTGACACGGACCGCTGCCTTTCATCCTGGCCCACCCTACAGAAGTACCACATAAATACAATCAAGTTCTGCTCTTATGACCAGCTGCCCGCCAATCATTCATTGACTATATCGTTGCCTTTCACCCTGTAGAGCATTTTGCTGCATTTTGGCCAGGTTTGTGTCATGCAAATTCCACATACATACAAATAAGCGCCACTGTTTTCTTAGGTTAAGTGTATTTGCAGAAGACCTATTGTCAGCTTAGCAAGAGCTTACAGTGAGCTTAAAGCCTGCCCAATGCTTACCTTTGGTTATCATGGCTGTCACTCTCATTTGCTTGCTTATTTGTAGATAGTTTGCCTTGTCCATCTAATGTTTGTCTCTCCCTTGGAGTATATTATATTTACTGTGTCCTTCCACTGCTTTAAGGAACTACTTTTTCTTTTTTTCACAAGCACTCCGTGATAGTGCATGTGTTTTCCAGCAGTCTCTCTCTTGTGCTTCAAATATTTTATTTTTTGGGGGATTTTTGGAGGGCCAACCAGCAAATTGCTGCTAGTCCTTCTGGTTTAGAAATAGAAGACTTTTGCACGTTTTTGTTTCATATTTTTTTATTTGCAGGTCCGTTTTGGATCGGTAGATAAGAAAAAAATAGCACTGTGCCATGAACAAAATGCACTGGTAGAGCCAATAGGTCTCAAAGTTGAGACCTATTGGCACAAAAATCCAATCAGACTATGGGATGTGGGACCCCTTCATCACACTTCATCTGAAGAAACAGCTCACTTCGCCAGGTCACTGTTCCCAGTTTCTAGAAGAATGCCAAGCTGATTCCACTGCTAAAAAAATCCTCGGCTGACAAGACCGTCTTGGCCAACTATAGGCCAATTTCTTTGTTGCCAGCATTTTCAAAGATCCTCAAAAAACTGATCAATATCCCACTTTCCAGTTATCTTGATGCCAACCAGTTGCTGCATCCTTCGCAATCGGGTTTTCTCCCAAGATACAGCACTGAATCCACGTTGGAACAGGTCTCTAATGCTATTAAATTGGCCTTGGACAATTCTGAAGAAAGCCACCTTATTGTTACTGGACCTCTCGGCAGCGTTTGACATGGTTTCGCACCCTATCCTGATGTAACGCTTGCGGGACATCACTATAGGTGGGACCGCGCTAGCCTGGCTGGGCTCCTTTCTATTGAATAGATGTCAGTCTGTGTGGATGCCGCCATTTGCATCTGTCTCCAAACCCCTTAAGTTTGGGGTTTCCCAGGGCTCTGCCTGAGTCCATCATTGTTTAATTGTTTAATGTCTGCATGTCGCCCATGGCAACCCTGGTGGCATCCTTTGGAGTGCAGGTCATCTCTTACGCTGACGACACGCAGATCCTTCTAACTTGGGACGGGAACATCTGTAGCACCCAAAATAGATTTGAAGCTTGTCTGTCAGCGGTGTTCCAGGGGATGTGCCGGAGTAATCTCCAGTGTAACATGACTAAGACAGAGGTGTTGGTTTCTGGATCTCACTCAACCCCCACCTGTGGGGTGGTGAAGTTTGGCCTAGTTCTGCTCCATCTCCTCCGATCCTTGGAATCTTAGAGTGAAGTCCGAAAACAACCTGTCCTTCAAACCACAGGTGGAGAGTGTAGTTGGGACCTGAATTGGCCTTCTCCGGTTTCTGAGGAAGTTCTTGTCCTGCTCCGGGCTCCAAGTCAGAAGATGGTAGTCCATGCCCTCATAACATCTTGACTGGACTATGCCAATTCTTTATAGTGGGGTCTCCCTCTGTCCCACCTTAAGAGACTCCAGTTGGTGCAGAATGCTGCAGCCAGGCTCCTGCTTAACATCCAGAGGAGCACCTCTGTTCAGGTCCATCACAAGGAGTTGGATTGGCTACCTTTTCAGGCGAGAGTAAAGTTCAAGGGACTTGTGCTAGCCCACAGAGCTTTCTATAGCCTAGGCCCCAAATATCTAACTAAGAGACTTTCTCACTATCATCCATTCAGAACTTTACGTTCTGCAGAGGCATTGCTGGCAGTGGTACCTAAGACAAAGAGGAAGAGATGGGGAGGCACCCAATTTCTCTGCTTTGGCTGCTACGGGCTGGAATACTCTTCCCCTGCACCTTTGTGCCATTAAGGATGGGGGTTCCTTTAAAAGCGGCTTGAAAACTTGCCTATTTAACTGTGCCTTTCAGCTTTTGCTCCTCTATTGTGAGATCAGCGGTTAATGAACCTGTAGCGCCCGGACACTCTCCAGAGTAGCCGCAAGCTTTATAAGTTCCATTTGATTGATGGTTGATGAAGAAGCACAGGGAACCAGGATTTCCTCTGCCAAAAAGCAATGAACAAGAGAACCTGGAATCAACTAGAAAACCTGGGTGGCCTCCTGTCTGAACTTCTACAAACCCTTTTGTATCAGGGAAAAACAGGGAAGAGCATAAAGTAGCCCTGTCGGCCAAGGCATTGCCAATGCATCCACTTCTCAAGCCACTATGTTCAGGATCCTTGGGAGTCAGAGCTAGAGGAGACAATTGTCCCTCAAAGCACTACGATGAATCATGGGAAGCCCAAACATCCTGCATGGTGGTGCTAATATACTCAGCACCAGGGAGTCATCCAGGTAGAAGGGAAGCACCCTGCTGGACCATTATCCTGTCCCAGGACGTAGGTTGCACACAATGAGTAAAGGTTACACTCTGCCCAGCCCTGATCAGAAAGGCCAAGGACTGCCCATCCCTATATTGATTCAGGTACATCCTGGCGACCCAGTTTCCTCTCCATATAGTCAACGAGTGGCCCGCCAGAGTGGGAAGAAGACCTCCAGGCATACTTGGGGTCTTGGATCTCTTGTTCTATCATCTTGTCCTCTCATTTCCCCCTCACACTACCATCTTTCAGTCAGTCAGTCATAATAGCTTTATTCGACAAATAGTCATAAAAGCTGAAATACAATACAAAATTTATGACCAAAATATTAAAAACTTTTTTTTTTTTAAACTTCCCATGAAGATAGAAGTCCATAAAATATTATAAAAACAGCAATAAAAATGTTTTAAACTCCTCTCAGTGTTATATACATATATACAAAGGAGTCTTTTTACATTAAGACACGAAATTCCATAGACAACTCAACTCTTGCCTTACGCTTACTACCTTTAGTATTAAAATTAAAATAAAAGGAGAAACAAACCCCAATTTCATTTAAGCAACTAAAAGAAAAAAGTTAGGCATGTAGTACACATTCATTACAATACAGCAATCGCTTTGATCTAATGACCCATGCCCAACCTAAAAATTTAGCTAAAGATATGGCAAGGGGTAGCCATGTTTCAGTGCGAATTAATCTAAGAGCTACCTCATGTTTTCGGGTACCCAGAGCTCTACAAATTGGTGCCAACCAAATACGCCGTGGAACTTTATAGGCGGGACACACAAATAACAAATGAGCCAAAGACTCCAAGTTTACATGACAAATAGGGCAGGAGGTGTCGTCCACTGTATCCCATCTCGCAGTAAATGACTTTATGGGTAATGTGCCCACTCTAAGTTGGAAATAGAGCTTTCTATCGTGAGGCTTCGTTATGGTGTCCCAGTATGGTTCCAGTTTTTGCACTGGTTTTACATCTAGGAATTGGCCCGTTAGTGTCGAAGGATCACTATTCCTAAAGATGTTAACAGACACCCATCCCCAATATCTTTCCTTCAGCTGTGCTTTAGAGGGAAACGGAGTGTTTTCAGGATTCTCCCATAAAGCGGCCATGCCTATACTTACTAAGATAGATCTAACTTCCTGTAGCCATTTGATTTTCTTATAGCAATCCGCTCTTATTAAATCTTTCATCGCCTCTTTGCTTCAAAAGACAAAAGAGAAGGAGCGACGCAGCAACTGGATGTACAGATGTGAGATAAAGGTTTAATAGGTTGCTTTCCACCACTCTCAAAGGACAAATATATAAATAATAAACTAGTTCATCTCTGGCACCAGGCCACGCTCTTTAAATTAGCCCATTTTTTTGGTTTGAGTCGTTTGTGGTGTCCTCATTTCCTCTTGACATTTCCCTCTCCACAGCTGGCCATTATTCTGCCTCATTTAGTTCTGAGTTTTTTAATTTATTTATTTTTCATAGACATCGGCATGAAAAGTTTGTGTCCCGTCAGGCCCACGTAGCGCTTGATGAGTCATAGGCCGCCAAGGAACTGGCCCTGCTTTTGTTGAATCCGAAGCTGTCAGATTATGTGAGCCTGTTTGTTGCTCAAAATAAATGCATTTTTATGTTGAAATTAAGGACATCTCTCCACTTTTTGAGTCTCTGCTGAGGGCGAAATCGTGTGGATTTGTCGAGTGATCCCATAGAATGCACATGCTTTTGGAGGGCGAAGATTGTTGTGGGGAGGGTGATTCTATGGAAGTCAGTGGAAAATATTTCATTTATTTGGAGGTCGAAGATGAGTCCAAGAAGGATGGCACCCTCCACATGAGGTTGAGTAGAGTCGAGAGGTGTATATTAATAGTTGGGTCTTCCCATAACTGTCCCTTGAAACGCGTCTTTGCATCTCAGACACGAGTTGTGGACCATGGCCTCTCAAACACAGGACATCATTGACCTCTCGAGTAAAGAGCTGGAGTCCGTCTTGTGAGTTATAGGGCTGCGGAAGGCATGGAGTTGGGTGGCCATGGCATGGAGTTGGGTGGCCCATGGGCTTGCATGCAGAGTTTGGACTCTTCTCAAGCACAGAGGTAGGGATTCCAGGCCTCAGGTACAGGGGTGCTGAACTTTGAACCTGCCATGCACAGGGTCGGGACCTTGCTTCTCAGGTACAAAATTGGTGATGTTCGTGCACAGGGGTTTGGGACTCTTGGCCTCTCAGAGTTGGGAGGGACTGTTGACTCTAGGGCACAGGGTGTGGGTGGTGGGCAGGGTTCTTGGTCTCTCCGGCATATTCTTGAGGGCCCGGGAACAGCCTTTGTCCTTTTGGGGGAGTCATTAACCACTTCGGTTTGGGCGTACTTGATCTACAAGTTGTTGGCTTGGAGAGAGATACACCTTCTGTTGCTTTTAGAGGTTTTTATTTGGAGGGAGGAGATCTGCAGTGGCAGCTCCTCCACAGTGGCGGAGGAGCGTCGCCCTACTGCCTGCCTCAGAGCCAGCAAATGTAAAAAAAACAGTGTTCTTACATCGTTTTATTTTACATTTGCCTGCTCTTAGCCAGCGGTGTTGGGAGGGGTGGGGCCAAGGCATTGGAGGGGGGAGGACGAGTGCTAGTGCACTCCACCCCCTAAGTGCTCATGTGTGTTTGGCCGGCTGTCTCAGGTCGACCAAAACACACATCCACAGACTCCCTGGTCTGAGCAGGGCATCATTACTTGCTGCTCAGACCAATCCCCACGCTGCTCTGCATCGCGGGTGTTGGACAGGCAGTCTGTCCCAGGGGCTGCTGGCACCAGCAGTCAGGAAGAGGAGAGGCGGCGCGACGAGACGTGATGGAGGCGGCCGGCGGCTAAAGGTAAGTTTATTATTATTTTTTTTAAATACTATATTCCCCCCCACGCCAGCTCCCGGCCCACCACCCTCTGTTTATGGCAGCCGCCGCTGGAGATCTGTGACCTCTCAAGCAAACAACTGTGGGATGTACATGGTCATCAAGGAAAAGGACAAGTGGTCAAGTGTTGTGGTTGGTGATCTGATCTGCCCACAAAAAGCCTTTGGATGGCATTGCTGTGGTTTTCAAGCTACATGAAGCCAGTTGTGGAACGAAAAAGTGCCTTCCCACCACACTTCTGTATACTTGCCAGAGCAGAGAGGTCCGAGCAAATTGAACCCATCTTTTCCCATTTAGAGTTCAGTTTTACGCTTTTGTGTGAGAAAGATGCAGTTTAATGTGCCAGCTAATGGAGAGCTTTGAGTTTGAGGCGAATTGACAAATTGTGTATTTTTGCTTAATGATCGTCATACTGACCACACCCATAACTGGGGCTCAGAGCGATTGATGGATCAACAGTATACAAAATGACAATCGGTAAAAGGGAACTTTACAAAAGGGTCCGTAGAGAACATATTGGGTTAAAAATATATTAAATAAACTTTAAAAAGTAACACCCAAAAAAAAAAATTGTCCAAAGGGCAAGCCCTGCATCCAGTTAGAAGTGGTGTGCACAGAGGGCCAGGCTGGATGCCTGCAGAGAGTTGAGCACAAAGTCAGAAGAGTGTGTTACACATGCTACTTTTAGAACATGATCAAAACCCCAGACCTTCACTGAAAAAAACAAAAGTAACATTATTGTTAGGTGACTAATGAGACAAGAACTAATATTTAAAAACCCCAAAACCACTGTCAACTAACTATAACTCGCACACCGTCACGTGCTGCACATAATCTGACATATTACATTACTCATTACATCACTGATGACATCATCCATATCACTGCTATTCTCATTGCTCAATAAACCTTTACATTGTTTTAAAAAAAGTAAGTTAGCAGTTAAGTGTTTATTGTCATATACAACATACAATTACTGTGTGTACAGAAAGGAAATAGCATAGGCCCTGCTGCCAAGTCTACTTCGCATGAAGAAAGTTATATTGTGCATGGTTTGCCTACCATTAAAGCTACGGTTGCAATGACTACTCACTGTTAAACAAGGTAAAGAAAGAGCACACATCATACGTTTTAAAGTAGGTTGTGGATTGAACACAAAGGCTGTTTCCCAGAACCTGTGAGAAAAGCTAAAGCTTCTGTCCACAAATGATTATTTGCTTTTGGGTGTTTGGGCAGATGCTCATCTTAAACATACGTTATACACTGCTATAGAGAGGTTTATGTACACTGGAGATTTAGAAGCTGTAGACGTTTATTTGCAGAACAGCCCTGATGATTATGAGGCATTGCACATTGTAAAATGTACAATGTAGGGTTGCCCCACATAGAGATGGTGTAACTCACAGATTGGTCGTAGTGTATTTTACGTACGGTATGCTGGAAATACCTTATCAGTAGCAAATGTATACCTTTGAACGTCTTGACTCAAAACTGTGGGTCATGTAAAGTCTCTGAGTGTTCTCCTATTATGGTAAATAAAGAACAGGTAATCCCATTAATGTGCAATTTGTTTGTTAGGTGGGTGAATACAAGTACAAATAGGGTGCCATTACGCTTCCAACCCCAGATTCGGTCAGCTGTCTTTGCTAGAGCCATGGACAAGTGGGATCACTGACAGAATATCGAATACCACAATATCGACCTACAAGAATATCGATGTCAAAATATCGACTACCAGAATATCGACTTCGTATCTACAAACAGGTAAGTACAAAAATATCAAGTACAAAATATCGTAGTAAAAAATATAGTCTGCCAAAATATCGACTTTTTAAAATGTATTAAAAGTAATATACAATTAATTAAATAATAAATATAATTAAGTAAAACATACTTAAAAATTAATAAAAAAGGTTAAAATTAATAAATATTAAATGTAATGCCAAATAAAAAAAAACATAAATTTTTTACTTTCTTTATATATTCACTTAATAATATTAAAATATAATTAATATTTTTATTTAGAAAATATGAAAAACATAACTAAAAATATAATTACATATATATATATAAAAAACCATTAATATAAATATAAAAATAAATTATATATAATAACTTAAAACATTAAAATAAATATTTTATTTAAATTTAATATTTTACACTACATTAAATATAAAAAAACTAAAAACATCACATAACGTACAACATAAAATTACTATTCCCACTCCAGCAAGTAGTACAGTAGAGAAACTGTTGGTTAGCGGGTGGATAAAAATTACTATTCCCACTTCACTGAGTGCAACAGTAGGGAAAGTGTTGGATAGCGTGTAGATAAAAATTACTATTGCGACTCCAGTCGGGAAAGTGTTTGATAGCGGATGGGAATAATATACTATTCCCACTCCACCAAGTGTAACAGTAGAGAAACTGTTGGATAGCGGGAGGGTAAAAAATACTATTCCCACTCCAGTGAGTGCAACAGTAGGGAAAGTGTTGGATAGCGGGTGATTAAAAATTACTATTTCCACTCCAGTGAGTGCAACAGTAGGAAAAGTGTTGGATAGCGTAGGGGTAAAAATTACTATTCCCACTCCGGTGAGTGCAACAGTAGGGAAAGTGTTGGATAGCGGGTGATTAAAAATTACTATTCCCACTCTAGTGAGTGCAACAGTAGGGAAAGTGTTGGATAGCGTAGGGGAAACAATTACTATTCCCACTCCAAAGAGTGCAACAGTAGGGAAAGTGTTGGATAGCGTAGGGGTAAAAATTACTATTCCCACTCCAGTGAGTGCAACAGTAGGGAAAGTGTTGGATAGCGTAGGGGAAACAAATACTATTCCCACTCCAAAGAGTGCAACAGTAGGGCAAGTGTTGGATAGCGTAGGGGTAAAAATTACTATTCCCACTCCAGTGAGTGCAACAGTAGGGAAAGTGTTGGATAGCGGGTGAGTAAAAATTACTATTCCCACTCCAGTGAGTGCAACAGTAGGGAAAGTGTTGGATAGCGTAGGGGTAAAAATTACTATTCCCACTCCAAAAAATGCAACAGTAGGAAAAGTGCTGGATAGCGTAAAGTTTAAAAATTAACATACTTATAAATTAAATCATTTTTAAAAATAAAAAAAATTATTAATAAATTAACAATAAATTATTTGAAAATACCAATAATTAAAAATCTAATAATTACTTTAATAACATTAAATTACTTCCCACCCTATTACCAAATAAACACACAACCCACTACACATAAAATTCACATTATTAATATAATTAGCAATTAACCAATTAATATAAATTAAATACCAATTATTAATTAATCAACAATCAATAAATTATCAATACCAATTAATAATAATTAATATAAATAAATTAACAAATATTAATTATTGAACAATAAATTAATTATCAATACCCAAAAATTAAAATTATTAATTACTCCATTACATTTAAATTACTTCCCCCTATTCTTCTAGAAACCCACAACACACTCCTATAATTAATACAATTAATATAAATATCAATTAATTAATTAATAACAAATTAATTACCAATTAAAAATTAATTAACAATAAATTAATTATCAATACCAATAAATAAGGATTAATAATTAGTTAATTACAATTAAATTACTTCCTACCCTATTCCCCAATAAAACCACAACGCGCTCCAATTATAAATAATACAATTAATATAATTATCAATTAATCAATTAATAAAAATAATTACCAATTAATAATTAACAATAAATTAATTATCAATACCAATTAATATATTTATTAATTGATTCATTTTATTTAAATTACTTCCCACCCTATTCCCCTATAAACCCACAACCCGCTATGGAATATATTTACACAAAATTAATTTACATATAATTAATTATTTCAAGTAAATTCATAATTAATATATTATAATTAAATTACTTCCCACCCTATTCCCCTATAAACCCACAACCCGCTACAGAACTAAAATACGCAAAAATAATGTAACATAAAAATCATTACTTTTAAAAATTCCAACATACATTACATTAATAATATATACTTTTAACACATATACTAACACTTAAAACACTAAAAAAATCGATATTTTCAACAACGATATTATGACTAACGATATTACTTACTTCGATATTCTGACAATCGATATTACTTACCTTCATGTCGATGTTCTTAACCTCTATATTCTGTCCACTCGATATTCTGTCCACTCGATATTCTGCATTCGATATTGTGGCCACTCGATATTCAAAACTCGATATTTTGAGTGTATACCGGACAAGTGGTAGCCTTGCAGAGGACTGACTGCTCACCTGATTTTAGTTCCTATTAAGAGAACCTAATATAGCTCTAACTTCACATGCAAAGAATGCTTCTTTCTGCAGCCTTGCATCTTCAAATTGCAAGGTACACCAATAGGCGTCCTCCGTAGCCCTAACATCCAGCATGAAAAACTGCCCTTTACTTAAAAAACATTTAATTGTCACCTCCCCTTCTTTCAAATGGCCTTGTTTCTTACCCATCCTCTGCATGCCTTCTCTCAGAGCACAACCTTCTCTAAGTCACAAGCATGGTTACCTTAATCGATATTAATATATTTCTGCAAACTGCCCACAACTTATTTTGTTTTATTTTAATAATATTTATTTATTAATGGTTTATATAACACCACCATGTTTAGCTGACAAACTGTACACATAAATATAAGCAAGTTATACAGATCGACAATATCGAATACAAAATGAGAGGACCAAAAGTTGAGCAGCGACATCTAGGCAGCATCATCAAAATGTCCAAGAAACAAGTATTAGAGCAATTAGTTAACAACCAAACCACCTAGGATCCATTTAGAGAAAAGGGAGGGGAGGGGGTATGGGGAAAGGCAAACAGACCTGGGACCACAGTAGCTAAAGAGGATGGGCTGCCCGTGGAAGCAAAGAAGACCAGATATGATTGAAAGCAAAGGTTTGATCTAGCCTTCAATAAATGATTTGCCTAAGAGCACAAAACTATTTCCAATAAACAACAAATGCCAACACCACTGGACTAACCACTAACCGTAGGTTCTGAAGAGGCATGCTGCCCTGCGTAAAATGCTTTAATGCCTCATCGGGGTTGTAAGCGCTATATAAATGCAATTGCACTTACAATAACAACATTATAATTAATATTATGACAGTGTTACCAGACCATTAAAAACTAATGTGCACTGCTCAAAATGTCTTTTTTTGTTTCCAGTCAATTCAACGTTTTTCATACTTCTACAATAAGCTAACCTTCAAAAAGGATGAAAGTTTTGTAGCTGTAACGATTTATGGAGAAAAGTTAAGAGTATGCAGATGTTCTGTACTGACCATAGTTACATTGTCCCCACATCAAAGGAGTCATGCTCCCTGTTACTCTATCACTTTTTCAGACTGAGAGCTCATACACTGCTGCAGCGTGAGGGTGTTAGCTGGGGAATTGAGGGTATGTAGGTACGCAGCATAGTAGCGGCAGGAGGGGAGGAGGACCAGGGTTTCTGGTGCAGGGCAGGGTCCAGGCTGGGATGGGCGCAGATGGGCTTGCCTTCGCACACCCCGTTCCCAGTGGGTGCGCCCACTGCACAGCCATGCTGTGGCAGCAATTAAGTAGGTCCAGGGAAGGGGCAGAGTAATGTCACTTCCTGTGCAGGTGGATGATTGGAAATCCAGTGATGTCACTTCCTGTGTAGATGGATGATGGAAATGAGTCCTCCTGCTTGACTTCATCTACTAAAGAGTGTTTTGACTGGAAACCAATGATGTTACTTTGTGTGCAGAATCTTGATGAGAACTCCAGTGATGTCACTTCCTGTGCTGATGGATGATGGAAATGAATCACCTTGCTTGGTTTCTTCTTTTAAAGACAGTTTTAGCAAAACCAGTGATGTCACTTTCAGTGCAGATGGATGATGGGAAATCCAGTGATGTCACAATATTCACCAACAGAAACACAAAACACTAACAAGGAAATCACTGATCCTATCACTTCAACTTCTTTTAACCACTCAAACAACACATATTTTAGATGACTTTAAGTTCGCAAGAGACCAGTTCAAAAAACAGATGTAGAAACATGGTTTGATCTCATCACTATAAACATTAAGAATATTGCCACAGTCCTTAAACACATCGCTCTCTTGTCTCGCAACCACTGCACAGGTCAGATCATCTTGCTGTCCAGGTCCACATCCTCCATCAATCCAAAAAGACTAATTGAAAAACAATTCTACCACTCCAAGCGTTAACCCATCAATACATTTAAACATTAGCATCCTAGCCAACATGTCTGATACCTCAATCAGTGGAAATATACTAAGTTAATTAGGCTTAAGAATCACAGTATAGGCCCTGGTCCTCTTCCACCTGGATGGTAGCAATACCCTACTTATCAACATCTGTGGCTTTGCTTTATGACATTTTATTGGCTTTCAAAACTATAGTGCTGTTACAATAATGACATATATGTGTGTAATTCATTCAAGGTCTTTGTGACATATACCACGTGGATTGAGCCAGTTTGTTGATTCTACAGATCAAGTCCAAACAAATGAAGGTGTATACATGTTTATGCCCATCCAGACTATCATTATCTCTGAATCAATATTGCTTCTCGCTGGGCCTACCTAATGTGAGAGAAGTCACCACTGTTGTGATACCAGGTAGTGTCCACTTCCCAGCAATGCCTTCCCTGTGCTAGAGGACTACACCAGTCCGAATATTTTCCAAAAGTATCTTGCCCGTGCAAATAGGACCTCTGCAGTGTATACTTCCTCCTCTTATACTGTTTCTTTTATTTATTTATTAATTTTATTTACCCTTTACATCATTTGTGGCATCCATGAATAAACAAATGATCAAACAATTAATTTTCCCTCTCTAAGAGGGCTGCTAAGACTTAGATAATTCACTTGTGGGCAACATCTATAAGGACAAAAATCACTGTAAACATGCCATTAGATCAGAGTCATTATCATCTTTAGATCTATGTTAATGGGCTTTTGGATTATCAGGCCTAAATGCCCACAAATCGCTGAACACAATGCGTCATACATACATCAATCAGCATCAGGAGCCGAGCAGATCGGGCAAAGCGAACATCCATATTGGCCCTGCCTCGTCAGCTTTATACACAGAATAAAGTACCCCCTGATATTCATTTTAAGGATAGTGCAAGTCACCAAAGAGTTCTATGACCCGAACTGCCGAACAGAATTACACCAAATTTGGCAGGAAGGTAGCTGTTGGTCCAGAAAACGACATTTTTGTTAAATGGCATGCATCCGTCCAGTAGTTGCGGAGTTATTTAAAGGTTTTTCAGGTTTACAACTGGGGAAGCGGAAGATCCGCGACCCCACCCGAGATCTCATGCTGAGATCTGGTTGGCTGCCAACACTTCTAACCAGGAAGTATTGGCAGCCATCTTGTGACTAGGTTGAGCTGAGTCACAGGAAAAAACATTAAAGGCAGCAGAGTAGAAACACCCTGACCCCCTAGGCCACTTGAGCGGTCCCAAAAAACATTTTTTTAAAAATATTTTAGCGGGAGTCACGTTGGATCCATGAATCGCGCGCTTCATTAATTATAGGCCCCCGGGTAGCCAGGTCCTAGGGGCATGTCCCAAAAAAAGGAGGAGGGCATATGGCCCCCCCCTGCTGGGACTTATTATGCCCTGGGGACCACCACCTCCCCAGGGCTCACTCATTTTAATGCGCGGGCCTCTCTGACCCTCCAGGTCCTGGGGACCACCACTTTCCCTGGGCCGTCTGCAAATTGTAAATCAGGCGGAGGCTCTTTGACCCCCCCATGCCGCGGGGACCATAACCTCCCCAGGGCTAAAATGAATATGTGTTGGGGGCTCATCGACCCCCCCAAGCCCAGGGGACCACCATCTCCCCGGGGCCATCCTGATTTTAACTAAAGGGATCCCTTCTCCACCACTCTGCAAAGGTGCCTCCTGGTGCACTTCTGGTTGGTGGATGTAGTCTCCTTGGCTCCAGAGGGTCCATAGGGGCCAACAAGCCCTCCTGTTACCTCCAGTATGTCCTACAGAGTGCAAATGCTGAGAGGAATTCAGAGGCCACACTCCCTTTCCCCACCACTGTGCAAAGGCACCTCCTAGCATACTTCTGGTGGGGGGATGACGTCCCCTTGACTCCAGAGGGCCCTTGGGGGCCAACATGCCCTCCTGTTACTTCCAGTAAGTCCCACAGAGCGCGATTGCTGAGAGGAATTCGGAGGCCACGTCCCATTTCTCCACCACTTTGCAAAGGCGCCTCCTGGTGCATGTCTGGTTGGGGGGTGAAGTCCCCTTGGCTCCAGAGGGTCCTTGGGAACCAAGCCAAGAAGCCCTGCTGTTGCCTCCAGTATGTCCCACAGAGCGCAATTGCTAAGAGGACTTCAGAGGTCTCACCCATTTTCTCCATCACTGTGCAAACACGCCTCCTGGTGCATTGTTGGTTGGGGGATGGAGTCCTTTTGGATGTTGAGGGTTCTTGGGGGGGCAAGAAGACCTCCTGTTACCTCCAGTAAGTCCAACACAGCAGGACTCCTGAGAGCTAGTCGGAGGCCCCACCCCCTTTCTCCACCACTCTGCAAATATGACTACTAGTTAAAAAAACATAGAAATTCACTTAAAAAACTAGAGGTACAGGGACGCTATAGTTAGGAAATAGAGTCTGAAAAACCTTAGAAATTCACTTAAAAAACCAGAGGTTGCAGGGACGTTATAGTAAGGAAATAGAATTAAAAATAACTTAGAAAGTCACTGAAAAAAAACAAAGGTTACAGGGATGTTATAGTTAGGCTTAGATTTCACCCACTGCATCCACTGCAACTTCCAGGGAACCACCGTTCCCTGGCGGTTGCGCAGCGCCTCAGGCCGTAATATGCTTAGCGTGGCCGCTGCAGCCCTGCCAAGCATATTACAAGTTTCCTCATGCCACACTTTTCATGGTGGTGTGGCTGCCATGAAAAGTGTGGCAGTGAGGAAACAAAGGGGGCCCTACAGGCAACCACGGCCGCTGCAGGTAAGAGCGGTGGGGCCGGCTGGGGGTATTTCGAGAGACGACCATGAGGGAAAATTAATTATTTATTTAGTTTTCCCTTGTGGTCGTCTCTCAAAATCCCCCTCAGCCAGCCCCACAGCTCTTACCTGCAGCAGCCTCGGCTGCCTACAGGGCCCCGTTGTGTCTCACGCCATGTGGATGCACACAGGGGGGTGCAACATGTACCCCCCTGTGTGCATGCACACCAGTACCTGCACAGCATGGACTGGAGAAGTCCATGCCGTGCAGGTACTGACTTTGATGTTCCCATTGCGGTGCCTATTTTATTGGCACCACCCTGGGAATGCCAAAGAACCGCCCGCCAGACAGGAGAAAACTCCTGATCTCGAGGGCGGTTCGTACATGGGTTTGGCAGTGCTCTCACTTCGCCAAACTCTTAATAAGGCCCTTTGTATGAGTAAGTGAGTGGGTGTGTGAGGAACTATGGGTGAGTGAGTGGCTATGTGAGAGACTGAATGGGTGAGTATATATATATATATATATATATATATATATATATATATATATACATATTAATATTACCAGTAGGTAGTTATAGTTAGGACCTAATATCCATAGGAAAAGCATTTTTTGGCTTGCCTATAACTTTGGCATCATTTGACCAATCTTTATGAAATTTTCCAGACAAAGTGTCTAAGTAGGTTCTTTATGTAATGGAAAGTTTGGTGGTAATCCGTGCATCGGGGACCGAGAAATAAGGGTGCAAAAAAAGTGTGCGTTTGTAATGTTAATTCCCATAGGAACGCGTTGTCGAACCTACTGCCCGAACTGTTGGACGGAATTACACCAAATTTGGCAGAAAGGTAGATGTTGTTATGCAGATTGTGTTTTTTGTTATTTGGTGCAAATCCATCCAGTAGTTTTTGAGAAATGTAAACCAAAAATTATATCTATAACTCTGGCCGCGGATATTTCGCGGTGGTTGCGAGATTAATCGCGGATGCACGCGCTATCGGGAATGCTCTGATTGGCTGGACGCAAATTGAACAGAAAGTTGCGGCCACCATTTTATCATTCGGGAATGGTTCCCAGGGATGAAAATTCGTGTGAAAGCTAACATAAGGGGTCAGGGTGGAGATACTCAAACCCCATGTTTGAGAAATGGGTGTGTTAGTGACACAAGTGTCCAAAATTGATTTTTTTAATTGCACGCGATATTCGAGATGAAGCCGCAATCCCCAGCGCGGCCCCGTGTACCGTCGAGGGGACATCGCGACTATCGCGACCGTATCGCGATTATTGGTGGAAATGTGAAATCAAAAATATATATATTTGTACACTCTCGCCCGTCACTGTCACACACTCATGTATGCACTCACACACTCACTCAGCCACTTATACACCCATTCACATACCCACTCACACACATAAATCCAGTCACATACCCACTCAGATACTAATGCACTCACTCACATACCCATTCAGCTACTTATGCACCCACTTACAGATTCACTCGGAGAGTGTTGTACCCATGTGCAGACTCACTCAAAGACTCATGCACCTACTTAGAGACTCAGTCCTAGACTCATGCTTACAGTCTCATCCCTACTTAGAGACTCTTACACCCACTCACTGACTCACCTGGGCACTCATGCACCCACTCACAAATCCACTCAGATACTTCACTTAAAGACTCACTTGGAGAGTCAATCACTCGTGTACTGACCCACTCAGAGACTCATGCACCTACTGAGAGACCCACTCATAGACTCATGCGTACACATGCACCCACTCACAGACTGTAGTGGGTCATGCCCCCGATTAAATCCACACGACAAATCTCCAAGAAAAGGGGCTGCTCCATGCCCATTGTTAATGAGGCCACCCTGAAGGGGCCCCTTTGCTTGGAGATTTGTCGTGTGGATTTAATCGGGGGCATGACCCACTACAGTCGCCCAGCCTATTGAGGAAATACCACGAGGGTGAAAAGAGGCGACTGTGTGGAAGGGAGTCGGATAGGGTGACGTCCCGTTTTCCGACCATTCAGAAAAATAAGCATTCACGGAGGTTAACGTGTAACATGAGCACTTGCAGGAGATGAAAAGCACATGACAACGTGATTAATAGCTTCACTACAACAATGCAGGTACGGATTAAACACTGCGAACATTAAAGCTGAATGAGAATCCATCGGGATTCCATGCAGGAATTACTTAATGGCAGTACCATGCATTGTGGGACTTGTATTTTAATATTTAGTCAATGTGACCTCACGTATAAAGAGCATGCACGACGCACTTTGCATTTTTAAGTATTTCCACCTGTGACCAAGGCGAAAGCTGAAACACGTAAGGACATGGAAATATGTGCTGCTGTCCTCTGAATAAATGCTTTGCTTTCTGAAATGGGCCTCATCTGTTTGGACTTTCGTTTGGTGGGCTGCTCCATGCCCATTGTTAATGAGGCCACCCTGAAGGGTCGGGGGCCCCTTTGCTTGGAGATTTGTTGTGTGTATATATATATATATATATATATTTTTTTTTTCACACAAAGGACGCGGCACTCAGGAGTGAAGATAGTTCAAATGAGTTTATTGCACAACTCAACCAACGCGTTTCAGCCCTCTCACGGCTTTGCTCACGGTTCGTGAGAGGGCTGAAACGCGTTGGTTGAGTTGTGCAATAAACTCATTTGAACTATCTTCACTCCTGAGTGCCGCGTCCTTTGTGTGAAAAAATTGAATTTGGGGCCAGGATCCGGCCCCCACGCTGAGCACCCGCTGCACGAGCGCACTGATCAAAGGGATCACATTGTGGACATATATATATATATATATATGTCAAAACAAAACCCTCTCAGCCATGGAGTGACGCATAAATTATGCAAAAAAGAAGCAGAGAAGTCTGGGTAGTTCTCAAGTTTAGGTGGAAAGCAGCTCCAGTATAGAGCACCCTCAACATCAGTGACTCTCTAGATCTGCTCACCTCAAATGTCTGCTTTTCTATCACAGTATTTAAGCGTAGGATTAGCACAGTGCTATCCACACAGAGATAGAAAGGTACAAAGTCTTTTGCCATTTCAACAGCAAAGTCTTTAAGCATAGGATTAGCACAGTGCTATCCATGCAGAGCTGTAAAATGACAAAAGCCTTTTACCACTCCAGGCACAGTATTATAGCTTTGAATTGGTAAAATACCAACCAAACCAACCTGAAATGAATAAAAGCAACCCTGACACATGTTTCGCTCTCATTAGAGCTCTTCAGAGAGGTATAGCTTTGTCCAGACACAAGGGAGCACCCATTATAAGTCAAAACAATACCCTTTCATGCATAGAGTGACGCATAAATTATGCAAAAAAGAAGCAGAGAACTCTGGGCAGTTCTCAAGTTTAGGTGGAAAGCAGCTGAGAGCTTATATATATATATGTATATATATATGTGTGTATGTGTGTGTTTAACTTTTTTTAAATAATTTTATTTGTTACAATATATATTAAATATACTTATTTTTTATTAAATTAATGTTAGTATTTAATATATTTTATTTTTTATAATTTCATTTATATATATTTCAAAATCGATATTTAATACAATGATATTATTGAAAACAATATTTAAAAAAGAAAAGAAATTGTAGTTACCTTTTGAAGTATAGGTTGTCGATATTTTTGTAGTTGATATTAATGTCTCGATAATTTTGTAGGTCAATAGTTGTGACCTCGATATTTTGTCAGTGAACCTGGGTGAGTGAGGGGGTGTGTGTAGTTATATGGGTGAGTGAATGGGGTGTGAGTGGCTGTATCAGTGAGTAAGTGAGTATGAGAGAGGTTGTATGGGATAGTATGTACCTGTCTCAGTGACTGTATAGATGAGAGAGTACACATGTTTGCATATTTATGAGTAAGTGAGTGGATGTGTAAGTAACTGTATGGGTGAGTGAATGGATTTGTGAGTGACTGTATGAGTTCATGAGTAGGTATGTGAGTATTTGTATAGGTGATTGAGTATGAAACTGGCTGGATGGGTGTATGAGTGGGTGTGTAAGGGTCTGTATATCTCTATGACTGGATGTGTCAATGGCTGGATTGGTCAGTGAGTAGGTGCATGAGTGGTTGTATATCTGAGTTAGTGGTTATGTTAGTGGCTGTATGAGTGAGTTGATGTGTGAGCGGCTCTATGAATCAGTGAGTAGGTGTGTGAGTGTGGATGATGCCATCAGTAATGTCATTTGAGATGTCATCAGTGATGTCATTTGAGATTTCATCAGTGATGTCACTGACCATGTCATGAGTGATGTAATATGTGAGGTCATAAGCAGTGCATTGCAGGGGCGTAAGTTATAGTTAGCTAAGCTAAGTATAACTGCTAAATTCCTCTTGCTTTGTAAGCCTAACTATAACGTCCCTGTAACCTTTGGTTTTTTCAGTGAATATATATATATATCTATATATGCAGCGGCATCTGAGGAAGGCCTAAAAGGCCGAAATGCATTATGCGTGAGCTGTTCAAATAAAGATTTCCCGATGCTTCCCCCGAGTGGCCTCTACCTCTTCCTTTGTGGAGTGGAATGCTGTGGATATATATATATATAGGTGTGTGATCAAGGGCACAGTGAGCTCGAAATGCGTCGCAGAGGGAGAAAATAAAGACATCTTACCTGCCAGATTTATCAGGGTCCGTCTCTCTCTGTTCGCCAGGGTGGAAGTGCAGAGAGTGTGCTTGAAGGATATATATATATATGTATATAAGCTTCATACTTACCTGCAAAATACTTACATTTTTGTTGTAAAGCCATGCGTGGTAAAGGCATAGGCGTGATAAAAATTTGCATGGTAAAGGCATGCGTGGTAAAGGCATATGCGTGGTAATGGACAAGTTGTAAAGACATGTGTGTAATGGCATGCATGGTTCCGTCATCCATCCATGTGCGGCACACAGCCTGCGACAATGGGTCAGCCCACTTCAGCCATTGGCTAACTTCACTGTGCAAATGTACTATATGCACAAATGCAAAGTAAATCTATTTACTTGTGAACAAAACATATTTAGTTAATCTTCCTAATTTTTCACCATATTATTCTTTCTTTCTAGGTTGCAAAAATCCCACCTTAAATCTGATAATTAAATAACAGAAATATTCAGTTCTCTGTGTATTTTACGCCTCCAGGCAGGGTGAGATTGATTCTGCTTAAATTCTCAAACTTTTCCACACTCCAAGTGCTCAAGGTTTCCCTGGTTATTGTGACAGGTGGCTTGGAATGCAAACAGCCCTTAAATTAACCCGCTGCCCTGGCGCCTGTATATCTGATGCCACCCTGGCACCCTGTTCAATCTTCATGGCAGGGCAGCCCTGGTTTGTTTGCTTAGAGTGAGAGAGGGTGGCCCTGTTGCAAGCAATGAGAAGCTGTACTTTTCCATGGGTAACTGCAGTAGCTCTCTCTTTCGGGACTCTGCTGGGTGTCACATGACCATTTAATCCTGTTATGCATTACATTTTCTGTTCTGTAAATTAGAAGGCATACATGCCAATATTTTTAACCTGGAAAGTGGGAAATTTTGAGAAAAGTGTCGGGCGAATGTATTTTCCCCATGAACGAATTTTGAAGCAGAGGCAATTTTGGGCAGAGACAACAAAAATAAAGCCATTTTTGGCTTCATAAATCATGAGGCTCCAGCCGGAATCGGGTCTGTTTGCATGTATTAGGAGGGACACAGAGAATTGATCATGCCACAAAGGCCCTCTTTCTCAGATGAAGCAAATTACTGTGCATTAATACCAGTACGGCGGTGTTCGTTTTATCCCCCAGTGCAGTATGAACTTTCAATATCAGTGCCACAGTATGTAATACTGCTGTAGTACATTTACCCCTAACCAGACCTACAAAACTAGGAATTTTGCAGGTTTTGCCAGGCATTAGCTGGCAAAATTTGTGTGGTGAAAAACCACCAGGTCAGCACAAAATAGGAGCACAACTTGTCACCCCGTCTTGTCTTTCCTAGAGCATTCACTTCTTTCCTAGGGCATGGCTCTGCGTTCACACTAGTATCCTGTCATTGCTTCTTTCTGATGCAGCACTGGGTCTGTCTTACCATTTATCCTGTGATGGACCTTTGATAGGTGTCCAAGAGGTAAAGGGGAGTTAACATCAATCAAATATTTCAATTTACAGTGTAACCTATTAGATTACACATTAAGGACACAGAATCGATAAGTAAGGTTAAAGGAGTTTATTACAGATTAATGGCCAAACTAACATATATAAATCACAAAAACATATTGTAAAGATACAAAATCCCCACGGGTATGCCAAAGCATTGAATGAAATTAAGTCTTAGTAGCATAAAGCATTTCAAGTAAATTCAGTTGCGGCAATACAGAAGATAAGAAATAGAATTTGATGGTCAGTGTACAGGTTTCGATCCTCCCGTCCATACAGGAATAAATCTAAAGTCGCCTAAACTAGTTCTAAACTAAAGTTGAAAACTAGGTAAACCTTGTAAAATCAGGGAAAGCAGGAAAGTGTCAGCAATATACCCCTGCAGCCCGGACAGCATGACAACATGAACTGTTCTAGTCATGATTCAAACTATTCAAAAATGCCCTTGTGGATTTGACCTGTGAGAAAAAGAAACTTCTTCCCATCTTATTCAGTACTTATCTTCAGAGAGAAGTCCACAGATACTTAAGTCCTTTTGCCAACCTGCTACTTTTGTTTTCCACCAAAGTTGACTTCCTTGCCAAGGTTGCAGGATTCAAATCAGGAAACAACAGCAACTCACAGCCCCCGAGCATCAGAGACCTTTCCAGGTGGCTTCTCTAAGAATCTTCTCTCTCTATTCCATCTTGCCAACAGTGCTTAATTTGAGCCGGTGCTTTCCGGTGCTCAGCACCGGCACTTAATTGGTTTCTGGTGCTCGGCACCTAATTGGTTTCCGGTGCTCAGCATCGGCACCTAATTGTCAACACCATACTTAGAACAGTCTACCACATGGTGGCGCTGCTCATCTAATTTAGAGATGAGCAGAACAACGGTTGTTTAGGAATACAATATACATTAAAATTGCTAATACCTGAATCCCCAGCCATTCCTTTAGCTTTGGGGACCTGGAATAATCAGAACTGTTGCATTTACATGCGAGAGAGATGGTTAGTAGTTGTTTTGGCAGCGATGACAAGGGTGATGGGTGGTGCAAGCTGCAGTGGCCTCCTGGTCAGAGCCCTGGCACTTAATATTTTACAAATTAAGCACTGCTTGCTGACCATCACTGTGCATTTCCTCTGTTTTTTGGTTGTTAGCGTACAGACACCTTGATCCAGTCCATCCACTTCCTCAGACTGTACATCCAACAGCTCACACAGGAAATCAACCATCTTTTCCCATAGGGTCTCTGAGGAGATTTCTACTGGGACTCCAAACAAGAAGTAGCGTCCCTATTTGCAGATTTTCCAACTGCTCAAACTTGACCTCCTGTTGCTCCAGTGTTTGCAAGCCCTGCTATCCTTCAGTCTTTTGAGTGTCCTCTGAGGGTCCTCCACAGGCTTTGTGTTTGTCACATTGCTGTTTGGTTTTCTTAGGAGCAAAAATTTCTTTGTTTGCTCTCTCTTTTCTCGCCATGTCAGCACTCTGGCAGTGAAGCAACGCCATTGCTCCTATCCTCCACTGGCAAAATCTGCAGAAGGGTCCCCTCTCGGTCAATGCAAGGATTCTGTCTGCATGAGAGGCCTACATGGGTGCTGCAAGGAGGCAGGGTCGGACTAGAACAGAAACTAGGACCAGGCACCAAAATAAAAGTGCCCCTCATTTAGTGTGTTTGCAAATTGGGGCAGTTTTGAACTTGTAAAGACACTCTGTAGAAATGTTTTGCAAGTTATGAAAGACTGCATGGAGTTGATCTTCTTCCAGGCAGTAATTGGTTTAAAATGAGGGAAATCAGCAGTAAAAACCGTCCCAGAAGACCATAAAATAGGCCCCCAAGCAGCCAAAAAACGGCCCACAAACTGACCTGTGGGACCAGCCCGTCGGATACTGACTGACTGCTGTGTAGGCCAGTTTGACCCTGCAAGCCTGGTTATCCTGTCGAAGAGCATCTCTACGAGACATATTTTGCTGCAAATGTTTCCTGATCGCTGTCGCTGGTGTTCTGAAGTTATGAGTTTGGGCTTTGTGAACAACTTCCATTGACTTTAAGCCCCCATGTTGACAATAAGTTCCAGTGTTAAATCTTGCTTAGGGTGTAAGTGCTACAACACTTTCCCAGGTCTTATCTCTGACCATCAAGTAGCTAGAGACATATGGTTTTCACGGTTGAGTTTAGTTTCTGTTTAGAGCCTTTTGCATGTGTATTAAAATGCTTTTCCTTCATAAAGTTAGGCACTGGCTAGATAATCTGATATTGAGGTTATTAAAGTGCCTTCCTGTGTAAGTAACTCTTGGCGAGCTCTGCCTCATTACCATTGAACGTCAAGTGCTAAAGAGAGGTCCTTGGTCATTTCAATTCGGAGTCCAATAGTCCTGTGGCCCAGGGCACTTGTGGTAAACAACACCAGATGTCACTGTTAGATCCCAAAAACCAGGCACTGCTTTGGGCCCCTGTAGACCAGGTCTCACACTGACAGTATCTTATATAGAGCTCTTGGACACCCAAGGGGTTTCATAGCCAGTGGGTAATTTGTAAAAAATAAATAAGTGCCGGGGCTCTCGTCAGGAGCAAGCTTGCACAAGCCCATTTCTCCTGTTAGCGCCGCCTAAAACGGAACCAACTGCTAACCATGACAGCTGGGAGAGGATGTGGTGTAATGGCCAGAGGTGCCGACTTTGGAACTGGGGAACCAGGTTCGGGTCTCGTCTTGGCTCAACATCCTGTGATTCTGGGCTAGTCACTTAATCTCCCCATAAATTAATGTGTCCTTAACTGGTGCTAATGAAAAGCGCCAGTGTTGATGATTAAGTGCCGGTGCTGAGCACCGAAAACCACCTGCTCAAATTAAGCACTGTTCATAGCGCTGAAAAAAGAAGGCTACTGCTGCCACCAACTTAGTCAGAGACATTTCTGACAAAAAAAACACTTCTTGATGTGCTGTAAAAAGTTTTTAGGTTTTATTTTTTTTCAGAGATGAAGATACCTTAGATTTCTAAGAGTAGATGGAATATCTCAATAGCCTGCTTTAGCATCTCGCTAGTTCTTGCAAATTTGAGTAGAAAGTGTTGCAGAATCTCTGAGGTGTCGGAATCGGTTCCTGTATATGAACCGTCCCGCCCAGACCGCCGAGCCACTCTTGACCGTTGGGACCTTTTGAAATTCGACTGATCGATATCCTTTTTCCGTGCTCCTCATCCTAATAAGAGAACTGATCCTGTCATCTAATGATACATTAACAAGCCTTGGAAAATCCCCAGGCCTGCACACCATTGGGGGGGGAGGGGGAGAGAAAACGCATGTTGGCTGTACATCGCAAAACAATATAATCAAAACAAGAAAAGAAACAGAAATAATGGAGCATTACTCTATTTCTAGAAAATATGCAACTGTTTCTATCCTTCTGAATAAAAAAAAATCGAAATAATATAGGTGAATTAATTTTCACTACTGACATTTCCCGAATGAATATTTATAACATGTCAATGCACGGTGAAGATAGTAAGCCAGTCTGGAGGAAAGTTAAGAAAGAAATAGTTTAAGACGTAACTAAGACTGACCAAATAAATGAAATACATTGTTATTTTTTTTTTTTTTTTGAAGGGCATAAATTTCCTTGTTTTTTTCAGGACACTTTGTTGTGTCTTTATTTTACTCTAAAGGTACAAAGGACGTGTGTTAATAAATTGGTGTTCCAGTTCTTCCATGCAAGACAATGTTTGCCATTGATGATGAATAACATTTTGAATAGGACTGCTGATTGCAGACAATTTCCTTTCTTAAGTATATGCACTTTGAAGCAGTTGACTTCCTTCTTGTATGAGTGCTTTAAAATGGCAATCTAGCTAGAGCAAAGTGTCAGAAAATGTGCTGTATAAGTTGCCTTTGGTCGTACAATGTGCTGCACAGGTTGGCTTTCCATACCACATTTGCCTTTCATTGGACATAGGTCAGTCCACCCTGCCACGCAATTTGGGTACCAAAACCATATAATTTACTTTCTCATTTGAGTACGTTTGTAGAGCGATGAATTACCTCTCCGGGACTCTCTTTTCGATTAAAAAAGAACTTCACGCGGTGGCAATCGTTAAGTATTTATTTAATGGGTAATTAATTGATTGATCTGCCCATGATTCCAGTCGCTTGTTAAAAGCCTTGTTGTCCACATGCATCGCCCTACACAGTGCTCGGTACAGGGCACTGCAGGCAATTATTAGGTGTTAACGCCTTCAGCAGAGTATAATAACAAACAAATACAAATCGGAGAAGAAAGATGCTCTTAGTAAGATTCTGAACAATATACACGATGTGGAATGGCGCACACATGCTGAGGCGAGCCACTCTTTCCCGAACTTCACGTCACAAAAGTTCATCCGCTGCCAAGGCGTCCTTCTGCCCCGTCCTCGTGGCCGTGCCCCCGTCCTCGGGGAGGCCTACCCTGTCCGAGGGCCCTGGGCGGGAAGGCCGAGCCTGTCACACGGGCCCGCGTGGCCTTGTCAGGGCGACGGCTGCGCGCGGTATCTCGCGCCTTATCTGCCGCCCCATGGCCCCCCTCTCCCCCTTCTCGTGCCCGCAGCATCGTGCGTCGCACTGAGGGAACTTGTTTTTGTTTTTCATGGCGATTCAATTAACAGCGCTGGAAAGCAATAACTTTGCTACTAAGCAGGTTTTGCAATGGGTTTGTTTTCGACTCAGTTTCTTCTTCGTTCGGCGCCTGAAGCACTTACTTGGGTTTGGTCATAAAAAAACTACACGAATTAAAATAAGTACCTAATAAATGTTTTTTTTATTTTCATTTAGACGGAACTTGGTTTATGGCGCCTTGTGTATGCTTTTTTACTTTGAAGGATTTTCTTCTACAGGATGTACCATTTATCCAGTTGCTCTAGCTATCTTTTTGCAAAAGCTAAAGATATATATTTTAAATTAATTCAACAATAAACAAACCATTTTTACAATATTTTAATTTTTAGTATTGACATTAAATTAAATTAAATATTGCCAGACAGATATATGTTACCAAAAATATTTAATCTAATTAAATATTAAAATAAACATATGAAAATAAAATATATTTACTTATACTGCACAATGTAATTAAAAACAAAACCAATTTATTTAAAATACATTCAAATATTTTAATAATTTTACAACTGGTGCTAAATAATAATATAAATAAAATAAATTAAAACATTATGGCCCGATTTCAATGGCTGTTGGACCGCATCCGACGGGTCTTTGGTTGCGGCCCGACCAACGCAATACAATGCGTGTGGTCGGAGGGAGCAGGCGGAGGGACCGTCCGGCACTTTCTGACAGACTCAAGGAGTCCGTCGGTGCATCAGACAGACTGCATAATCCCTTAATGACAGCAGCTCCGCTGTCGGGATTATGATGTTGGTTTCCGACAGCCATTCCATGTTGGCCTTTCTGTCATGGAAATGCTGTCGGAAAGTGACTTTGGGGGCCGAGCAGGGCTCCCTTCCCGCCTGGCCCTCCGCACTGGGGCCTGGGGGTCACCTATTGCACCCCCCTAAAAATCGGTCAATTTTTCAATGGAAGCTTGTGCTGCAGGCCTTTTCTGCCCGCCACACAAGCTTGCATTGAAAAATGGACGTTTCCGACTACCTGGTCGCATCCAAATGATACAGTCGGAACCGCCGACCTGAGGTCAAGCAGTTTCCAATTCGCAACGGTGTCCGCCCGACATCGTAATTAGCCCCATCATATATAAAACATTTATTAATTGAGGAAATATAGTAAAACAAAATTTCTCTACAAATAACATAAATATTTCTAAACACAAACTTAAAAAAAAATAACAACAATAAACAACAATATAATAAATATTAAAAATCCACTGTGATCAACAGTTGGGAAAAAGTTGGACTTCAGAGGCTAAGCCTATGAGCCAGCGGGAGACAGAGGGGACAAAGGGGGCAATTTGATACTGGCACTGAGGGAGCCTACTCTCACGAATGCAGAGAGAGGTGCTTGAGAGACCGGGCTAACAAGATCTGCCCCTTCAAAGCCCCAATATTTGGATGTCTTGCAAAACGTTTGGGGCCAGTAACTACCTGACAAAGAGTCTTACCTCTTCATCACGAAGGTAAGAGTGTAGAGTATTGCTTGCTCTTGCTCAGTCTGGGTGGTGAACTCCGCTAGCGGAGTTTGCGGAGATTTCCGCACTCCATGTTACGCGGAGCTCGCGGAGTTCCGAAAAACTCCGCTTCGCATAGCGGAGCAGCGTTTTTTCCCTCGCTTGTGTTCTTCAACGTCAAGTTGGCGAGCGCGAACGAGGGAAATCCACCTCCCGGCGAGATTTTTCCTTGTTCGCGATCGCCAACATCAAGTTGGCGAGCGCGCGCATGGAAAATCAACCTCCCGCGAGATTTCTCAACGCAGGCGGTCAGATTTCTCATTGCAAGTGGTTGCGTATGCTCATAACCACTCGCATTGAGAAACTGTCCGCTCGCGCTGAGAAAGCTGCCGCTCGAGTAAAAATCTACTCGAGCGGCAGAAAGGAAGCAACACCCGCTTGCGCTGTGCATGGTGCCGTTCGCGATGATTGCACAGTGCAGACAAGCACCTGGCACTGAAAATCACTGCGAACAGCATTTATCCAACGCACTCCACCACTTGCGGAGCTCCGCGCAGCGGAGTTTTTTTTGCACTTCGCGTAGTTCCACGTAGCAGAACTCTGCGAACTCTTCCCAGGCTTAGAAACGACCCACATTTAGCAAGCCAGATGGCCTAAAACAATTGCAGGAAATTGGATTGCACCTCTGTAAGTGTACTGGCTTTTTGGGCTGCAGTTATTATTCCTAATCAAAGCCTAACACTGCTACTTAGTTCACAGAGAACTCACTAAATATTGCTACAAGCAAGGTGAAAACATCCAAGCTAGTGTCCATTAGATAAATGCTCAACGCCCAGAAAACTGGCCAAATCCAGTTACAGGGTTGTGTGGAATCTTCTCAAATGCTTAAAAAATCAGAAAATACTGACCTCCAGGCTCCATCCACAAAAGAAGATAAACAAGTGCTCTTGACAGAATCCAGGAAAGGCATCAACTCACTACGACAGTACTTTAACAAGACGCTCTCACAATGAATCATTCACTCAAGAAATCTGGACTGAGACTGGATCAGATGGAGAATAATCTGGCAGTACAATCACACAAAAGGGCTGAACAGGCCCTTAGAATTAATATCTTGGAACAACAACAAACAATGCTTGAAAAACTCAATGACATTGAAAATCGCTCAAGGCTAAATATTATATGCCTCTGAGAAATTGTCAAAGAAGTGGCCAATAATGGCCTGGAAGCTTATGTACAACTCTCTTCTCCCAGTTGCTCCAACTACCTGAGGACAAGGCCATCCGCATGGATCGCACACAGATGCAGTACTCATTGTACCAGAAAAATAAATATTTTCCACCAGATGTTTTGACATGGGTCCTTTACTTTCTATAGAAAGAGAAAATACGTCTTGAGGTCCATAAACAGGAACAGATGCTTTTCAGGCGTGACACAATCACTTTTTTCCAAGGTGTCTCCTCGTACACACTGGCAAAGTGCAGAGAATATAAGGACATTACCCTACACTTGCAAAAAGTGAAGATTCCGAACAGATGGGGCTACCCCTTCCGACTACACTTCGCATTCAATGGGAAACGTCTAGCAGTAAGGCAAGTTGTAGGATGCCTAAGCCACCACAGACTGAACATGCCACCTCAGAGGATATAAGAGGTGAACGGCAAACCCCAAAATCGATTGAAGAACTCAAAGAAAGTAAACAACTCTGCCTACAACAAGAAAGAGAAAGCACTCCCTCTCATCCAAGGAGGACTGATGAACTATAAACGCTGCCCACAGGTAAGTAAACTAACTCCAAGTTAAGCAAATGTAGGGAAACCGTTGGAGTTTGGAGGGGTTAGATTTACTATTCCCTGCTCCAATGTAAGCAACAGTAGAAAAAGTGTTGCACGATGAAGAGGTTAGATTTACTATTCCCACACCAATGTAAGTAACAGTAGAGAAAGTGTTGGACGTTGAAGGGGTTAGATTTACTATACCCACTCCAATCTAAACAACAGCAGTGAGAGTGTTGGACGCTAAAGGGGTTAGATTCACCATTCCCACTCCAATCTAAACAACAGTGGGGAAAGTGTTGGACGTTGAAGGGGTTAGATTGACTATTCCCATTCCAACTTAAGCACAATCAGGGAAAAGGGTTGTACTTAGCAAGGGTTAAATACAGAATTCCAAATCCAAATCATTCTTAAACATTTAAACACCAAACAACATAAAATTATTAAAACGTATTCAAAATAAAAAGTATGTACTATGTAAACAAATAAAATAAAGTGTTGGAAAAAATGAGTATTGCAACAATAATGTAAAAAATAAAGAAAGTGCATTTCTAAAACATAGGGGCATATTCTCTAGGACTTATTGCCAATTTATCGGCACTTTAGCGCCGCAAAAGTGGCAATAGATTTATCGCCCTATTCTCAAGCTGGTGCAAACTGCCGATATCGCCAGTTTTCCAGCGATAGCTGGCGCAAAAAACATCACCATGGATGAGAGCGACAACTAATGCTAATGATATGCAGAGTAGGCGTTCCCGTGCAAAAACACAAAAACACCACTTCACGATATTCTCAACGACCAGCCAGATCTGCGATGCGATCCAAAAACAGGCGATATGGCGAGTTAGCAGTAGGGATTTAACACCTGCCTTTTACTGGTGTTAAGCAGGACGACAACCTGCAGTATAAAAGGGAGCCCAGCCCAGAGCCACATCTGAAGACCAACACATGTCATGGAGCTACTGATCATGCAGCTCGGAGACCCAAGAGGTCCACAACACCCACCGCCACCACCCCCAGGCCCCCCCCCAGCCCACCCTGGACTACCACTGATGCAGCGCAGAACAAGACAGCTGACCTTCCGAAAACGGCATGGCCCCTCAGCCACACAATTGCAGAATGTGGGGAGGAATGGGAACCAAGTATGTGTGAAGGAGGCAAGTCACCCATGAATAAGAATGTACACAATGCCAAGTGTGGCGGTGATGTGCTGGACAGACTTCAGCATGCAGAGCACAGACATGTCCATGTGGACATATACTGCTGGTGTTTGTAGTGTTGTGGACAGTGGACGCAACCATGTTACCTCAGGCAGTGGGGAAGACCTCGGTCATGTAGCTGTGTCGTCCCCCCCTGTAAGCGTAAGCGGAGTGGGCTTGTCCGGCGTACGCCAGTCCAATGTAGGAGTGTGAATAAATAGGCCGGGGCTCTGGGCGTGGTTCACTTCCGGGATGGCCAACGCCTCTGCCAGGGCGGCGCCCCTCACCCTGCCACGAGTCCGCCGCCATGATCGTCAGCCTCCTCAGCCGATCGCTGGCTTCCGCGACACAGACCCCCAGCGCACCCAGCGGCACAGCACCGCGGAGTTATGTGTGTGCTGACTACTGCCTTCGGCCTACACTGCGGTCAGCAGGTCCCCCAATTCAAATCGAGTCTTGATTTATTGATGGCGCAGTCCAGTAGGCAACAGACATTGCTTCCAGTGCGGCCCGCCCGGATGACGCATCATCGCAGGCTGCGCACCCGCTGAGCGCTTCAGGTGCCACTAACTCTGTGCAGCTCAAGTCAACGCCACGTGGCTGTGGGCCCTTGCTGACCGCTGCCTCCGGCCTACACTGCGGTCAGCAGGGCTCACACATATCAAATCCAATCCTGACCTGCAAGGACACGCCATCATCGCTGGCTGCACACCCGCCACCACCGCCAGGACCACCTCCAACCAACAGCTGCCAGAGTCGGAGGAGTCTTACAGCCAGCCTATCAAAGTTGCTCACACCTGTCTTGGATGCCATCATCAGCTTGATACCCTGCTCAGCTCTTCAGGTGCCACTAACTCAGTGCACCACAAGTCATGGACCCTTTATGATTGAATCTTGTGTGTGTGATGTCAGATCTGGTGCCCCTACCTCAGTGCACTGAAAGTCATGGACCCTTTATGATTGAATCTGTGTGTGTGATCCGATGATCACTGTTCCAGTTGTTGCCAGCACCAACCACTCCCTGAGGGCTGGCTTACACTCACCCCACACCCATCCAGCACAGGCATCACTGGACATGTGACCCTGGGAATAAAAAGGGGCCGGGCGCACGTGCCCGTAGCCAGTTCCACTATCTATCTAAGTGTGTCCGTGTGGTCATTATGTATGCATGATGGCCCCGGGCCCTACCACATTACATTGTGCTGTGGACAGCGGACGCAACCATGTCACCTCAGGCAGTGGGTAAGACCTTGGACACGTAGCTTTGTCGTCCCCCCTGTAAGCGTAAGCGGAGTGGGCTGGGCCGGCGTACGCCAGTCCAGCGTAGGGGTGTGAAGAATTTGCCCGGGGCTCTGGGCGTGTGTCAGTTCCGGGCTGGCCACAAAAGTAACTATGGCGTGTGTCTCTGTTGTAGTGTCGGCGCCACCCAGCCCGCAATCGATAATGTTGCAATGTAGCATGCACCCGGAGGGCGGGCTCGCACGAACGGAGAAATGAAGGAGCGCAAGACCGCTCGGGGTCTTGGCTCATACATGCCAAGTGTTGTGTGTATCTGTATTGCCACAGCATGAGCCAAATGCCTAGCCTTAATCGCAGCGCGAGTTCAGCCAGGCATGAACTCTACATCTGTGTCCGCCCTATCCTTACCATAGGCCTACACTCACGTGGCCGCCCACCTTCAACGGCCAACATCACAGTGTCGTTGTCAGGCTTGTGGACATGCGCAGACAGGCATGACAATGGTGTGCTGTAGGAGTGCAAGTGATGCAACCGCACAGCGCACACAAGTAAATAGGCTCGGGGGGAGGGAGGAGCAGCTGTGAGGCAACGTAACACACAGTGATGCCGCTCATTTGCCACATGCAAGACATGTCAAACATGAATCCCAAAGTCGCACACATCCCACCCCACCCCCAACAAGCCACATCACATTTCCTGAATGCAAGCAGATGACAAACTAACATTAGGGATGAAAGCTCCTTTGTCTGAACTATCAGGCGGAAGCACATCTGCACCTCCGACCTCGGAATTGCATGTGCCCGGCACCCCCTGACAGATACTATAGCAGCTGATGACGACTCCCACACTACGCACAGCCCGACAAAAGACCAACGTATACACACCCCACACACAGAAGTCCTTGCTCGAAGTTATCTTGCATGGAATGGCCTTCTAACTTACTCCCACACCATCCCAGGCGTACAACCGTTGCACACTAAAACAACTCATTGATCCGAGCTGTGGCATTTCATCCACAGAACTGGCGCAGGTCAGAACAGTGCCGCTTCAACCAGAGCCACTAACGCAATGGCAGAACATCCCAGACACATGCACAACCCGTCACATGGAACTGTACCGTGCACGTATGCTGCATTTACTGGGGGCACTGCCATTGGCAGTGCTGCGGATCAGTTACCGGCTAAGCTTCCGCCTTGCCAACGTCACCTGCATTCAGCCTGTGTTGCATTGTCGATCGTGCATATTCGAGTGGTCCATGGATGTCTGCCTATCCAACAGAACGGTAGCTGAACTGGATTTTGACATGTATGTGCGCCCCCTGTTGGCCCACGACCAGGAGTGTCACCGTGATACCCGTTTATGGGATGCCTTGATACTTGGCATACATGCTGGCAGCTGGACCTTGGAGATTGCACAACTCCTCGTGTGCAGTGACCACATTGAACCGCTCCCCTATTGGGCTGTAGTGCTAATTGGTGAAAGGGGGTGGACGCAGCACATCTGTCCGGACCTGCTAATGGATTTCCTCGCCGTCCTGTTTGATGAAGTCGACAACGACCTCATGTTGGAAATGATAGCCTATGAAGCTGCAATCGCTTTCATGGACGAGTAACTACGTACCTGCAGCCACAACAGATTGGAACCCATTGCACATGTCCCAACACCTTGTTGCATCTTGGAGATCTGGTCACATATCCCACGACAACAGTGGACATGGCTGCATTCGCCTGGACTCCGAATACATGAGCGGACAACAACGCAGGTTAACACACACCTGTGAAAGGTGAGGCACTCCCCCGGAGTGGACAGTGGCGCTTGGCAACGTTCCTCATTCTGACATACTGCTGTATTGGTCTGCATGTTGTGGCACTCATCTTGCCCGTACTGACACGCATATGCTAATAAAGTCTACGCACCTTCACTTGTATTCAACTGTGATGAGTGTTGATTTGAATGACAATGTGTGTCTCACTGCCTATCTGGGTCATGGCCATACATGCGCATTGATAGCATTACCCAGGGAGTACCTTTTTGTGGAATCACTGTCCCTACATTCAGGGCTTTAAGTGGGCCGGGTCTGTCCGGGTCTGAGCACCGGCAGTTTTTTTTTGGGGCCCTCGAAATGGGTCTCTATCGGGCTCTATTTTTGCGGCTGGCAAAGGTAGTCCTTTCTTTTTTTTTTTTTTTTTTCTGGACTGCAGTGAGAGCTCAGTTTCCTCACTGAGTAGTGGAGGTCACGGCATGACGTCCACGGCACGACGGCATGACGTCATGCCAGGTGAGCGTTGTTGGAGGAAGGGAAACCCTTTAAGAGAGCCATTTTCTCTGAGGATTTCCCTTCTCATTTTTCAGCGCAGGAGCAATGTCGTGGTGGTGCCAGCGTGGGACCTTCGTCACCTTCTCTTTTTCCAGCGCAGGAGCAACGTCGTGGTGGTGCCAGCGTGGGACCTTCTCTTTTTCCAGCGCAGGAGCAACGTCGTCGTGGTGCCAGCGTGGGATGGTGAAAACCGAGACTTTTAGAAACAGGTATTACCTTCTCTTTCCTGCTTTCGTGTATTTGCTCCCCTGTGAAGTGGATCCAAAAAAGAAAAACACTTTTGCTGGAAACACCCTCTTTTTCTGACTTTTTTCAATTTCTAAGTGCAGCCTCGGGGTGGAGAGAACTAAAACATTCAAAATATGAAAAGTAACTAGCTAAAGCAAGACAGAGTGGTTGCAAGGTGGCCAGATTGATTTATTCACACCTAAACACATTAGCGCCACTTTACAGTGTTTGACAGTGAAGCGCTACTTTTGTTTTCTCGTCTGTCTTTGAACAACATTGTTTTCCCTTGGTGGGAAAGTGCACTATTCCTGTAGGTACTGAAATACCTACTTGATGGGTGAATTGGAAAACAAAATGTGTACAGCGGCTGTGTGTTCACGAATGTGGTCTTTTTAAACCATACTGCTTACGTTTTGTAAGGATATAAGCAATGGGCATTGAAACGGGTCCCTTCTGGGCCCTGTAGTCATGGCCTTAACTTTTCAGGCAAAAGCACTCACTGATTTCTGAATAATGAGTGTAAAAAGAAAAAGGTAACCATGTTGTTCCTGCTTACATTTCATGTGCTTTACTTAATCTTGCATTCTCTATGAGTGTTTGCTTTTTCTAGGATGTAAATTTTTTTTTAGGCAGCATATTGCTCTTGTCTAGTGCGTAATTTGAATTGAGTCACATCCAGGTGTTTATAGCGGGTCAGTGCAGTGCAAGTTTCTCTCAGTGGGGCAGTATGGTGTTCAGTGGGGGAGAGGATGTGGCACTATGGTCAGAGCTGCGGAATTCGGAACTGGGGAACCAGGTTCAGCCTTCATGACCAGTCCACCAGACCACTCCCGCTGAGGGAGCACATTCCCATGCTAGACCTTAGAAGGCCCCACAAGATCTTAAAAGCCCTGGTGTCTTAGCACCAGCAGGTGGACCCTAGCAGTGGCATGTGTGGGTTAACCTTGAAGGCCTGTCCGCCACAATTTATTCTGAAGTTCACCTCCAGTCTTGCAGGCAGGCCTATGAAGCAGCACACCATAGAGTGACAGTGACTCTGTCACTGAGGTCAAAGGACCCTTGAGCAGGGTGGCTCTAGGGCAGTGCGACCGCACCATGCGCTGACCACCCGCGATCCGTGCAGCTAACAGCAGTGGGGAAGCCGGGTAAGGGGGGATTTCAAGGGACGATGCAGAGGGAAAATTAAATAATTAATTTTCCTTCAGCATCATCCCTCGAAACCCCCCCTTACCCGGCCCCACCGCTGTTACCTGCACGGACCGCGGGTGGCACTGACTTCAGGTGGGGGCGTCGTGTTTGCAAGTATAATATGGTTTTAAAAGCACTTGCTGTCTCCTTCCTGGCCTCCAACAATTTTCGGCAACAATAAAAATGTCATGATAACTCCAGGGATTAATGTTCTTAGCAGAGAGAGATGGTGTTTTGTCTAGTGGACGTTTTGACTCATGGAAAGGAAGCGCAGAGGGTTAATGTGCCCACTGCTAAGAACATGTACCATGCAGATCACAAAGTGCACATAATGTAAATAGGTCAGTGGGTTACTGCTTTTGTCAGAGAGACCCTATTGTTACTTGCAGTTAATAAGTTAAAATCCTAACATAGAACAGTGAGCTATTAACTGTCATGTAAGAGCTGCATGCAAACTGCAAGGTATAAATTAGAGCATTATGTTTTTTCCACAGTCTTTGATTATCCTAATGTTGCAAAAAAGGGTTCATTTGGGTAGAAATCAATTCTGATTATTAAAGAGAACCCCCAACCATGGTATTACGTTTTAAATTCTGAGTTTGTGTTTCTCCAGACCAATCACTATTAAACTATGCTGCCTACTAGTATGGTTGTCATGTGACTCCTACACCTTATAGTCCTTTGTCTTATGTAACATTTCCTATACAGTGATTTACACACATATATTACACTGAGATAAGCAATCATACGTGATGTAAAGTGCTCTGACACCCTATACTGCTATTAGTGGTGCTGTAAATTTTCTGATACTTTATTATTTTGACATTTTTACACATGCTAACAGTATCCGCAAAGATTTTTCCTTATTAGTACCAGTGGAACATACAAGTGCAGCAGTGAGAAAGTTGACCAGTCAACCTTTGCAATGGGCCATCTACTTTGCAGCAACACAAGTCACATTTTTTTGTAACTTTTGATCCGTTTGAGCTATAAACAATTTATTAGTTAAAATCGTCAGATTATGCAGCAGATGATGTATTATGTGGCAAATATGGCAGAGCCATAATTATGTGGAAAACATTTGCAAACTAGGATATTTTGCCATTCATGTTTGAACTGCTCTTGTGGAAAAAGGGTGGGGAAGTGCTGATGACAGAAACTCCATGGCTGGGAGACAAATGGCTTGCGATTCCACTTTTAAGGATATTTGGGACATTCTGTGATTGGAAATGTATCCCACTTTGTGAATGTATTTTAATGTCAATAACTCATATTAAACCTTAAATAAACATGTGTATCCATTAGTTAAATTAAATAACGTAATAAGCTGTAACTGGTTAGTGAAATGGGAAACAAATACTAAAAATTGGGATATTTTGCTCATTCTGCCACACCTCTGACTCCACCGAGAAACCCCAGCAAAATAGACACAGTGAATATCTTCAAGGGTTTTGGGGAATCCTGCAATAGATTTCTAAGTAATGTAAATAATTTTTACATGTTTTTTAAAGTGTTTGGTATTTTTATGGCTTATACTTAATAAATATACCTTTTTGCCTATTTTATTATCCTTTGCTGGATGCGACTTCATGATTTTCTTAAGCACACAATGCTAGTTATCTTGATTTAGACCACGCCCCTACTCGGATAGGCCACACCCCTTGAAGAGATTTGCCACGCCCCTTTTAGAGCACCCCCAGTTTTTTTTCCCACTTAAAGCCCTGCCTACATTCATCCATACTTTCATACTTGATTGATCATATCCATGACACATCTGTGTGAATTAGAATGTTTTATTCGCATTCAGTGGAGTGTTGAAGCTGGACCAGTACAGGGCCATGCAAACCCCACTTTACATTGTTGCCCCGTGGAGGGCCAGCCAGAGTCCTTTAGGGATTGACAAGTTCATCGGAAGAGGAAGACTTCAGTCCGCAGTGTGATTGCTGTGTCATTGGTAACCAAACAAAATATGGCAGTCCTTGTCGAGGTCCAAGGTGAGTGTCGCTGAGTGTATCGGGGGACAGTGGAAGGTGTTATTCCAGGGCATGATGCAGAGGGCAGAACCAAGCTGAAACAGGCTATATGGCGGAGATGAATGCTACCACTTCATTCTTACCACAAAGCCAGATTCATCATCATCTTCGTCCTCTGATGTGTCAGGTGCCTCACATGTGGGTGGTGGTGTTTAGTCTGCATCACTGTGTGGCACTGACACATCAGGGGCCGGAGGTGGAATGTCTTGCGCACTGTGTGGCACTGACACTTCAGGGGGCGTAGATGTGGATGGAGTAGTAGCAGCAGCATTCATCCGCGCCAGGCCTTGTGGCGGCAATGCCATGACGAGGATCTGCAGGGCATGGAAGATCACAGCTACATCTCGCTGGTGGGCAGCCGTGGCAAACATTCTTTCCGCCTGCATCCGCTCCAAGCTCTCCATCATTCTCCTTATGTGTCCCAACTCCCGGCTGACATCGCTGGAGCCACTCTGACTAGACAGTTGTTCTTGGCTCAGAGTCATGACTCCAGCGATGTCAGCCATGGATTGTTGGAGAGCATGGAGCGGACAGTGGGTGTCCGTTAGGGACTGTAAGTCGTCCCTGATGGGACTTAGACACCCACGTATGGCATCTAGTTTGGCTGCCATGAGGTCGAACCCCACCCGCAGCTGATCAGCCATCTTCTCCTGGCACCCTGACACACGGCGTTGGAATGCCATGTGTTGGTCGTGGGGGTCCTGGGAGACAGCTGTGGTGGTGGGTGTTTCCTGTTGTGTGGTCTGTGCAGGGGGTGGGGTCTCCTCGATGCAGCTGGGCTGCCCTGCTCCTGGAGGTGGGGTGCCGAAGCTGTCCATGAGCTGTTGGAGGGCGTCGGTGTCGATGTTGGGGAGGTCCTCTTCATCATCAGTGCTGAGTTGTTGGGTCTGCTCTGCAGGAGGTGTTGATTCTCCCTCTGCAATGTGAAGGGGAGATGCAGATTGACATTGTGTTCACATGTATGTTCACGCATTGTACAAGTTTACTAACAGTAAATTAATAGGTGGGGTGGTTTTAGGTTTAAGTGTGGATGTGGCGCCTCCAATGTGTGCGTGATTTGTATTGACAAAATTATGTGCGGTGCAAATAGGTGAGGGAAATACACACCCTGAACCCTCCAGTTGGACCGTTTACCAGATCCACCATGTACACAAAAACTTTTCCTATGCACACGCTGTTATCAAAAAGAATAAAAGTCTCTTTTGTATCAAATGTCCCTGTTCAATCTTTGCAACCAACATAAAAATGATCCGATCCACTCTTGATTGATGTTTCCTCAATAACAAGTCGTTGGGTGTTCACTTGGTTTCTTTATTTCACATGAAAAAATGCCCAGCCAACACGTGTTTCATCGTGGGGAGTGACCCACACGACTTCTTCAGGGCTGATTGGTGCACACACGAAATTGTCCCGTTCTCTCCGCCGGTTCTACTTCCGTCCCGGCTGTGTGTGGTGATTTGGTCCTCGTTTCTTATTAAAAAATCTTATTCTCTCGGTTCTGGTGTCTCTAAGGTCATTTTATGGCGATCGGAGTTCCGATCCCTCCTGTATGTCAGCACAATGATTCTGCTTAATATTCCAATATCGGAAGGTATCTAAGCGTGTACGCCTTGCCTCTGTGTCCCGCTCCGTGCGTTCGGACGGGTGGAGAGAACGGGACAATTTCGTGTGTGCACCAATCAGCCCTGAAGAAGTCGTGTGGGTCACTCCCCGCGATGAAACACGTGTTGGCTGGGCATTTTTTCATGTGAAATAAAGAAACCAAGTGAACACCCAACGACTTGTTATTGAGGAAACATCAATCAAGAGTGGATTGGATCATTTTCATGTTGGTTGCAAAGATTGAACAGGGACATTTGAAACAAAAGAGACTTTTATTCTTTTTGATAACAGCGTGTGCATAGGAAAAGTTTTTAAGTTTACTAACAGACTGCATGACAATGTACATTGTGACTGTTTGTGAGGAGATGCCTATTTGATGCGGGACAGTTGACATTTCTACACCATCAGGGATGTGAGGTTGTACTTGTACATTATCATCTCACAGTTTCCTGCTATGCCAAATGCGAATGGCCATTTTCTACACACAAGCGGCAGCAGTTGTGTCCTCTGTTCTGTTGTGAAAGTGTTGTAGTTTGTACCACATTGTTGTCAATGTTGAGGTGCTCTGATTCTTATGTGTGTGTGCTGCATTGTGGGTGTGTTGCCCCTTCAGCTCTGATTTGGCTGGCCCTTATCCCTTTCAGGCGGTGTGCCTTTCACTTCTGTGCTTATACAGTGCTGAGATGTTGCAGACTTGGGTAAATTGGGCTCTTGGTCGGAGTTGTGACTCTTGGGCATGGTTTGTCCGCAGATGTGCTATTCTTAATTGTTCATGTGTGCCATTGTGCCCATTTCCCCCGTCCCCCAGTCCCTGGTCGTTACTCACCCTGTTGCTGTTGGCTCAGGTCATGTTGTGCAGTGTCCGGTCTCCCAACTCCTGCCACCGTCTCCCCAATGATGACTCGGGTCACCATTTCCTCCATCTCATCCAGCTCCTGGTGTGTCGCTGGACTCCCACCTCCAGTCTGCATTGCTGCTTTCAGGTTGGCTGCGAGTTTCAGCTTGGTTTTGCGCTTCACATCAGTCCAGCGCTTCTTGCAGTCGTCCACTTCCTTCTCTTCACTCCGACTGCATTCACCTTGGCCAAGATGGACTGCCATATTGTATTTTTAGTTGCCAATGACACAGTGGAGGTGATGAACAGTTGGTGGTGGTGTTCTATCACCTCCGTAATGAGGATCTGTTTTTCCTTCGTACTGAAACGCGGGTTCCTCTTCTTCTTCTCCATGCCCTTCCCTGACCCCGAGGTCCCAGGCTGGTCCTCCGTGGGGCTTGTGGGGTTCTGGTTGTCCTCTGTACTTGCTCCGGCTACCTCCATGGTGCTTCGCAGTTGTTTGTGTTTTGTTTGTGTTTTTTGTTGCCGCTTTTATAGTGGTTTTTCCCGCCTGACTTGTGGGACTTGCAGGCATGGCGCTGCTTATCGCTGAATTTTTTTATCGCTGTTGGGCCCATCGCAACTTTTTTCATGTTCGGGTTTAGATTTTTATCGCCGTCCCGGTAATTTTATCACGGACATTTCACGCGTTATCGGGAAACTATCGCATGTTACCACCGTGTTGAGAATACGACGTTAACACGGAGTTATTTTCCCGCGATAGACGGCGATATGAAAAATTGCGTTAACCTATTTTGGCGATGATTATCGCAAGTTCTTGTGAATATCCCCCATACACTTCCTTCCCTACTACGAAAAAGAAACTACGACCACCCAAAAACATATAATAAATTGTACATAAAACAGTGAGAACATTCAAATATTAATTAAAAAAATATATAATTTAAAAGAACACATAGAAAATATACTGTACAAATTATATTAATAAATGCACTAATAAATCAATTAACGCTTAATTAAAAACAACAAAATATTTACATTACAAATAATCAATTATAAAAAACATAATTATTCAACAATTGGATATTAAATTAAAATAAAAGTAATAAAAATATAATTAAAATCTTTTCTTACCCTATTCCCTACAAACATAACAACCAGATCATGAGATATAAATTTCGAATTTAACTGTAAAAAAATAAAATATGCATTGAAAATCGCTAAATACACTTAAATAATGATTAAATTAAGCAATTTACATCCTTAGGGGCCGATTACGACCTCCGGTTGGCAGTTCCGACCGCCTGATTACAATGTGACCAAACACCGCTCGGTTGGATTCCCACTGTTCTCTATGGGAGCTTGTGTCACGGCCGTAAATCGGCCGTAATACAGGCTCCTATGGAGAAAAGAGTGTGTGTGTAAAACCCTGCACCCTGTGACAGGCACTCCATGGTGCCTGCCACACAGTTCAGGGTTTTACACGGGGGTATCCTAGGCACCACCTCGACCACAACCGTAGGCCGTGGGGGCCCTGCTATGGGCCCCCAAAGGGGCTGTCCGACAGCCTTTCTATGTCGGAAAGGCCGGCACAGAAAGGCTGTGGGAAACCGGCATCGTAATCCCGACTGCGGAAACGCAGTCCATAGGGGATTATGGTGCAGTTCCGACTGGCAGGAGGGCTCAGAGAGCCGGCACGAACCGAGGCGAAATGACCGGCCGGTGTCCGTTCTGACCGCCGAGCACCGACATCATAATTCGGCCATCGGAACGCAAACTGACCATGTCGGTCTGACAGCTTCCGATGCGGTTGGAAAGCTTCCAACCAGCGGTCAGAGGCTTTCCGACCGACATTGAAATGGGCCCCTGAATCTGTAATTATATAATTACATAAAAATAAATTAAAATAAAAAATAATAATGTAAATAAAAAAACCTTCCTATTGCTCTACAAACCAAATAACCTGCTAATAAAAAATACTAATTAAATGTAAAAATCCTTTAATTCCACATTAGATATAACAAACAATATATTAATACCTACAATTAATCTAATAACTAATATGCATTCAATTAATTGAAACATATTTAAAATAACTTTATTAAAGTAAACAATATAACAACCAATACTTTTTTTTAAATAATATTAAATATGTAAATAAAGGCATTTCATTATCTTCTATATTTTGTCACTCAATATTTTTGTAGTGACAATATTTTTGACATGATATTCATGCTACACTATATTTTTGATTAATATTTTTTTCATTCACTGGTTAAATCCAGAGTGATACTCCAATGGCTAAGACACAAGTGAATATACCCTTAGTTTTTACAGGAAATCCATCTCCTTGGCTGAAACATTTCACGGCTTACATCTTATTGGTTCCATCACATTTTCATGCTAACAATAAAACTAAGACAATGAGCGTGTTGATTCTCCCTTCGAAGGGGGCTAGACTTTACCAAAGAAGCTAAATTTGCAGACAGAGAGGGGAGATCGGTGGAAACTATGGGCAAAGTAGGTCAAGTTCCCATAACACCGATCTCAATATATGCTCCAAATTAGGACACAGAGCAATTTTTCATACACCACTACCCAATGATGTGTGCATTTGCAACAGGGGCCTGGTAAGTGGTGGGGGATGATTTTAACACTGTCTTGCATCCTGCTTTTGATAGATCCCTGATAAGGCACTCAACTGACCCGCTATCCTGTGTCGAGGACATCAATGACTTAAATCTCCTAGATATTTGCAGACATCAACATGAAGGTGAAAGGGACTTCAAATTTTACTCCGACGTACACATGTCCAACTCTTGGATTGACTTCTTTTTGATTTCCAGGGACTGCTACCGAGAAAACTGCACTCCACTATTGGGGCAAGACATTGTCAGATCATGACGCTATTTGGCTACATATCTTCCTCCACTGAAGCCTCACTTACTTCCCTGGTTAGTTAACAAAATAGCTTTTGTGAGACTTTGCACTAAGACACAGCATTAGAGAAGTGATAGAAATATATTTTATGGGAATTGTAGGACTTGGCCTTTTTGGCTAAAGTTCCCTAAAACTTTTTGCTTTCCCCCTAGACCGTTTTCCTGACATAGAGTGCCAATTTAGATGCTTTGGCTACTTTGCCACTGCTGATCAATGTCAAAGTACAGTAGTTCCCTGTGTAAAGTGTAATGGTAATTGGTTGGCCATGATTGGTATGTTTGCCTTACTAGTAGAGTCCCTAGTGATGTGCACTGTGTGTGCCAGGGCTAGTAATGCAAAGGGTGCGCGGAGAAGGGAACTCAGGCCTGCAGTGTAGGGCCTGCGCGCAGTTTGCTAAGTTAGCATGTTGTCCTGACAAGTGCAACCACTTGTCAGGCCTTACTTTCCCTTTTGCGTACACAATGGGCACCCCTGTGGTAGGTCCCAGGTAACCCCTGGGCGGGGTGCCGTGTAAGTAAAAGGCAGGACATATACTGAGGTGTGTGTTATGTCCTGACAGTGAAAAACACTCCATTTCGTTTTTCACTGGTGAAAGGCCATTCTGCCCATAGGACAGAATGGGGGAGGCTGGGTATTGTGCTTGTTAGCCTAGTTTCCCATAAGTTTAAAATGGAGAGGTGAAGTTTGGTATGTATGAACTCACAGCGTCATAACCCATCTTTCTATGAAAGTGGTTTTGTCACTGTGTGTTCAGAAGCCGCTCTTTTAGAAAGTGGCTGAGTTTTGTGCTTTAGGCATTTCTGTGTGTCTCTGTTGAATGTGGATTGACTGTCTGGATCTGAGAGGGGAGGGGGTGAGATGGCACCAGGCTGACCTGCAGCTGGAGAGTATGCGAGGAGAAGCCCCGGGAGGTGAAGAGGCCTGGGTTGCGGCTATAAAACAATTGACCCATCTCCTGCTGAGTGATTAAGGATCCAGACCCCCAGTATCAAAGGGAGAAAGGTGACACTGGGAGGGAGACACCCAGAACTGATTTAGGCAGGGGTCAGGGACCCCTGAGCACAACGAACTTCAAAGACATTTAGGGGTATATCTATGAGAGCTGAAACCCCTGAACGTTAGAATGAAACAGAAATGGATTGAGACTGAAAAGGCTTGGACCCATTCTGTGGTCAAGAGGAACCTCTGCTAAAGAAGGAGCAACTGAAGAGACTGCTGTGGAAAGACCAATCCTTGCTTCATGATCTGGGGCTGGTCTGCAGTTTGCTGTTCTAACTAAGGGAGAGGCTGTTGGTACTGTGCTTGGAGGCGCTGGGTCCCCCTGCTTGAAGAAGACTGTGCTTTGTGCTGTGTCTTGTAACCCCAAGGGCCCGAGGTGAGCTGGCTCCCTGTTTGGAAACACAGGAACATAAAAGTTTCCGGAGAAGTTTCAAGCAACGCGGTGGGCGCGTGTTGTGGCAGCTTGAGACCCTCAGAAGGTGTGCCCTGTGATCTTGGACACACGGAGGAGAAGCGAGACTCGGACGCGCTGGGTGCGTGTCGTGGTGCACAGGAGGCGTTGGTGAAGAGCGCCTGGTGAACGTGTGCATCGACGGAGGAGTGAGTCTCGGACGGGCAGGGTGCGTGTCGTGGTGCACAGGAGGCGTTGGTGAGGAGCGCTGGTGAAGTGTGCACCGGAGGTGAAGTGAGACTCGGACGCGCAGGGTGCGTGTCGGGGTGCACCGCAGGCGCTGGTGAAGAGTGCCTGGTGAGCGGGTGCATCGGAGGTGAAGAGAGTCTCGGACACGCTGGGTGCGTGTCGCGGTGCACTGGAGGCGTTGGCGAGGAGCGCCTGGTCAACGCGTGCATCGTAAGTGGAGTGAGTCTCGGACACGCAGGGTGCGTGTCGGGGTGCACCGAGGCGTTGGTGAAGAGCGCCTGGTGATCGAGTGCACCGAAGGAGAAGCGAGGCTCGGACACAGTGAGCGTGTCGAGGTGAGGCCGGAGGCGTTGGTGAAGAGCGCCTGGATATCGGGGCACCGGAATTGGAGTAAGTCTCAGTGAAGCAGTGTGCGTGCTTTGGTGCAACCTGGGACTGTGGAGGTGATCAGCTGATCATCGTGTGCACCGGAAGAAAGTGAGTCTCTGCAGCGTGGTGTGCATGTCTTGGTGCGAACTGAGACCGCAGGAAGGAGTGCCGGTTGAACGTGCACTCGGAGTCGACGTGAAGTCCCATCAGCGTTGTGTGTGTGGCTTCGGGCCAGAAGAGACCCAGAGGGTGCGGTGGTGAACGTGCACCCGGAGTAACGTAATCTCAGGGGTGTGGGGTACGTGTGCCCTGCGGCCGCCTGAGACCTTCCTAACAGTCGCGGCCCGGACCGGCAGCCCCGGAGGAGCTGAGCTGCCAGGCCGAGCCGCTGAGGCCCATTGAGAAAGTTCTGCACGAAAGGCCTAGTTCATTGAAGGAGGAGAGGAGAGTGGGGTCGCGCCCCCCAGGTAACGTGGATCACTGCCTGGGCGGGGTGCGGGCTCGGAGGGACACTCTCTCAGCTTCTCTGTCCTTCTGACGACGTGAGCCTTTGCTTCGGCTCATTTTGGGGCCCGTACTGACCAAGGAGTGGTGGTACTGGGGCCCAAGTGGGAAGCTGTACTTTATTTAATCGTGAATACGTGTGGGGGGCAACTGTTATCGAAGAGGCTGACTGTCGTAATACACATTGCTAATATTGCTGCTAACGAACTGCTGGACTGTCTTATGAAACCTGACATTATTTCCCCCTAACGAAGTACACGATTGTAGCGCTACGCATTGCATTATTTCTCCCTTGCAAAGTACAGGATTGTAGCGAACCGCATTGCTTTATTTCGTCATTGCAACGTACATGATTGTAGCTACGCATTGCATTATTCCTTAATTGCAAAGTACATGATTGTGGCGGCGCGCATTGCATTGTTTCTTCATTGCAAAGTACATGATTGGGGTGTGACGCATTGCATTATTCCTTCATTGCGCAGTACATGATTGTAGTGGTACGCATTGCATAATTTCTCCCATTGCAGGTACCGGAGTGTATCGTTACGCATTGTATTATTTCTCCTGTGCCCGGCACAGGATTGTATCGTTACGCAGAGCACTATTGTTTGTCCATTGCAACGTGTGTGATTCTAGCATTACGACCAGCATAGCGTTTGGAAAGCAGTGGTTGGGATTTGAACCTACCAGCCAGCCGGAACGAATATTACCCTTTATTATATGTTTGCTTTTGTAACGTGTGGTCTGATCGTATATCTTTCTATATAAAGTTTATACTCGTTTTTATCAAACTCGTGTGGAGTCCATTTGTGGTGTCACCAGGGGGTTGCTGTGGGCGTGGTTGCACATACTATACACTCGTGCCTTGGAGATAGGCCTGGCTGCTCGTGCCAAGGTACTAAGGGGGTGAGCAGGGCTATCTCAAACGGTGTCCTTACTTGGCCTAACGTTGAGTGGGGAGTCCCGGGTCGCGCATTTGTGACAGTGACGCGTGACGGGGACTCCGGCTTCCAACAGGAATGATAATGGTAAGGTTAACCAATCCACATTATGGGAGGCAGCGAAGGCAGTGTTTTGGGAGATGGAGGAGAATTTATATCATATGCAGCTACTTTTGAACGTCTTGCCAAACAAAAAAAATTCAGAGCTAGAGATACAACTCCGACAACATGAATTTATTCATAAACAGAGTCTGCTCGACGTGCACACTTGGAGATTTGCAGAAAATTAGAGGCTAATTATAATAGCTTTTTGTTCAAGGAAGTAGCGAGGAAGCTTTTGTATATCATTTTGTATATCAAGCAGACATACTCTTAAAAAGGAGGCAAGGCGGATAGAATTTTGGCATATATACTGAGACAGGCTAAATCACACACTGATTTAAAGGAGATAAAAGATGATGAGGGCAACACATGACCACCCTAGAAATTTTTGAGGGTTGTTTACCTTTTACTCTGCATTTTTTTGTCGTCAACAGATAAATCCAACCAAATAAGACAACTACCTTAATGACTACAATCTCCCTGATCTTCAAGCTGACTTTGAGGCAATAGAGGAGGACATTTCGATAGAAGAGGTCAGAGAGGCCATAAAAAGAATGCCTATTTGAAAGGCTTCTGGGCCTGATGGCTACCCGGCATCATTTTATAAGGCTTATAAAACTATCGTAGCAGGGCTGCTCACAATGGCGTTTAACTATGTCTTGACATCTGGAATAGTGATGGAGACCATGCACACTTCATAGCTTTCTCTGTTGCTCAAACCAGACAAAGACTCATCATCCTTTGGTTTGTATTGTTACTCTTGAATTGTGTCGCAAAATTGTTTGCCTCTATCCTAGAAAAGAGACTATATGGCCCAAACTGATATTTGTTCAACATTCTGGTTTTGTTAAAATTTGACAAGCGGGAGATAATGCAAGATTAGCATTCAGCTTTTTGGAGGTGGTCGAACAAAGCAAACAGTTGATGATCCTTCTATCGCTGAACGCAGGCGTTGAACAATGTTGATTGGTTCTACAAAACAAAAGTGTTAGGCAAAACTTGATTAGACCCAATGCTGAAAACATGTATCCAATCCCACTACAAGATTTCTTCTACCAGAACTAAGATAAACGGAGAACACTCAGGTAACCCCTCCATATATATTGAGAGATGAGACAGTGGCACTCTCATTATCCCTCATGTTCGCATTTGCACTGGAACCCTTCGTTTAGAGAATCCTCCATAATCTAGACATTAGGGGCATCAGGGTGGGAGACACGGAGGACAATGTTCAATGGTGATATCCTCTGATGATAACCAACCCCAGAAACATCCCTAATAGCCTTTCAATCTGAGTTTGACCAATTCGCCTAGGTCTCTGGGTGTAAGTTAGCGACTCTAAATCCCAGGACTTAGCAATTGGCTCAAGAATTAATATCTCAAACTGTCTTTGCCAGGACTGGACATCCTATTAGGTATTTTGCAATCAACCGACCATCCACGATGAGGGACATCTGCAACTGTAATATCTCTTCTCTCCTCCAAACATTATATAATGACATGTACCACTGGGGTAATTTGGAGATTTCCCTGATGGGGAGGATAGCTAGTCTGAAAATGAATTTTATGAATCGTTTGCTACATGTGTCTCAAACATTGACACAAATTCACCAAATCAATCATAACTCAAGTACAGAACAAGATGCTAGACTTTGGATTGAAAGATAGAGCACTTAGAATCACAAAAGCCACCCTCCATCACCCTGCAGCAGAGGGGAGTGATAAGTTTCACTCGCATAGGAAGCACCGGACAAATGGAGTAAGAAGGTAAGTTTATTCAATATCAAAAAAGGAAGCCGTCGCAATGCTCCGACAGCTACGAGCCCCCGAGAATTCCAACCGCCACATTCTATGACCTCATCCTCTAACACCTCTGCATTCTGCAGACCTTGGATGCAACAGGGAGCTTGGTATTTCCAGACATTATTGCATTTATCCAAACTGCCCAAATTTGACCAGCTTTATAAAACAAGCCATAGGCACAAGTAGAGCAAGAATTTTCTAAAGTTCCACTACACTATATACTATGGCTCCCTCCTAAAGCTAGATCCAAAACCCACACATTACTACAGGCGACATCAAACTTTCTGGAATATTGGCAACAAATAGCAATGATGTAGGAATCCACGCCTACCCCTCCTCAATGACACCATCAACACATACCTCAGATTTTTTTCAAGGCTTTGATAGATTCGTGGTTTCCATAGTTGGAACCAAGCTTGCCCACTGCTGCTGGAAGACTTCTTTGAAAACGGAGACCTCTTAACAAAGAAGACAAACACAGATAAGCTGGACCTGATGAATATCATATATCTTAAGTGTTACACTGGGCAAACAAATGGGAAATAAAAGAAAATGCAAGCAGGGATAAAACACATATGGAGTTCCTATTTTGTAATTGATCAAGGCATAAAGGCATCACATGGCTAAACCGATATATCCCAAAACTTAAGGCTTTAGTCATAGTTTGGCATTATATCCATGGCACTTGTAATTAGGCAGATGGGATATCCCTCACGTTGCGACGGAGTAACCTGTCCGACAAACCCTAAATCAGGCCCTTAGGCTGCTATTAAGAAACAATTATGTATTGAACTGGGAAAAGGATCTAGAAATGAAGATCCCAGACAAAACCTTTTGGCAATATATAAGTGGGCTGCCAAATTTCTATATGTATACAACATACTGAAAATGAGTCCAAACTCATGACTAGTTGATACCTTTTCCCCACAAGGTTAAAGGCAATGTTTAGGGGGATCTGATACATGTTGGAAGGGATAGGGGAGAGGGATACATTGCCACATGCACAGTGGTCTTGCATCCACATACAAACATATTGCCACAAAATTCTGTCACATCTCAGGTCCATAACTAGAATTTCTCTTCCACTCCATCCATTGATGTTGTTGTTGAGAGACCCAGAAGAAAATACTATATTCATTGCCTTTGACCACACCGATGGGGAGGCTAAATTCACATTTGCACCTCAAGTGTTTTTAAAAAAAACTAATTTCTCGAACTCTACTGAATGAATTTACACCAAACCAAGCAAAGTCACTACCTTGAGTAAATTTCTACTTTCATGCCAGGTTTGATGTCTTTTGGGACTGGAATTTCACCTGCATGGTATATGGACGTGTCCCCTTATCCTGAGTGTCCAACTGCATGTGTACCCTGTAGCCTGACATATTTTAGCCCTAGTGTCACGTTAATCTAGTGTCAGCACAGAGGCCTAGTTCATCTCTGGCTATGTTAGGTCTTGGGCCTGTCCTGTGGCCTGGATCATAGGATAGCCCTAAGAGGTTGACATCGACCAAATGTAGGCCAGTTGACAGATACGTTACGTCTCCTGCATGTTGCCAAAGGCTATGTTCATTATCACTTTACTTGTGATAGAGAATTGGGCATAGATGTAGCTTGTTGAATTACTTACAGTCCAGAAAGCCTATGTCACAGTGCCACAATCAATGGATGATGTCATGGATGGTGTCATCAATGATGTTGATAACGCTGATCCTTATCTCGTCTTTTCTAAGGATCCTCAGGTCACCAGGATCTTTTTACCTGCTGAATAGTGTGAAGGGAAGAAAATCTTTTCGGTTATGCAATCTTTTCTTCTTACTCTAGTTCACCTATAGTAACCACTGACTCCAGATTTAGTTTCATGGATTTATTACAGCCAAGAATAACTGCACGTGCAAGCACCTCAACACGAGGTTAAAGAAATAAATGGGCACTAATACAAATAGCATCCTACGCAGGAGTCTCATCCGACTCAGGATGAGAAGAATCGTTAGCTCCAACAGTATTAGACAAGCAATAACTGCTCCAATCTCTATGTTATTCCTCATTTATCTAAGCAAACGGAAAACCCATTGACTGTCCCTACCCTATTCTAAGATGACATACCTACTTAACGAATTTCCCAGGCAAGAGTAAGTAAAGGTGTCAGCTGTGAAGACTTCCTGAGAAGTACACTCACATAGTACTTAAGCTCAGATTTGAGATGCTCCTTCACCAAATCCCTCTCTGTCCTCCTCTCTGGTCTCCCCTACCTCTTCTCTGCCCTCCACCCTCGGGGCACTATCACTAATACAAAACCCAAATACAATTGAACACGCCCTTCGTCACGCCTCTTTGGCCAGGTCTTCCTTCTTGTACTTTTCCATCGAAACGGTTACTTCATCTTGGACGGATGCGATGACCTTGGGTCCCAGGCACCTTCTCAGCTGAAAGTATCATCCCTAAATTCCATTGCACTTCCATCTCCATGTCTCCCATCGCTCTAACTCGTGAAACAAAGAGCCAGTCTTTAACTAACGAGGCATGTGTCCTTGCACCTGCAACAGAAGATACGTTCAACAGAAACCCTCTACTGTGCTAATTAACTCTACTGTCGGTGCCCAGAGAGCCTTTCCAAGAGAACCTTCTCTGCCTGTAAAATAAGCTAACACTAAGAACAAACAGGCCTTTCCTTGGCGTATATGCAGTCAGGCCTTTACACAATTTTAAACACACAAACCTTAATTACTTCTATAAGCATTTAGTTCATTACATTTCATATGCAAAACGTGAACTACACGTGCAACTTAATATGGTACACGTTTAACTACTGCATCTCGATTACACATGGGATGATTCATTTATGCATTATTTCAACCACAATTCAGTTAAGCATTACATTTTGCATGATTAAAATAGCACAACTACGCTTCTATTTACTCTAATAACGGTGGTTTAGAACTACATCTTACTGACCATTCATTGATATATATCTGGATATATGCGGGTGCGAACTAACGGTGATTATGATGCACCCCTACAAATTTCACAAGAACATGGCGCTCTATCAGTTCCCCCCTTTGATGACTCCTGTCATCACATTTTATTCTACTCCCTTGGAGAAAGAACCGACCTAAACAGAACTCGTTGCCATTCTCCCTGATCAGTGATTCTCCAATCTCTTGAGTCTCTGATATTGACTGTCCTGCAGTCTGGCCATTCTCGTCTCATTTTCTCACAGAGCTCTCTCAACTCTGCCTGCTTGATACCATTTGTAGGCTTTGAGAAAGACACCACAGACAAACCACACAAACCACTACGATAAGGAGAGGTCTCAGAACATACCCAAGGAATCCCTTCCCCAAATTCGCAAACCAACTCCCTACTTGACCAAACCCTTTTCCAACTTTTTCCCAGGCTCCCTCTTCAGTCAAATCCGCTATCTTCGTGTGGATAGTAGTGATGTTACTTATATATTTCTCCAGATCCTTGCTGTGGTCTGGTATATAAGTACAGCACTCTTGAACCTTCAATAATTTACAGACTCCGCCCTCTTTTGCCAATAAGACATCCAAAGCAAGGCGATTCTGTAAAACCATTGTCCTTATCGACAACATCTCTCCCTCTACTAGTACTAACGATTTTGCTGTATTCATCGATAGCTCGTCTATCACAGTCGCTAGTCTCCTGATCTTCACATCATTCAAAATCACTCCCAAACTTGGTATCATAGCTCCAAAGATATCTCCCACTACGATCCCTGCACTCGCATCTCTTCTCACTCTTGAATGCCTTCCACCTTCCAAAAGTTCCAAATCCTCTGTATGGTAAATCTTTGGAAATATTATTCCCAAGTAACATGTACCATACCAGTTCGCAGGCAATCTCACATAAGCATTCCTTCCACACACAAAATACACCGTAGGTATCACTTGTACAGGACCTTGGAGAAAGTTCTTAGCCACCTCTGCCATAGTAAAAACATGGTCACACGTACTCTGTCCCACGGGAACCTTTTCATAGTAGGTCTGATATCGTCTCACACACAGCTTTCCCCTTTGTTCTTTGTCCAAAGCTATAGGACCATAGCTTCCCTTTGTCCTGTGCAATTTTTCCTCCTCTGTCCAGTCCACTTTACTATGCCCTGTGTCTCTTGTCTGTGTCAGTTTTCTATATCTGTCTTCTACCTGACCCACAAATTTTTTCTCTATTTCTGATAATGAACACGTCAAATTATGTCGGTGGGTATATGAGGTGTTCAGTTCCAAAGACGGTATGAAGAACTTCCTAAGTCTATCCTCCGACTTATAATAATCATATTTATTCAAATGTTTGTAAGCGGGGACTTCAGGAAGCACTGCATCGTAATTGGAAAAGAAATACTCAAACTGATCTCTTTCATAGAATATACTAAGCAACAAGCTACATGAAATTCCATATGTCAGTGGAAGATGGTGATACCTAATACCCTCACCACTGAAGCAGGCAACTGCATACACACATAGCAATCTTTCGCATCCATCGCATCCACGTACTCATATAGCAGCTTGGCGAAAGCATTGAGCTTAAAATCACTTCTAGACAAATCTACATGCAATCTACGACTTTCTTCTAATAGCAAAGCTTTGTCGGCTCCTATGTTTACCTCTTTTTGGCTAGGTGTAGTAGGTGTAGGAGTCCCTGGCACCCCCTGCACTGCTAGCTCATGTGGAACGGTATATGAGACTACAATTACTATGATTATAGAAACTATCACAACCCCTATAAGTATGCCTACAATCAACTTAGATCTACGATTTGGATCTCCAGGCTCCATGATTTCGAAAGTTCTCAAAGGTTCTTGGTTTCAGCAATGAATACTCAAAAGTCTTTGTTTCCTCCACTCGTGACTTGCTTAATCAGTTCGAGCAATACTTTGAAACCTCTGGAAATCCCCTTTCAACAACAGTCTCTTTTTTACATAGTCCAGAAAAAGACTTCCCTAGGTTTTCGTTCCTCTTCTGTGGAAAGTCCCTAAATTTATTCTTCTTCCCCTCGGATCTAGGTTATATTCTTCTTTAGACTTTTTATTTGCACCAGGTTATATTTCATCCACGATAAGATCATTTGTAAGTGCTTCCAAAACGTGATACAAAAGTTCAAGACGGAGAATTACCATTTCATGTGAATACGGCTCAAATCCAAAGGACGGAAATTCAAGTCGATGCAGAACCAGTTCTCGGACTTTACTCAGAAGCGGGGGATTCGGAACGGTGAGGGTCAGTATTCCTTCGACTTTGAGCCCTGGCAACAACAGCACCACCTTCACTACCACATTTGGGCTCTTGCTGACCACCTGCACAGAACTCAGTCTCCCCGTGCTCACTACCCCCTGCATCAGTCACGGTGTAAGTCCACTCAGGGGTAGAGTATCTCTGGCAGGGTACTCTCGTTCTTTTCGACCTTCTCCGACCCTCTTGAGTCTGCTCTTCGTCGCTTGCTTCTGTTTCAGACGCTTCAGACACTGGAGCAAGATCTCTTTTGGGTGCCAACCTCAGATTCAGTCGTCTCTGTCTTTCAGGCCAACCTTCCTCAGTTCTGGTCGTTCTTCCGCCTTCCCCTACTATACCCAGTGCACCACTTCCTCTTTCTGCTGGATCTGACTCTACTCCACCCACTGCACCACCTCTGTCTTCTGAGTCAGAGTCGAGGTTCGGATTGTCGAAACCCCCTTCAGCTTGTTCTGGTGCACCACCAGCTGTGTCAGCGACCCTTACAGCTTGACTTGTCCTCTCATGTGGCCCTGCCACATCAGCTGGATTTTCATTTACGAGAGGAGCTGTTTCTTCCAAGGGTGCTGAAACTCTGCGGGTATGGGAGGCATGTACCCAGTTCGGCAATCCTCCACACTTCACTGCTGTATTCATTACCAGGATCACCTGGTACGGACCTCGCCACCGAACATCCAAACAACTCTTCCTCACGTGCTTTTGGACAAGCACCCAGTCACCCAGTCACCTGGACACAGGTCATGGCACAGATCACTCGAGGCTGGAACAGCTGCAGCTTGCACCTGCTGGCACACAGAACGGACCACATCAGATAGTCCTTTACAGTAATCGAGAATCAAGTCATCAGTGATGTTTATCAAAGCTGTAGCTGGTACTGCTGGCAACCGCATTGCCCTTCCCATCAATATCTCGTGAGGGGACAATCCGGTCCTCCTATCTGGGACACTTCGCATGCTCATCAGTACGAGCGGCAAAGCGTCAGGCCATTTCAGGGACGTTGATGAACACATTTTTGCCATCCGGGCTTTCAAAGTTCCATTGACCTGTTCCACCATCCCAGAAGCCTCTGGTCGGTAACTGCAATGGAGCCTCTGATCAACATTCAATGCGGCACATAGTAACTTCATGATTTCACTGTGGAAGTGTCTTCCTCTATCTGATTCCAAAGAGGTTGGGATCCCGAATCTCGGGATGAGCTCCCTCAATAATAACTTAGCCACTGTGAGAGTGTCACACCTGCGTGTTGGGTAAGCCTCCACCCACCGTGAGAATACACATACCAACACCAAGATGTATCTCAACCCATTGCACTTAGGCATTTCCACGAAGTCCAACTGTATCCTATTGAAGGGCCCTCCTGACCTCCCAATGTGACTCAAGGTGACTACTGTTTTCTTTCCAGCATTCATCTGCTGACACGTGACACACCTCTGACAAACAGTTTCAGCCATTGCACGAAATCGTGGATTATACCACGTCTGTCTAAACACACGCATCATTGCATCTCTACCAAGGTGTACCGGTCCGTGTATCAGTCTCGCCATCGGACTCAGCAAATTCTCTGGCAATACAGCTCTCCCATCACTGGAGACCCAAACATCCACATCCCCTCTTTCACACCCTGCTTTAATCCATCCATTCCGTTCTTGATCTGAAACTTCATCCTGCAGTCGCTTGAGCTCCTCCCAAGTGTCTGCTATGGCCAACATCATGTTGAGTTCGGTTCTTTCTTGGCTCTCTCCTGTGTAACCCTCTGTGAATATGCATCCTTGTTCAGCACAGAAGCGGGCGACTTCGTCCGCATAATTATTTCCCAAAGACACAAAATCCTCCCCCTTCCCATGTGCAGTGCACTTGACAACTGCGATTTCCTTCGGGTATTGCAATGCATCTAACAGTTGTCTTACATGTTCTCCATTCCTAATGGGTGAGCCAGATGATGTCAAAAATCCCCTTTGGGATCACAGATGTCCAAAGTCATGAACCACACCAAACCCATACTGACTGTCCGTGTAAATCGTGATTCGAATTTGATCAGCGGCCAAACAGGCACGAGTCAAGGCAATGATCTCAGCTACCTGCGCGGAGCGTACTCCTTCTAGGCAAGCAGCCTCAACCACCTCGGAAATGGTACATACAGCAAATGCTGCTCTTAATTGACCAACACTGTCTCTTAAACATGAACCATCGACAAAGAAAATTTCATCTGGGTCCGTCAGTGGTTCATCGACAATGTCCGGTCTTGGTTTGGTGCAAAGTTCAGTCACGTCAAGACAATCATGGTCCGCACAATCTTCATCATCTACATTCGGTATCGGCATTAATGTTGCAGGGTTTAAGATGGAGCACCTTTTCAGAGTCACATTCTCTGCGGCGAGTATGACTTGCTCATACCTTGTTAACCTGTTATTCGTTAGGTGCTGAGTCTTAGTCCTGGTCATCAACAATTCAACCGAGTGTGGCACATATACAGTCAAAGGATGACCCATTACAATACTTTCACATCTTTCAATGCTGACACCTGTTGCAGCAACGGATCTTAGACATCCGGGCAATGCAGAAGCTACTGGATCTAGAGTAGCTGAAAAGTAGGCAACTGGTCTACGGACACCTCCATGGTTCTGAGCAAAGACTGCTAATGCACATCCTTCTCTCTCACAACAGAACAATGAAAAAGCCTTGTTGTAATCAGGCATTCCCAGAGCTGGGGCACTACACAACTCCTCTCTCAGTTTTAGGAATGACACCAAGCACTCCTCGTCCCATGGTACCGGATCACTCACATCCTTGTGCGTAAGCCTCTGTAAAGGCTTTGCTCTCAAGGAAAAATTGGGTATCCACTGCCGACAATAGCCGACCATTCCCAAAAACATCCTAACTTCCCTCTGTGTGGTGGGCACTGCCATGCTCATTATTGCCTCAATTCGGTCTGGTGACACCTTCCTCTTGCCTTTTTCTAATCTGTGTCCCAAGTACTGTATCTCATTTAAGCAATACTGCAACTTGTTTGGAGATACCTTGTGCCCGTTCTCTGCTAAATGGTTCAACAGGGCTACTGTGTCTATCCTGCAAGCATCTTCCGTTTCTGAGGCAACAAGCAGATCGTCTATGTACTGCACGAGAACCGAGTTCTGTGGTAATACCATACTCTCAAGATTCTTTTTCAAGATCTGATTAAAGATCGATGGACTTTCTGTATACCCTTGAGGGATACGGCACCACGTTAACACACGATTTTCCAGCCGGAATGCAAAAAGAAATTGGCTTTCCTCATGGAGCGGTATCGAGAAAAATGCTTGACACAAGTCAATGACAGTAAACCACTCGGCTTCGCATGGAATCTGAAACAGTATCACTGATGGATTCGGTACTACTGGACAACAAGGGACCACTATCGTGTTGACCTTTCGCAGATCTTGCACGATCCTGAATTTCCCGCTCGGTTTCTGTAGTCCCATAATAGGTGAATTACAGGGGCTACCTCTGATCTCCTTCAGAATGCCTTTTTTGATGAAAGACTCGATTACAGGTTTAATCCCTGCGATCGTTTCAGGCGACAGATTGTACTGTGGCGTTCTAGGGAACTCAACATTCTGTTTCACCTGGATCTGTACAGGTTCAACTCCCTTGATTAGCCCTATCTCCTCTCCGGTGAAGTCCCACACCTCAGGTGACACAGTATCTCTCAAATCCGGTGGAAGTTCCTCCACGGTCACCATTGGGTACAAGTCTATACACAGATGCTGATTAGCAACTTTAAAAGTAGCATCATCATCCCTCGTCTGAACCTCCACTCCCTTAGGTGTGCAATAAATCGTACAGTTCAATTTACATAACAGATCTCTTCCTAGAAGACAAACTGGACTAGTATCGCACACCACAAACTGATGTCTAGTTTGGAAGGAGCCTATCCTTACTGGAATTGGTTCGGTCAGCGGGCTGTTTATTCTTTTGTTCGCTACTCCAACAACTTGGATCGATTGTCCCGAGAGGGGTAGGTTGGGGACTACTGCTGATCTTACAGTAGACCGGGTAGCACCAGTGTCGACCAAAAGTGTGGTAGGATTACCATCAATGTCTGCCTCCACAAAAGGTCCTCTCTGGTCTACCTCCAAGACTGCAGTCTTCCTCCCCTCTCAGGCACCGTCAGGATGTAGTATCTGGGCTATACTCATCGTACCCTTCGAAAAGGGGCATCTGCTGGTAAGTCTGTATTCCCTGCGAGATCCTTGGTGGCTGTGGGACCTGTACTTGTGGATTATACGTCCCCCCTTTCATTGGTCTAGGCTTCATCACAGTATTGACTACCTCCGTCACAGGTGCCTGAACCCCCTCTCCCTCCTGTTGCACTTGGTTGGCTGGGTTCAAGGGGCACTCGCGCTTCCAATGCCCGATCTGGTGACAAAGATGACACGCAGTGGTCTTCTTCAGTGTGGCCACATCCACCCCCGTCTTGGGATCGATGGGTTTCCCCTTTCCCTGACCTTGCCCATTCTGGTTTCCTTGGTAATTTCCTTGTCTTCTACCTAAGGTCCCTCCATTAGGCTGGACCTGTGCTGTCTGCATCTGAACGAGCATCAATTTGTCTTTTAGTTTCCGATGCTTCGAGTCCACCTCATCGCTACAATACCTCGCATACCGCAAGATTTCATCTACCGGCTTGTTCTGCCAACAGATCAAATGGTGCTGTATCATGAGGCTGACTTCTGGTCTCAAGCCCAGCACAAACTTTGAGACAAACTGTCCCATATCCTTGGGGTCTAATGCATCTAATCCGCTATACTGTTTAAAAGCTTGCAAAAGTCTTTCATAATATTCGTGCACCGTCTCTTTAGGTTCCTGCACAGTTCGGTCTATCTTAACCCAATCTATATCTTGAGGGGAAATCTTCAGTTTCAACCATGTAATCACTTGCTCAAACGTTTTCATAACAAGGGGTGACGGACCATTCGTGACAGCATCCCTTTCGGGTTCAACAGTCGGCCACTCAACGGCGATTTTACAAGCTGTCCACAAATCTCCCGGCACCACTATGTCAAACAAGGTGTTCAAATCAGTCCACAGCACCTTCGAGATTTTAACAAACCGCTCAACCTGTTTGTACCACTCTACGGGTTTCTCCCTCAGCCGAGGAAAGTCATTTGTAAACGCAGCCAAGTCACCTCTACTCCACGGCACATATACGTACCGCCCGTTCTGTACTTCCCGTAAAGGAAAGTTTCCAACGCCCGTCGCCCCTCCCCCCGGAGGCGGCGTTTCTCCCACTATTTTCTTCGCTATTTTCTTCTTTGACCACCTTTCCTCCCATTTGTCCAACAAGTTCCATATACGCATCCCTACAATCAGATCTTTAGTATGCGTCCTCAATCCTGTGATCCTTTTCTCCTCTAGTTCCTGATCACTATATTGCAACCTATGCGGTCCTTGCAACGTTTTTGTTTTATTCAAATCTACCTCATATCTCCTGGCTAATGCTGTCAATTTCTCATGTGCTATCCTGGCTTTCCGAGTTACATCTTTTGCTATGAAAAGTAGCTCCTCTGACCCATAAATTTCTATTCTTTCCAAAGGCAGGCTTCCGCTAATCATTTCGTCTACTTCTGCTTTTAACCTTACTATGTCCAGCAACCTTGCCTGTACTGCACTCTTTAATATTTCTCGACAAGCTGCGCCATTCTGCTCATCATAGTCACCACTTTGTTCTTGTGACTTGCTCTCTTCTATCGTATTCCTGAAACTTGACCTGGTTTCAGAAATTTCTCGTTCCCTATCACCTGGCATTCTATCACTTTGGTTTCTTACTGTTGGTGTCCACATCCTCAAAGCTGACTTAGATTCGTGTAAAGATCTTGGTCTGACCGGTCTCTCATCCTCCTGCCTAAAAGAGGAATCTGCCGTGGCTGGTAATGGCGTGCTTGTTTCTAATGGCTTCGGGAAGTGGATCACTTTTATTCCGAAACCATTCCCATCAGCACTGGTTCCTTCTTCTCCTCTCATCTGCATCGAATTTCCTTCTCTTATTCGGTCTGGGTCATATACCGGTACTATAGGGCCAATGGTAACCGGTACTGTCAGGGAGTCCGGTAATCGGGTATTCCCAATAGAAGGCTGTGTTGCCGCCCCCTCTGTTCCTGTGGAAATTCTTCCCACTACCCTCATGTTAGTCTGATTCTGCGTCTCACTCGGTTCCACTGCTGAAGTTGCTTTTCCCTCTTCTAAATCTGGATTAAATGGAGGTGGTCTCTCTGCTAGCAACCTATCTAACAGGCTGTCATCTGTATCACTGTCGTCCTCTTCAACCCTTGTTATCTTCCCACCTTTTATTAACAGTGGGTACAACCTATCTCCTTCGATCGTTTCCACCCTCCACTTTTTCTCCAGTGCATCCCATCTCGCATCTTGGAAGGCCCTGATCGACTTCTTCACTCTTTCCTGGCTCTTAACCCTTTTCCTATCATTCGCTGCCCTAATCCATGCATGTACCGCCTCAAACTGTGTCGGTCTAGGTAGTGGTCGCAAAGAAGCCATTATAGTCTTTAACTGGTACAACACTTCCAACCTGAATGTGCCGTAGTGTGGGAAAGTCAATTCTCCTTCCCCTTCTGTCATTTTATGCCAGTTCTCAAGCCAAATTATAGTGTGCAATCCTACATTAGTAGCCATATAATGTGCTGGCGTATCCTCGGGAGGAGCTTCCTTTCCACCCCGAGTAACCACATGTCTATCACCTCTGCAAAGTTCTCGTAAAACTTTAAAACATTTCATGGTAAAGCAGATATCTGTTCGCACCCAATATTTCGTTTTTGCTTCCTAATTCAATCCACCAATGCCAGCGAGGCTCACGCCAACCGGCCTATCACAGCGCGGAACTGTCTGACGTCACTCTTCCTCCGCTCGCAGCAGTTCCCCTCCTTGCTAATTCTGTCGTTCTCGTTCGCACGTGTCTCAATCACACTCTGAAGCAATGGTCCGTTTTACCGAACAATTACCTCTCTGACTGTCGGTCTTCCAATGACCGATCAGCCTCTCGAAATTGTTGGCCTCAATCAGGCAACTGTCTTTCCGCTAAACGACCGGACAATCACCTCTAATACAATCGATAGGATTCAACCGTTCTAAATTCTGCACACAACAACCCACAACCAGCGTCGGTTATTCACACACTCACACATTTGCTACCTATCTTCGGTGGTTTGATCAATGACGTCTCGTGATCCCCACCATCTCTGGTCAACAATCTCTATTCTGGGTGTCTTCTACACCACAATATCTCTCGGCCCCGCGCGCGCTCACGGTCCGATCCTCAATCACACAACTCTCATTCCAACTCCGCAAGACATTTCACAACAAGCAAACACCGCAATCTAACAACCATCACCCTTTTCATACTCACTCACTGCTACTTCCGCCGCACCGTCACTCTTCGTCAGTTTTCAGCGACCGCCGACGTCCTTCTCTTACGATCCACTGGATCACCATCATTGGGGTTCTATGAGGCAACTAATCTCTTATCCTGATCTAGATCTCCCCTTACTATCAGAGGAAACCATCCTCTGCTACCAACTGATAACGCTGATCCTTATCTCGTCTTTTCTAAGGATCCTCAGGTCGCCAGGATCTTTTTACCTGCTGAATAGTGTGAAGGGAAGAAAATCTTTTCGGTTATGCAATCTTTTCTTCTTACTCTAGTTCACCTATAGTAACCACTGACTCCAGATTTAGTTTCATGGATTTATTACAGCCAAGAATAACTGCACGTGCAAGCACCTCAACACGAGGTTAAAGAAATAAATGGGCACTAATACAAATAGCATCCTACGCAGGAGTCTCATCCGACTCAGGATGAGAAGAATCGTTAGCTCCAACAGTATTAGGCAAGCAATAACTGCTCCAATCTCTATGTTATTCCTCATTTATCTAAGCAAACGGAAAACCCATTGACTGTCCCTACCCTATTCTAAGATGACATACCTACTTAACGAATTTCCCAGGCAAGAGTAAGTAAAAGGTGTCAGCTGTGAAGACTTCCTGAGAAGTACACTCACATAGTACTTAAGCTCAGATTTGAGATGCTCCTTCACCAAATCCCTCTCTGTCCTCCTCTCTGGTCTCCCCTACCTCTTCTCTGCCCTCCACCCTCGGGGCACTATCCCTAATACAAAACCCAAATACAATTGAACACGCCCTTCGTCACGCCTCTTCGGCCAGGTCTTCCTTCTTGTACTTTTCCATCGAAACCGTTACTTCATCTTGGACGGTTGCGATGACCTTGAGTCCCAGGCACCTTCTCCGCTGAAAGTATCATCCCTAAATTCCATTGCACTCCCATCTCCATGTCTCCCATCGCTCTAACTCGTGAAACAAAGAGCCAGTCTTTAACTAACGAGGCATGTGTCCTTGCACCTGCAACAGAAGATACGTTCAACAGAAACCCTCTACTGTGCTAATTAACTCTACTGTCGGTGCCCAGAGAGCCTTTCCAAGAGAACCTTCTCTGCCTGTAAAATAAGCTAACACTAAGAACAAACAGGCCTTTCCTTGGCGTATATGCAGTCAGGCCTTTACACAATTTTAAACACACAAACCTTAATTACTTCTATAAGCATTTAGTTCATTACATTTCATATGCAAAAAGTGAACTACACGTGCAACTTAATATGGTACACGTTTAACTACTGCATCTCGATTACACATGGGCTGATTCATTTATGCATTATTTCAACCACAATTCAGTTAAGCATTACATTTTGCATGATTAAAATAGCACAACTACGCTTCTATTTACTCTAATAACGGTGGTTTAGAACTACATCTTACTGACCATTCATTGATATATATCTGGATATATGCGGGTGCGAACTAACGGTGATTATGATGCACCCCTACAAATTTCACAAGAACATGGCGCTCTATCAATGTCATTTGAGATGTCATCATTGATGTCATCAATGATGTCATTTAAAATGTTATGGGTTATGTAATATGTGCGGTCATAAGCAGTGCATGGATGGTGAAAGTGGTTTGGGGTTTTTAAACAATAGTTCTTTAATTCTGTCACCTAACAATAATGTGACTTTAAACTTTTTTTTTTCCGGTGAATTTCTGGGTTTTGTTTTGACATAAGTTAAGATCTTTTTACCATACCTAACTATAACACTTTAGCCCCTGTTTTTTCACTGAATTTCTGGATTTTTGTCATAGTGTATATTTAGCATGTGTAACACTGTCTTCAAGTGGGAAACCCCTACTGCTCATGTCCTACAACCATACGCAAAGAGAGTTGGACACCAAGCATGACCTCTGGCAGTGCCTGGCGCCTAACCCTCTGTACGCACCCAACCTGACCCCGCCTTACATACCTGAAGATGTGTCAAGAGGAGATTGGACACAGGGCTTTGCCTCTTCATGTTTCTTAAAATATTTTATACTTTAAACCTTTTTTTGTTTGCAACTTTTTTATTGTACATATATTTTTAACAATGAGCTTTTTTACTTTTTTAAATTATTTTTCTTGTTGAACGATTGTGTCATAAAATTTTTTATGCCTTATGTTTTTTGAACAAGTGGTTGTATTGCTCTTTTAAATGGTCCTGCCTAGCTTTTGCAACAACTTTTTTTATTAATCTCTCGTGACACCATGACTTGCATACACTTTTTGCAGTATGTTTCAAAATATTGCATATATTCATCGTATTCCTCCAGTTCTTGCCGCTGAGCTTCAGGTGGTGCGGCTTCAACTTTTCAGTTTGCTTATGTCCTCTTTTTGTCTATGCCCGAGCTTTGGGGTTGGGGTGCAGAGCCCGCAGGTGCTGCCAAATGCTACTTGTACTCATAGAGTGCTTTCCAGGTTGGTTCCTATGTAGCACCTGATTGCACAAGGTGCAAGGAACGTTTTGGGCATGAATTTGTTTGTGCTGCTGGAAACGTAATGTATTTCCAGAACTCAGATCACCTTTTGAGCCCAGAGGTAGCTGTTGCTGCATTTGTTGATGACATCACTATCATATTGTCATTCTGTGATGTTCCAGCAGGGGTAGGGACCTGTGGATTGCATGGTAGGTGCTGTGGAGTTTGTCCTGAAGCTGTGATGGGCTTGGATGCTCTGGACAACAAACTCCTTCTGCAAAACAGCAATGTGCAATTGGTGTTCAAGAGTTTGCTATCAGCTTTTTTTCCCGAGTCCTTAGGGCTTCAGAACCCTGAGTGGCCAATCGGTCGGATGCTTTCATTTTGCTTTTATGTCCCTTAGGTCCTGTGGCAATCCCACGGGACCCATAGAGATAATGATAGAGTGCTGCGTGACTCTCGTCAGGCCTTTGCTTCCTTTTCTGGGACCCGCAGTAACAAAAAAAACACACTGCGGGACCTGGACATTTTTAAGTAGTTTACTATGAAGGGGTCATTTTTTTCCAACTTTGATCCTAGGGGTTTCCTAACAGGCTCAAACAACTAAGAGAATTGTTTATTTTTTGTTAAACTTTCTGCATTTTTAGGTGCTGCAGTAAAGCAGTATCCGAAAATGGTACTTCAGAAATAATGACTATTGTTAAAACCACATCTGATTGGTTGGTGTGATTGTATTCATGCAATTTGAAGTAGTTCCAGCCCCATTTCCAACATTAGGGATTTGGATGTCACTTGGTTCACACCTTGTACCATCTGTCCTTATTTGTTTGGACTTTCTGTTTTTTTGGGGGACTATACAAAAAGCAATTTGGAGAATGGCAGCAGGAGGAGACCACCCTGCACCTCAAGACACTGTAGAGGTGGAGGAGGAAAGCAGAGGCCCTCTTGAATCCATAGTTTGAGAGCTCTGCATAATTCCACCTGGCGAGAAGAAGGTCCCTGCTGAGAAAGTCATGTGCAAAATATGTGACAAGGAATTCAGTCGTGGAACGGGGAAAAAATTGCCATTGATACTTCCGGCATGCATAAGTATCTCAATGGATGGCATTTTCGGCAGTTCATGGTTACAAAAAGAAGAGTCGGAAGGAGTAAGGGGTGTCTACATCTGGCTCTGCTCTCCAGCACATGGTGGCTCCTGGAGACGCACTTCCCCCGATATCCTTGCAACCGATCAGCAGGACTGTGATCAATGCTTTACCAGAACAAAAATCTTTTATCGGGACTGAAGCAAAGTCATATCTGTCGTCAAGCAGATTGCTGCTGCCCTGATGAACTGGGTGGCAGCTCATTGGGCCTCAGGCAAAAACATTTTTTTAAATTGCCTTTCCAAAGTTCAGACACTCTGTTTTTTAGTTATTTTTAGTTTAATCTTCAAAATAAAAAAATAAAAAATTGTTTATAAAAATAAAAAAGTGTTATTTAGTGCCGCCTTTATTGGTATAAAAATAGAAAAAAATATGTTTTTATGATGTCTGTCCCTAACTATTAAAGCATGTTACCATGAACCAGTTTCCAGAATTAGTAATATTAAATGTGCAAAAAGGGTTTCAATATTGGCACTGACTTGTTGCAAATTCAATAGTAGTTTGTGAACCATCCTATATACTAATAGTTTGGCTCAGATATTAATAATTCATAGTTACTCACAATCCTACCTCCCTCATGAATATTCATGAGATAGGTTACAAATTGCAACCTACTTCGATTTTCTGTCATCAAACAGATGGTGACTTCCTGGGAGTAGACCAGTAGTAGACCACAATGCTTGTCATCACTTCGCCAAGTTGCACAGCAGGGCTTGCCACAGGGTCTGATGTTCTGCCATATGTATTACACAGCTGCGATCGCCACAGTGTAGTTATAGTTAGGACCTGGTTTACAAAGGATACTGAATTTTTTGGTTTGCTAATAACTTTGACACTATTTTATGATTCTTCATGAAATTTTCCACACAAAAAGTTAAGGGAACTCAGCTCTTTCCTGGAATGTTTTGGGGTGATCTGTCAAGGAGGGGCCAAGAAAAAGGGGAGTCCAAAAACACATTATCCCCGTGCAATTTTCTATAGGAAAATTGTACGGCGAAACAGCCAAGACAGCTGAACGTAATTACACTAAATTTGGCAGAAAGCTAGAAAGTGTGTTAGCCTGATTTGGTGCAGATCCATTTAGTAGTTTTTGAGAAATTAAGGTTCACAATTTATGTATAGATAGCAATGCATTACCTTCAAGGTATTACCGCGCAGTACAGTGGTACTGTGAGCTCAAAACATGTGATCCAATTGACTGGCTGCAGCGAAAAAAAAATTGTGGCCACCATTTTATGACTTGGGGACTCGATCCCCATGTCCTAGGAAATTAAAAAAAAATAAAGACTAAGGTGCAGGGTAAGGGTACCGTGACCCCATAGGTGTTTTGTGGGTCCCCAGAGGGAGCTCTCCCCTTTGGGTCATATTAAAAAAAAAAATTTTGTAGCACTGCAGTACCGCGGTGATACCACAATGCCCAGCATGGTCATCGTGAAAATTCATGGAAGTACAGTGGAACTGGGAATAAACATACTATAGGGGTCTTGAGGCATTGCGTGACTATGGGGGTTGACCAGCAATGGGAGGTGGGGTGTCCAAAGGGGGTGGGGTGCCAATCGGTTGGGTGCATGGCCTGGCAACAGGCCAGGCCCTGCGCCCATCTCAACACCATACATGGGGTTGGTATAGTAAGGTATGGTAATAAAATAGTACTCTACTTTAAAAACACTCTAGAAATTCACTGGAAAAACAAAGGTTTATAGTTAGGCATGGTGAATATATCTTACATTACAATAGAAAAAAACCTTAGAAATCCACTGAAAAAACACAGGTTCAAAGGAAGTGATAGGTGGAAATTTAATTTAAAACCTAATGTTTTAACCTCCAAAAACATTGAAAGTGTTATTTAGAGCCGCCTTTATTGGTATAAAAATAGAAAAAAATATATTTTTTATGATGTTTGTCCCTAACTATTAAAGCATGTTACCATGAACCAGTTTCCAGAATTAGTAATATTAAATGTGCAAAAAGGGTTTCAATATTGGCACTGACTTGTTGCAAATTCAATAGTAGTTTGTGAGCCATCCTATATACTAATAGGTTGGCTCAGATATTAATAATTCATAGTTACTCACAATCCTACCTCCCTCATGAATATTCATGAGATAGGTTACAAATTGCAACCTACTTCGATTATCTGTCATCAAACAGATGGTGACTTCCTGGAAGTAGACCAGTAGTAGAATTTTTGCATCATGCTTCAGATTCCTAATGTGGACGGTAAGTTGATGGAGTCCAAAGCACCCCATGCAACCGCACTGATAAGTTCCACCCACATCTGCACCCGCAGCAAATGCCCCACATCCACACTGAGGGGTGGGGAAGAAGTGCACCGCACTCAGTCTTTCCTCAGGAGCAGCCATCTAAGATGTATGAAGTCCCATAGCCGAAGTCTTGCTGTAGCAGCGGCATAGGCGCTGGAAGTAGGGGTCCAGGGGGGTTCTACAGCACCCCTAAAATAATCAGAATGTGAATGAGCCTTCACATTTTGTTTTCATCTTATTTTACTTGCTATGCTGCAAAGACAGAGGTCAAATGTCAGGCTATATCGTCTGACAAATTGCTGCTTATTATTTTAACATGGAGATTGGTGTTTACTTTTCTTTCTCTGACTGCAAAGTGAGAGGATTTTGTCATTTGAACGATGTGACAATCTTGCTGGTGTGAAAGTATGACTGCAGGATGCCATTTTTAACACACAACAAGTTTTAAGTACCTATAAATAAGCTGTAGATATACATTTGAAGTATATCAGCATTTACCACAAATGAAGCACTTTTTGGTAATTCTGAAGTACGGTGGGAATTAAGATTTTAATAGGATTGAAAAAAAACAAGATCCTACTTAGTGATGTGCAAACAACTATTCTCTGAGCCCCGATTTTCACACATTATCATTTGTGTGCTGTATAAATTTATCAGTAAACCTGTTTGCAAATTTAGTGGCCATTTCAATGGAGAATGTGCTGTCTGTAAATGACAGTGTGCTACCATGCCACCCTCTCCTGCTGAATGTTAGTGGCTCATTTGCTATGCTTGTTCTTCAGAGATGTAACACTGATGGCAGAAACCCCACATTGAAAATTGTTCCTGCACCATGGCTACAGTGGCTGTTTCACTATCAAGTGGGCTTCGCCACAATGCCCTGGAGCAGGCGTTAGAGAGTCAGGCAAAACCCACCTTGAGTTTTCAAAAATGAAATCATGCGAATCAGAATGGGATGCCACTTTAATTGAAGAAAAGTCATCACAAAAAAACAAAGGCAGAGACACAGCAGCAAAATCCAATACCGAGAGGGGATCAACCTAGAGGAACTGCTGTCATTTATGAACGTGCATGGAGAACTGAAAGAAATGAAAAAATGAAGCCTCCTAGTCATTACCAAGTCGCTGTGCAGATGAGTGACAGAACTAGTTCATGAGGGCCATTGTGGCACAGTAGCCACCGAGAAGGTGCTTTCAGAGAAAGTCTAGTTCTCGGACTAGATGTCCTAGTAGGGCAGATCATCCTATGTCAAAGCACAGGAAAGATCCCACAAACGGAAGCACTAAGGATGCCTGATCTCATGGATGCACTTTTGTCAACAGTGAGAGTGGACCACCATGGGCCCCTAGACTTGGGACAGTATCTCCTTTAGGTCACCAATGAACACTCTAGCGTGCCAAGTGTTCATCTGCCATAGTCGTGTTGCCCATACAGGTTGACATATTATCAGTGTGGGGTGTGCCAGCTGTGCTCAAGACTGACAAAGGCCCTCCGTTCTCTGAAGCTGAGTTAATGGCAAGCATAAGAATAACCCACAGGAAGATCCCATCCCTGTGGCCAGAGGCCAACCGCATGGCCGAACCATTCATATCAACAAACAAGAGGTTGATACAGCGAGTCAAGCTGACCCAGATATCAAGATCAAAGTCAAAATCATACTTTATTCGGCTGTCAGCAACCATAAAAGTGCAGGGAGTACCTAGAAATTAATGATATATGATAAACATATAAAACAATGAGAACAAGCCGCAACATCTCATGATTTTAAAATGCAATTATATGAAAAATCAATAAACAGCAGCAATTCATTTCTCCACACTCAGTATCTCATCCCGAGTCCACAGACAACATTTGATGAAATTAAGCACAGCAAGACATAATTCAGCAGTTCCTAATTACTGTACAAGGGAAAAGGCTACCTTATAAGACCTAGTATTAAAACCAAGCAATTTAGGAATAAAAAATGTCTCCTGTGTGTTGTGTAGAGTCTACAAAAATGAATATAGTGTAACTTGCTCTGTTTAGATCAACCATCACATGGACTAATACCAAGCCTTAAGTGGGAAACGCGACTAAAAAATGGACAAGATTAGAACGTAACCTCATTAGGAGAAATCTGGTCCTTTCATTTACGGTGCAATGGAGATAGGCCTCCGGAGCGGGGCTCATGATGGTGCTCCATCGCAGTAAGCCGGATACCTCACCTGCACTTCATCCCTGTGCTTATTGATTTTTTTTTTAAATACAAGTCTTTTACCAGATCATTTGCAGACTCTGGAGAGCTCTCAGGATTTAAAAAAAAATTCTGAACCCCTGTCTCAGTAAAGGAATTCTTCATGTATACCAGCCATGGGATTCTCATGACATTGTCTAGAGCGAGGCAATCCATTAAAATTGCTTTAGTAAAATAGGCTTCTGGTTTCCTCTAGGCTCTTAGCCATGACAGCAGGGGTTGCAATTTAATGTGATCTTCCACATAGCCCAACTCCACCTTAGCATAGCAACAAACAGTGGGAGAGTATTGTGGAAGCACCAAGAGCCTGCGAATAAAACTGTCATCGATCTTAAGTATAGGGCTGACATCTATGTAGCCCCACTCACCTGCACCATATGTACCGACTGGCAAACATTTACTTTTGTAAATATGAGCAAACTTCTACTGGTTAGTGTCCTAGCCTCTTGCGAGTGAAATACAGTATCGACGGATCTTTGAAAATGGAGTGATCTAATTTTTAACAAGAATTTCCAGTTAAAAGCTGAATCTAGCGGGATTCCCAGATAAGTTAAGTTACACACTTTTTCTACCTCTTTATCAGAGATAAAAATTTCCTGGATTTGAAGAAACTGGGGCCACATTTGATAATAAATGATTTGTAAAGATTGGTCTTCAGGCCCAGGTCAACCATAAAAGCATTGAAAGCATGTAAAAAGAATCTGCAGCCCATTGGCGGTTCTAGCTAAAAGAAAACCCATAGTCTGCGTACCAAAGAACCATGACAAAGTGGAAATCAACTTTAACCAAATCTCTACCTCTTTTACACAGGAATTATTCCAAGCTATTAATATAAAGCAAAAAGAGGAATGGTGCTGTAACACACCCTTGGAAAACCCCAACAGAAGCATTTATTTTAGGAGATAGGGCGCCCTCTGTGCTATAACGGATCTTAGCACATGTATGCCAGTGTATCCTCTGAAGCAGATCAACAATAGCCCTGTCACACGCAATGCCTTCCATGATCCAGCGATCTTACTGACCTTGTCAGTAAATTGCTTCCCTCGCGGCACAGCTCCGTCTGGTAGCTGTTGTCTCCTGACCCTTCCAGGTCCTAAATTTGCGGCCCTTATCCCTGGTGGTCCAGTGAGGAGCATCTCTGCCCTGCTGCTGCTCTCTGCCCTCTGCTTTTCTGCGTTCTGCCTATTTTTGCTCCTATGCTCTTTTTTCACCTTCCTTTCATCTATTACAGCTTTTTACTCTTTCTCTAAGTTCTCCTCTTTTTTGTGCCTTTTTCCCCTTTCCGTGCTCCTGCCGCTACTTGTTCCCTGTGGCCCCGCCCCAATCCAGCTCTGTTTTCCCGCTTCCTGCCTCCCAGTTGTCCAGCCCTCTGCAAACACTACTTAATGGTGGCTGCTGGACGGTGAAGGAGCGATCTTAATGACCTTGTCAGTGAACTGCTTCCCTTGCTGCACAGCTCCACTTGGTAGCTGTTGCCCCCTGACTCTTCCTGGTCATACGTTCAAGGCCCTTGTCCCTGGTGGTCTAGTGGGGAGCATATCTGCTCTCCTGCTGCTCTCTGCCGTCTGCTTTCTGTCTTTTTTTGCTCCTCTGCTTGTTTTTTTGCCATTTGCTCCTCTGCTTTTTTTCTGCCTTTTTGCTCCTCTGCTCTTTTTTCACCTTCCTTTTAACTATTACTGCTTTTTTCACTTTCTCTAACTTCTCCTTTTATTGCACCTTTTTTCTCTTTCCGTGCCCCTGCTCATCCCCTGTGGCACCGCCCCCCACCTGTACTGTTTTCCCACTTTCCGCCTCTCAGCTGTTCCGCCCTCTTCAAACACTACTTAATGGTGGCCGCTGCGCAGCCGTGTTGCTTGCGCGCCAAAGGCAAGCCCGTCTGCACCCGTCCATTTCGGGACCACGCCCAGTGCCACGGACCCTAGTCCTCGGACCATATACCACTACGACTCCAGCACCTTCCACACACTCAACCCCGGACAGTCCACCGCCTGCCACCTCACATCAACAAAGAACACCCAAGGCTTGTTCACCTGCTGCAACTGCTCCTTATCCTGCCTCCGCACACCAGACCCACCGACTGCACGACCTTCAAGAACTGTACCGACCACCTCAGATGCATCCTACTCAACACCCGCTCCCTCAAAAGATCCGCCATGGAGATCTGGGACCTGCTCTACTCCATTACCCCCGACGTTGCCTTCTTTATGGAAACATGGATGAACCATGCCTTTTCCCCGGACATAGCAACCGCCATCCCCGATGGCTACAAAATCATCCACAAGGACAGCGTCAACCAACTGGAAGGAGGCATCACCATGGTACACAAAAACACCCTCCGCCTCACAACCAGCTCCGGTGACCTCACACCCGACATGGACCACTTCCACTTCCAGACCAACCCGAATGCCACCCTTCATGGCACCCTCATCTACAGACCTCCCGGACCCCAACCCCCCTTCAGCGAAGACATAGTCGGCTTCATCGCACACCACGCTCTCGCCTCATCCTCCTCTACAGCCTCAATTTCCACCTGGACAACCTCGACGACCACCACACCTCATCCCTACTGGAGAACCTTGCCACCATCGGACTCAAACAACTTGTCACATCTCCAACCCACTCAGCAGGACACAAACTCGTCCCCATTTTCTCCGCAAGCAACAACATCTCTGTCAGCCACACCTCCGAGCTACACTGGACTTACCACCACTGCGTGCACTTCTCCTTCACCAAACCCACCGTACGCCACCATGCCCACCGCGCTCCACGCAGAAGCTGGAATAAGCTCACCGAAGACCAGCTCACCACCTCCCTGAGCAAAACCCCACCACTGACATCCACGGACACCAACACCTCAGCACGCAACCTCCACCATTGGATCTCCGACTGTGCCAACACACTGGCTCCCCTCAGGAAACCCTCAGGCAAGCAGCCCTCCAAGAAAGCCAGCTGGTTTCCCCTGCCCTCCAAGAGTCCAGGTGCACCTGCAGATGGCTCGAGAAAAGATAGAGGAGCAGCAAGATCGTGGCAGACCACGCAGCCTTCAAAACCGCCGTCACTGCACACCACCACCTCATCAGAACAACAAAGAAAGAAGCCATACAGGAACGCATCAATGCCGACGCACACAACAGCAAAGAACTCTTCACTGTGGTCAAAGAATTCGCCAAACCCAGTACAGAGACAGCAGACATTCCCCCCTCTCAAGACCTCTGCGACAACCTTGCCACCTTCTTCCACCGCAAGATCAAGGAGATCTACGACAGCTTCGCAACCCAAGACCCATTCACCCCACCCGCAACCACCGCACCCAGTGGCTCCAGGCCCCATTAGACCTTGGCCAGCTGGACTACTCTCACCTTTGATGACACCCTCAGGATCATGAAGAGCATCCACTACGGAGCCCCTTCGAATTCCTGCCCTCACCACATCTTTAACAGAGCCGGCACCTCCATTGCACCCAAACTCTGCTGCACCATCAACTGCTCCATTGAGTCCTCCACCTTCCCTGAAGACTGGAAGCACACAGAGCTCAACCCCGTGCTGAAGAAACCCTCTGCCGACCCGACGGACCTCAAGATTTACAGACCCATCGCTCTGCTCCTCTTCCCAGCCAAAGTCATTGAGAAAGCCATCAACTCCCAACTCTCTGAGTTTATCGAAACAAGCCACATCCTGGACCACTCCCCATCGGGCTTCTGAAGCAACCACAGCACCGAGACTGCTCTCCTCGCCGCTATAGACAACATCTGCACTCTCCTCGACCGAAGCGAAACTGCTGCCCTCATCCTCCTGGACCTCTCAGCCGCCTTTGACACTGTCTTCCAACACACCCTCTGCGCAAGACTCCACAGCACTGGCATCCGTGACAAAGCCCTGCAATGCATCCGCTCCTTCCTCACCGGCCGAGAGTCAGACTTATACCATTCAACTCAGAACCCACAGAGATCAGTTGCAGAGTGCTTCAGGGCTCCTTCCTGAGCACCACCCCCTTCTACATCTACATGACCCCGCTTGCAGCCATCGTCAGAAGCCTCGGCCTCAACATCGTCTCCTACGCCGAAGACACCCAGCTGATTCTCTCCCTCACACACGAACCCACAGTCACCAAGAGCGACTTGCACAACGGGATGAAGGCAATCGCCATCTGAATGAAGGGCAGCTGCCTCAAGCTTAACTCAGACGAGATCGAAGTCCTCTCCTGGGCTCCACCCCCTCTGCCTGGGATGACTCCTGGTGGCCCGCAGCGCTCAGAATCCCCCACAGCTCGGAACCCCCCACACCCACAGACCACACACAAACCTCGGCATCATCCTGGACTCCTTACTCTCAATGAAAAGGCAAATCAACGCCGTTTCGTCCTCCTGCTTCCACATGCTATGCCTGCTTTGAATGATCTTCAAGTGGATCCCCACCGAGTCCTGGAAAACCGCCACCCATGTGCTTGTCATCAGAAGACTCGACTACGGCAATGCACTTTACACTGGCACCACCCAGAAACTGCAGAACATCTAGAACGCCTCCGCCAGACTCATCCTGAACATCCCACGCCGCAGTCACATCACTGGCCACCTGAGAGACCTTCACTGACTATCTATCAACAAAAGAATTACCTTCAAGCTCCTCATGCACACCTACAAAGCCCTCCACAATGCCGGACCTGCATACCTCAACCACCACCTCTCCTTCTACACTCCTACCAGACATCTCCATTCTGCCCAACTGGCCCTGGCCACCATCCCACGGATCCGCAAGACCACTGCTGGAGGAAGATCCTTCTACTATCTCGCTGCGAAGACCTGGAACTCCTTGCCTCTGCACCTCAGGCAATCACCACTGCTGCTGCAATTCAGGCAGGGTCTCGAGACCTGCTCAGCACCTTGTGACCCTTACGGGTGAGTAGCCGGCTTTATAAAAAACTGATTGATTGGTTGATGATATCCCACAACTTAGGGTGTTGCACGGTAATCAAGACACAAGTACACAAGACACAAGTAAGATCCATAAATGCTAAATGCATAGATTCTCCCCTTACTCTAAGATATTTTGTGTGATAAGGACTAGGTTAATGCTTTGGTCCACAGTGCCAATTCCAGAGCGGTACCACTAACTGCACGTCAGACAGAACCCTATTCTCATGTGCCCATTCTTCAAGTTTTAACAAAACCACCCTTCCCAAAAAATGTAAAGTGCTGTCCAGCAAAGAAATAGGACGACAGCAGCTTGGCTGAGCTTTGTCCCCCTTTTTAAATATAGGGGCATACCGCCTCAGGCCATGATGAACCAATGGGCCTACTACAGCAGCTTTTAAAACATTTGTGACAATTGAGGCCCAAAAAGATTGATGCTCTTTAAATAGATCTACTGGAATTCCGTCCGGGCCCTGTGCTTTTCTTGGGAAACTACTGTCAATGACCCAGATATCAAAGAGACAAGTCCTCTGGGACTACTGTGCCCTAATACCCCACGCAGCTCTGCAGGGAAGTGTCCCTCAGATTTGATATTTGGGAGAAAGAGCCAGACAAGACTTCTCCAGGTTCTACTAAGGAGTCTAAGTGGTTTGACCAAGCATGTAAATCAGCCAAGAGCTCACTAAGGTTGACCATCTTGGATGGCGATAGGATTAAAATTAGTAAAGCCAGATGTACTTATAAGGTACTATTGAACCAGGTGAAACAGAACTGGGATGAAAAACTCTGGCAAAACTTGTTAGCTGCTAGTAAAACAAATGACATTACGTCTTTCTGGCGTAAAGTAGCTCAAACTAAATCTGATAGTGTGAAAAATTACCATTATAATATTTCGCCCGATAAATGGGTGACGCACTTTTGACCAGAGGACTAACAGCAGCTTGCATGCCTCTAAAAATAGGATAATATAAAACCTGTCGAAGAGATTGCCCCTGTTGCCTTTAGTCTTGAAGATACATGTAGAGCTATTGATTCCTTAAAATCTGCTAAGGCACCTGGCCCAGACAGAAATCCCTGGAGATTTATATAAAATGGAGCCCCAGTTATGGTCAATTTACTTAAATCTACTATCTAATGCAATAGCAGCAGGGGTTAATTTGCCAGACTCTTGGCGTGGGGCTGTAATTATAACAATATTCAAAAAGGGTGACGCAAGTGACCCTACAAATTATAGGCTGATTAGTTTAATTGATAATGCCCCCAAAAATTAGGCAAAACAAATTTTTTAGAAACTTCAAGATTGGGCAGTGTTAGAAATGGGGGTCTCTAGTTGGCAGAGGTAGGTACCTTTGTCCAAATAGGGGTCCTTGCTTCTAGTCAGGGTAAGGGGGATACACTCCTAAAATAACACCTGCTCACCCCCTTGGTAGCTTGGCACAAGCAGACAGGCTTATCTCAGAGGCAGTGTGTAAAGCATTTGTGAACACATACAGTAATACAGTGAAAACACTACAAATGGACACCACACCAGTTTAGAAAAATAAGTAATCTTTATCTAGACTTAACACAAGACCAAACGACAAAAATCCACAATACAGTAATAAAAAGATGACTTTCAGATGGTAGAAATAGCTTAGTTCAATGTAGATGGTAAATGCGACACTTTACTCTCAAAGTACCTTGGATGTGTCACGCAAAACAGACAAAAGGGTCGCAGGGAAGGCGATGCGTCAGTTCCTTGCTTTGGGGGAGGCGGCACACCTGTTCCTTACTGTCACGCAGGGGAGGCGATGCGTCTGTTCCTTACCGGAGAGGAGGCGAAGCGTCTGTTTCTTACTGTGATCCGGTGCGATGCGACAAAATGGCGCCTCGATGCGATGCGACGATCCGGTGCGATGCGACAAAATGGCGTCTTTGATGCGATGCGACAACGTGGATGCGATGGGTGCACGCACGGCGGCCGTGCGGCGAAATCGATGAACTTTGGAGCCGCGTCAGGCCCTGCGACACGCTTCTCCGGTGATGCGACGGCAACCTCTGTGGCGGCGGCACGCTTTTCCGGTGATGCGACACGCTTCCTCGGCAATGCGACGGCAAACAGCTGCGGCGGCGACACGCTTCTTCGGCGATGGGATGGCAACTGCTGGAAACAGGCTGTAGTTACGCCACTCTTGAAGAAGGCCACTCTTGATCCAACCTGTCCGGGTAACTATCGGCCCATCTCTCTCCTCCCCTACCCAGTGAAGATCCATGAATGTTTGGTTAGCAAATCTCTGTCAGCTTTTCTAGAACGTAACAACTGTCTGGCAGATGTACAATTCGGTTTCCGTCCAGAACACGGAACCGAGTCTGCCTTGGTGACCGTGTTGGATGATTTGCGTCTGTTGGCAGACAGGGGACAATCAGCAATACTTATTTTGCTCGATCTGTCTGCCGCTTTCGACACGGTCAACCATGACATTTTGCTAACACGTTTAGAGGAGGTGGGAGTAGTGGGCACCGCCCTGGACTGGTTTCGATCCTATCTATCTGGCAGGTGTCAGGCAGTGGCCCTTCCCCCTTTCCAGTCAGCCTTCACTAATATCTGTCATGGGGTTCCACAAGGATCTGCCATCAGCCCAATTTTATTTAACATCTATTTGAGCCCACTGATTAATATCATTCGGGCTCATAATGTAAAATTGGTAAATTATGCTGATGACACTCAGATCATTCTATCTCTTGATGGAACCCTACCCAATGCCCTGGAGGATTTTCATGCATGTATGCATGACACTGCGCAGTGGTTACGTAATAACTCTTTACAATTTAATTCGGATAAGACCGAAATTGTACACTGCGCAGTTGGGAAGGTCCATCTGCCTCTTCCTCACAACTTCTGGCCCCTTGACTCATCTACTGTCTTGGCGCCATCTAAGACGGTGCGAAACTTGGGAGTTATGTTTAATGCCAACCTGTCACTAGAGACGCAAGTGAACAAGATGGTGGGGTGCTGTTTTGGCCTCATTAGGGCTCTGAGAAAGATTCTCCCGTTGCTCCCAATTTCGGTTAGAGCCTTGGTTGTTCAAGGCGCTATCCTAAGTAGACTTGACTACTTCAATGCTCTGTTGCTGGAGTCCCCTAAGTATCTGATACAGAGACTGCAGCGTGTTCAGAATACGGCTGCGAAATTGGCCTGGTCTAGGCCACGAGGTTTTTCCGCCTCAATGTGCCTAGCGGAGCTACATTGGCTCCCTGTGCAGCAAAGAATTTATTTTAAATCCCTATGTATAGGGTTTAGGGCGTTACATGGACTAGGTCCTAGGCCGTTGCAGAAGAAATTGGTCTGGTATACTCCTACCCGGACCCTTCGTTCCTCTTTTGCTTATTTGGCAAAGGTACCCAGGTTCAACAGGGTCAGACTGGGAGGAAGGTCTTTTAGTTTTGCTGCTGCAAAACTTTGGAACGCACTCCCAATTGAAATTAGACAATGCAGTACCCTGTCCCTGTTCAGGAAAAGGATCAAAACGTGGTTGTTCCCCAGAAATTGATCCTGTCGTTTTTTTGAGTAATGTTTTTAGGTTCTGTCCTTCTCGCTTCACGTTGGTCTGCATACATGTATCTTTAGCGCCAGGGTACCCGCAGGGTGTTTGTTGCGCTCTATAAATGCTATATACAATACAATACAATACAATACTGCTGCGGTGGCGTCACGCTTCTTCCTCGTTGCGTCGCGCTTCCAGCTCCCAGCGACACGCAGTCTCCAGAGGGCCCAAATCAACAGCAGGCACCTCACTGCAGGCAGAATTCCCAGCAAGGAAATTCAGGGGGAGCTGGTGGTGTAGTCTTTGTAACCCTGAGACTTCAGAACAGGAGGCAAGCTCAACTTCAAGCCCTTGGAGATCTTCCTCAAGATAGTAAAAGTACACACAAAGTTCCTTTTCTCCTTTCCTTGGCAATGAGTAAACCACTGCAGGCCAACCCCCAAACAGAAAACAGCACAGGGGCAGTCTCCTCCTTCAGCTTCCTTGGTTTCTCTCCTTGGCAAAGGGTTCGTCTTGATTCCCAGAAGTGATCTAAAGTTCTAGGGTCTGGGCCCCAATATTTATACTGCAAAATCCTTTGTTCTCTGAAGGCAGAGAGTGTCTGTACCCAGCCAAAACCAGTTCTGTCCTCTCTGGTGCAGCTTCCTGGCAGGAGGTGGAGACAGCATTGTTGAAAGCAGACCTGGCCCAAGTAGCTGATAGGAAATCTCCTCCCCATACTCTCTATTCTATGAAGGCTCAGGCAAGTGAAAGGAAATCTCCTCCCCCTACTCTCTATTCAATGCAGGTCCTATTCAGTCCAGCCCTGACTCATCAGACTGCTGGAGCCGCAGCCCTCTCCCAGCTCCTGTCACTCACAAGCCAGACATGCAATACACAAACCTAGCAGAGGCACACTGGATAGTTAGGCAAGAAAATACCTACTTTCTAAAAGTGGTATTTTCAAACACAGAATGTTAAAATCACCTATACTAAAAGATGCACTTTAACATTCTGAGTTCAGGCATACTAAACTTTATTTTCCTATCTTGTTCCCTGGGTCAGTTATATTTATAAGATGTTATAAACTAACTGCCCATTCTGGCCTATGGGAACAGATAGCCTTGCAATAGTGAAAAACGAAATTGGCAGTAATTCACTATCAGGACATGCTACACACATCAGAGCATGTCCTACCTTTCACATACAATGCACCCTGCCCACAGGGGTACCTTGGGCCTACCTTAGGGGTGACTAACATGTAGAAAAGGGAAGGTTTAGGGACTGGCAAGTGTGTGCACTTGCCAAGTCGATATGGCAGTCCCAGACTGCACACAGGCTCTGCGATGGCAGGCCTGAGCCACATTTTACAAGCTGCTGATGTGGGTGGCACAATCAGTGCTGCAAGCCCACCAGCAGCATTTGATTTACAGGCCCTGGGCACACATGATTCACTGTACTAGGGTCTGACAAGTAAATCAAATAACCAATCATGGAATCACTAATCCATAACACAATTTACAAAAGAGAGCATATGCACTTTAGCACTGATCAGCAGTGGTAAAGTGCCCAGAGTCATAAAACCACCAACATCAGGTCAGAAAAAATACAGGAGGAAGGCAAAAAGTTCAGGGATGACCCTGCAAAAAGGGCCAAGTCCAACACAACCCCCTTCCAGCCAAAACGCAGGGAAGACCAATCACTACCTTGATGGGCTTCCCTGCTTTGGGCGATAGAACATGGACCCTGGTCGCAACTGCAGGGGCATACGTACCTTTGTCCAAATAGGGGCCCTTCCTTCTAGTCAGGGTAAGGGGGATACACTCCTAAAATAACCCCTGCTCACCCCCTTGGTAGCTTGGCACGAGCAGACAGGCTTATCTCAGAGGCAGTGTGTAAAGCATTTGTGAACACATACAGTAATACAGTGAAAACACTACAAATGGACACCACACCAGTTTAGAAAAATAAGTAATCTTTATCTAGACTTAACACAAGACCAAACGACAAAAATCCACAATACAGTAATAAAAAGAGGACTTTCAGATGGTAGAAATAGCTTAGTTCAATGTAGATGTTAAATGCGACACTTTACTCTCAAAGTACCTTGGATGTGTCACGCAAAACAGACAAAAGGGTCCCAGGGAAGGCGATGCGTCAGTTCCTTGCTTCGGGGGAGGCGGCACACCTGTTCCTTACTGTCACGCAGGGGAGGCGATGCGTCTGTTCCTTACCGGAGAAGAGGCGAAGCGTCTGTTTCTTACTGTGATCCGGTGCGATGCAGCAAAATGGTGCCTCGATGCGATGCGACAAAATGGAGTCTTTGATGCGATGCGACAACCGTACACGCCCGGCGGCCGTGCGGCGATATCGATGAACTTTGGAGCCGCGACAGGCCCTGCGACACGCTTCTCCAGTGATGCGATGGCAACCTCTGCGGCGGCGGCACGCTTCTCCGGTGATGCGACACGCTTCCTCCGCGATGCGACGATGAACAGCTGCGGCGGCGACACGCCTCTTCGGCGATGCGATGGCAACTGCTGCGGTGGCGTCACGCTTCTTCCTCGTTGCGTCGCGCTTCCAGCTCCCAGCAACACGCAGTCTCCAGAGGGCCCAAATCAACAGCAGGCACCTCACTGCAGGCAGAATTCCCAGCAAGGAAATTCAGGGGGAGCTGGTGGTGAAGTCTTTGTATCCCTGAGACTTCAGAACAGGAGGCAAGCTCAACTTCAAGCCCTTGGAGATCTTCCTCAAGATAGTAAAAGTACACACAAAGTTCCTTTTCTCCTTTCCTTGGCAATGAGTAAACCACTGCAGGCCAACCCCCAAACAGCAAACAGCACAGGGGCAGTCGCCTCCTTCAGCTTCCTTGGTTTCTCTCCTTGGCAAAGGGTTTGTCTTGATTCCCAGAAGTGATCTAAAGTTCTGGGGTCTGGGCCCCAATATTTATACTGCAAAATCCTTTGTTCTCTGAAGGCAGAAAGTGTCTGTACCCAGCCAAAAATAGTTCTGTCCTCTCTGGTGCAGCTTCCTGGCAGGAGGTGGAGACAGCATTGTTGAAAGCAGACCTGGCCCAGGTAGCTGAAAGAAAATCTCCTCCCCCTACTCTCTATTCTATGAAAGGCTCAGGCAAGTGAAAGGAAATCTCCTCCCCCTACTCTCTATTCAATGCAGGTCCTATTCAGCCCAGCCCTGACTCATCAGACTGCTGGCGCCGCAGCCCTCTCCCAGCTCCTGTCACTCACAAGCCAGACATGCAATACCCAAACCTAGCAGAGGCACACTGGATAGTTAGGCAAGAAAATACCTACTTTCTAAAAGTGGTATTTTCAAACACAGAATGTTAAAATCACCTATACTAAAAGATGCACTTTAACATTCTGAGTTCAGGCATACTAAACTTTATTTTCCTATCTTGTTCCCTGGGTCAGTTATATTTATAAGATGTTATAAACTAACTGCCCATTCTGGCCTATGGGAACAGATAGCCTTGCAATAGTGAAAAACGAAATTGGCAGTAATTCACTATCAGGACATGCTACACACATCAGAGCATGTCCTACCTTTCACATACAATGCACCCTGCCCACAGGGGTACCTTGGGCCTACCTTAGGGGTGACTAACATGTAGAAAAGGGAAGGTTTAGGGACTGGCAAGTGTGTGCACTTGCCAAGTCGACATGGCAGTCCCAGACTGCACACAGGCTCTGCGATGGCAGGCCTGAGCCACATTTTACAAGCTGCTGATGTGGGTGGCACAATCAGTGCTGCAAGCCCACCAGCAGCATTTGATTTACAGGCCCTGGGCACACATGATTCACTGTACTAGGGTCTGACAAGTAAATCAAATAACCAATCATGGAATCACTAATCCATAACACAATTTACAAAAGAGAGCATATGCACTTTAGCACTGATCAGCAGTGGTAAAGTGCCCAGAGTCATAAAACCACCAACATCAGGTCAGAAAAATACAGGAGGAAGGCAAAAGTTCAGGGATGACCCTGCAAAAAGGGCCAAGTCCAACACAACCCCCTTCCAGCCAAAACGCAGGGAAGACCAATCACTACCTTGATGGGCTTCCCTGCTTTGGGCGATAGAACATGGACCCTGGTCGCAACTGCAGGGGCATACGTACCTTTGTCCAAATAGGGGCCCTTGCTTCTAGTCAGGGTAAGGGGATACACTCCTAAAATAACCCCTGCTCACCCCCTTGGTAGCTTGGCACGAGCAGACAGGCTTATCTCAGAGGCAGTGTGTAAAGCATTTGTGAACACATACAGTAATACAGTGAAAACACTACAAATGGACACCACACCAGTTTAGAAAAATAAGTAATCTTTATCTAGACTTAACACAAGACCAAACGACAAAAATCCACAATACAGTAATAAAAAGATGACTTTCAGATGGTAGAAATAGCTTAGTTCAATGTAGATGTTAAATGCGACACTTTACTCTCAAAGTACCTTGGATGTGTCACGCAAAACAAACAAAAGGGTCCCAGGGAAGGCGATGCGTCAGTTCCTTGCTTCGGGGGAGGCGGCACACCTGTTCCTTACTGTCACGCAGGGGAGGCGATGCGTCTGTTCCTTACCGGAGAAGAGGCGAAGCGTCTGTTTCTTACTGTGATCCGGTGCGATGCAGCAAAATGGTGCCTCGATGCGATGCGATGATCCGGTGCGATGCGACAAAATGGAGTCTTTGATGCGATGCGACAACCGTACACGCCCGGCGGCCGTGCGGCGATATCGATGAACTTTGGAGCCGCGACAGGCCCTGCGACACGCTTCTCCAGTGATGCGATGGCAACCTCTGCGGCGGCGGCATGCTTCTCCGGTGATGCGACACGCTTCCTCCGCGATGCGACGATGAACAGCTGCGGCGGCGACACGCCTCTTCGGCGATGCGATGGCAACTGCTGCGGTGGCGTCACGCTTCTTCCTCGTTGCGTCGCGCTTCCAGCTCCCAGCAACACGCAGTCTCCAGAGGGCCCAAATCAACAGCAGGCACCTCACTGCAGGCAGAATTCCCAGCAAGGAAATTCAGGGGGAGCTGGTGGTGAAGTCTTTGTATCCCTGAGACTTCAGAACAGGAGGCAAGCTCAACTTCAAGCCCTTGGAGATCTTCCTCAAGATAGTAAAAGTACACACAAAGTTCCTTTTCTCCTTTCCTTGGCAATGAGTAAACCACTGCAGGCCAACCCCCAAACAGCAAACAGCACAGGGGCAGTCGCCTCCTTCAGCTTCCTTGGTTTCTCTCCTTGGCAAAGGGTTTGTCTTGATTCCCAGAAGTGATCTAAAGTTCTGGGGTCTGGGCCCCAATATTTATACTGCAAAATCCTTTGTTCTCTGAAGGCAGAAAGTGTCTGTACCCAGCCAAAACCAGTTCTGTCCTCTCTGGTGCAGCTTCCTGGCAGGAGGTGGAGACAGCATTGTTGAAAGCAGACCTGGCCCAGGTAGCTGAAAGAAAATCTCCTCCCCCTACTCTCTATTCTATGAAAGGCTCAGGCAAGTGAAAGGAAATCTCCTCCCCCTACTCTCTATTCAATGCAGGTCCTATTCAGCCCAGCCCTGACTCATCAGACTGCTGGCGCCGCAGCCCTCTCCCAGCTCCTGTCACTCACAAGCCAGACATGCAATACACAAACCTAGCAGAGGCACACTGGATAGTTAGGCAAGAAAATACCTACTTTCTAAAAGTGGTATTTTCAAACACAGAATGTTAAAATCACCTATACTAAAAGATGCACTTTAACATTCTGAGTTCAGGCATACTAAACTTTATTTTCCTATCTTGTTCCCTGGGTCAGTTATATTTATAAGATGTTATAAACTAACTGCCCATTCTGGTCTATGGGAACAGATAGCCTTGCAATAGTGAAAAACGAAATTGGCAGTAATTCACTATCAGGACATGCTACACACATCAGAGCATGTCCTACCTTTCACATACAATGCACCCTGTCCACAGGGGTACTTTGGGCCTACCTTAGGGGTGACTAACATGTAGAAAAGGGAAGGTTTAGGGACTGGCAAGTGTGTGCACTTGCCAAGTCGACATGGCAGTCCCAGACTGCACACAGGCTCTGCGATGGCAGGCCTGAGCCACATTTTACAAGCTGCTTCTCTGGGTGGCACAATCAGTGCTGCAAGCCCAACAGCAGCATTTGATTTACAGGCTCTGGGCACACATGATTCACTGTACTAGGGTCTGACAAGTAAATCAAATAACCAATCATGGAATCACTAATCCTTAACACAATTTACAAAAGAGAGCATATGCACTTTAGCACTGATCAGCAGTGGTAAAGTGCCCAGAGTCATAAAACCACCAACATCAGGTCAGAAAAAATACAGGAGGAAGGCAAAAAGTTCAGGGATGACCCTGCAAAAAGGGCCAAGTCCAACACAACCCCCTTCCAGCCAAAACGCAGGGTAGACCAATCACTACCTTGATGGGCTTCCCTGCTTTGGGCGATAGAACATGGACCCTGGTCCGCAACTGCAGGGGCATACGTACCTTTGTCCAAATAGGGGCCTGAGTCATAAAACCACCAACAACAGGTCAGAAAAAATACAGGAGGAAGGCAAAAAGTTCAGGGATGACCCTGCAAAAAGGGCCAAGTCCAACAGGCAGACTCAAACAAAAATATGTCTCCTCTTCAGGATTGTTTTAGGGCAAACATTGGTACAATTGACCAGATTTTAAGGTTTACCATTTTATATTGGAAATATGTTTTACTACAACACCAAAAGCTCTACATGGCTTTTGTTGATGTAAGAGCCGCGTTTGACCTTATTCCATGCTCAAAACCTATGGCAAGATTTTGCAAATATGGGGGTTCCAGGTAATCGTATTCAATTTATGAGTAAACTACATGAAGAAAATTACTCTCAGGTTCGATGGGGCCCAAATGGAGAACTGACTGACCGCATTTCTATTGAGTGTGGTGTGCATCAGGGGTCTGTTCTTGCACCAACGTTGTTCTCTTTATATATGAACGATGTTGTGGACATCTTGGAACACTGCAGAATTATTCCCCTGTTTTGAACAATAGAAAGGCACCAATTATTTTATTCGCCGACAATTTCCTTCCTATTTCCAAGACACCTATGGGCCTCCAAATTTTAATCAATACATTTTTATGTTTCTGTAGATCTAGGGGCCTGGAATTAAATGTAAATAAAACCAAATTTATGGTGTTTTGCAAGGGTACGAGTACAAATTTTAATATTCACGTCGGCATGGAAATTTTAGAAAGGGTACATAATTTTGACTACTTAGGGGTTAGATTCATGGAGGACTTTAAGTGGACAAGCCAATTAAATAAGAGTACTCTTGTAAATAAGCATAGATCCAATGCTATTATTAGATTTCACTAGCAAACATGCAGTTTCACCAGCTCTGGAAATTTATCGCGCCAAGGCCCAAGGTGCGGCGCATTATGGCTCTGAGATTTGGCGTTGTGTTGACACTCATTCGCTATCTTCAGCTGAAAATAATTTTATTAGGAAGTTGCTTTCAGTTCCAACTAGCTCATCCTTTACCCCACTATATTTTGATGTGGGATTGGAAAGAATTGCTAACAAGGCTGTATTCAACATTTTAGTGTATTGGGTCCCTCTTTGGACCACTCCTGAGCTAGGACATTACAAGGATTTACTTAAAGACTTATTGAAAGTTCCAGGAGCCAGGTCCCTTCATTGGCTTAAATTTGTTTGTGTATGGTTGGGGAAATTGGGTTTACAAAGTTATTGGGCTGAGCCAACTTTAAAGCGGACCTCAGTATTTTGCAAGCACGCTATTGGGCTTATATTAACGATGGTTACATAACAAATGGCTCAAAAGGTTCCCTGACCAATCTGTTTTTAGATTTCAAGCCCTTTCCTGTTTTTGAACAATTTCTAGATTTAATATCTTCTCCTCTTGCCAAGAGTCTGTACATACGCTTTTGCCATGGGACCCTCCCGCTAAGATTGTTTACTCATAAATGGCGTCTGGGACAAGATTCTTTTGCTTGTCCAGCGTGCGGCTTGAGGGATGGGAATGACATACACATAATATTTTTTTGCCCTGAATACCACATTTCTCGCCGCAAATGGATTCGTCCAATTTGTCGTGATATAGGAACAACTAGATACCTGGTAGCTTTTAGGATCTTAAAAAGTGATACTTCTCTAAAAATTGTATTTGCAGTAAGTAGGTTTTTATAGGCAATTTGGCACAAAAGGAACAAAATTCTAAAAGCAGTTATTTAATGCTTGTGTCTATATTGTGAGTATCTTTTTCTTTGTAATCTTTATCAACTTTTTAAAGATGTTATTATTATATATGTATACATTTTAAAGATTCTGAGATTTTATTGGGAAATTGTTAATGTAAATTTTCTTGCCCTTTGCACACAATTGATGGCTGTATTTTGCACTGTCTCCTGCATGGAGTTTTCTGGACTAATCTTCCTTGTACTGTATCTACCAAATTGTTGCTCCAAAATTCTCTAGGTTTCTGCTATTGATGTAATATCTCGCTATGGAATTGGAGATGTGTCTTGTATAGATTTTATTATAGACAAGGATATCATTATTATCTTTATATATACTTCTTTTTGGTTTGGATGAAGTACGTGTGAATTGCTATTGTACATCTGATGTTTTTATGTCCTATTTTTATTGTGTCTTTTTACTGTGTGTGTGTACTTTAATGGTTTTCATAAACCGAATAAAGTATTTTATTATTATTATTACTGTCTCTTCAACCTCAAGCAGTGAAGCCATCAGTGACCGTCCCCACGGCAGACCCAGCAGTGAGGGGAACACAGTCACAAACAGCTATCACCACCAGTCAGCGACTGTCACAAATCAGAACACCGTCTTGTCACATGCCACTCTCTCTCTATATGTCATTCTTTCTCTCTCTCTCACACGCCCCTCTCACCCTCCTTCCCCCTAGTCTCTCTTCTCTTTCTCAGGAATGGGGAAGGTGTCGTGTAGGAAGCTAGCCTCGATGGCTCTGCCGCCCCACTATGCCAAAGTCACTCCTCATTGACACTTCCAACAGAGGGGAAGGTCAGGAACTGGGGGCATGAGGGGGGGGGGCTGTTCCATCAGAAGTAAGACACAAATGTGTGGCCAGAGACTTATAAGCCAAGAAATAATTCATCATTTCCATCCAACCCGGCTACGTCTGACTCCTTGCAACCTGGCAGATAGACCCGACTCCTCTCTTCTCATGTTAGCAACATAGACTAACAACCAGCCTATGATAAAACACTTCCCGGTCCGCATGCATGGGTGACCAAGTCAGGTGGTCTGAGTGCCTGAAGCTCTGTGTGCACATGTATCAGTTTGTTTGCTGATCTGTGTGTGTGTTCATGTGTGTCTGTCTACACATGGATATCTGTAGGTGTGTTCATGTATGTCTACACATGGATATCTGTAGGTGTGTTCATGTGTGTCTACACATGGATATCTGTAGGTGTGTTTATGTCTGTCTACACATGGATATCTGTAGGCGTGTTCATGTGTGTCTACACATGGATATCTGTAGGTGTGTTCATGTCTGTCTACACGGATATCTGTAGGTGTGTTCATGTGTGTCTACACATGGATATCTGTAGGTGTGTGCATGTGTGTCTGTCTACACATGAATATCTGTAGGTGTGTTCATGTGTGTCTACACATGGATATCTGTAGGTGTGTTCATGTGTGTCTACACATGGATATCTGTAGGTGTGTTCATGTGTGTCTGTCTACACATGGATATCTGTAGGTGTGTTCATATGTGTCTGTCTACACATGGATATCTGTAGGTGTGTTCATGTGTGTCTACACATGGATATCTGTGGGTGTGTTCATGTGTGTCTGTCTACACATGGATATATGTAGGTGTGTTCATGTGTGTCTGTCTACACATGGATATCTGTAGGTGTGTTCATGTCTGTCTACACATGGATATCTGTGGGTGTGTTCATGTGTCTGTCTACACATGGATATCTGTAGGTGTGTTCATGTGTGTCTACACATGGATATCTGTAGGTGGTGTGTTCATGTGTGTCTACACATGGATATCTGTAGGTGTGTTCAAGTGTGTCTGTCTACACATGGATATCTGTAGGTGTGTTCATGTGTGTCTACACATGGATATCTGTGGGTATGTTCATGTGTGTCTGTCTACACATGGATATCTGTAGGTGTGTTCATGTGTGTCTACACATGGATATCTGTAGGTGTGTTCATGTGGTCTACACATGGATATCTGTAGGTGTGTTCATGTGTGTCTGTCTACACATGGATATCTGTAGGTGTGTTCATGTGTGTCTACACATGGATATCTGTAGGTGTGCTGATGTCCTCACACCTGTCAAAGGTACCATGCTGGAAAGGTGACTGAGTTAATTGCGTGCCACTGACATCTGCAGTAATCTTAAGTGACAGGTTTCAAGCCATGTAAAGCTGTCTCAGTCGTCTAACCTTCTGGGGTTGGTGATCAAAGTACCACTAAATAGGTAATACTAACACGTGTGATTTACAGTGAATAAAACAGTATAAGCAAACAGGTATTTATTTTAATCTAGGGTACGGGTTGCTGTGTTTCTCGATACATGCACTACTCAAAAGTTAAATCTATTGGCTTTGTCAAAACATGCTGTAAAAGGTTCCCCGTTTTGTCAGATGGGGGAATTAGGTTTGGGGACATAAGGCAATTTGCCCAGGATCACACAGTGTAGCAACATTCCAAGTAAGGAGTTGTGCCAAACCGTGTCAACGGTGCATCAAATAACATAAACATGTGTGAATGGGTTACCTCTGGGCTCTGTGCGCACAGTCACACCCCAGCGGGGCTGTCTCCGGCACGGGGCCCCGCCCCTTGGCTATACTTAAACTTCAGAAGCAGCCCTGCACCTAAGCGCCACCCGCCCTCCTGAAGCACAGACTGAAGCATGGCGGCCCGCAGCATCCCTGACCTCCTCCTGCCCCTGCTTGCCAGCAGCAGCCGAGGCGGAGCCCAGTGCAGGCGGCCCCTGGCAGCGGCCACCCGGGGCCCCCTCAGCTTCTGTCAGAGGGGCTTCAGCTCCACAGCCCCCCCTCGGGACAGCGCCGCGCACACAGGGTGAGTTCACTGCAGTATTACTTTTTGTACACCGCTCGCGTGCGTTCACCCCCTTCCCGACTTTTCCCCACTTCCAGTTCGTGCTTTTCTCTTCCTTCCTCTTTCTTATTTTTTTTCGTCTTCCGCTCATATCGCTGTTCTCTCTGTCTATTCCCATCTCACTCTTTCCGTTTTACCTTCTTCCTTCTCTTTGACTCTTCCCTTCATCCTCTTTGATCCTTGGTTTCTCCGTTTTCCCCCTCTCACCCTCCTGTCCAGTAAAAACGTTATCTCTCCTGTTGTTTTACACCTCTTACGCAATCCTTCATTCTTTTGTTATGTTCTCTCTTTTTCTACTTCCTCATTCCTCGCCTTTGTCTTCTTACGTTTTTCTACACGTATGATAATTTCCTCTTTCCTTTTGCTTTCGTCTTCTTGTCCTTTCACTTTCTCATACCCTGGTTTCCTTCTGGTTCTTTTCTTTCTGTCTTTGTCTTCATGCCTTCCCCCTGTCTTCCTTCTTCTCTACCTGCATCGTTCATTTTCACCTACATTCCCTTTCGTTCTTTGTTTGTATGTTTGTTTGTTTGTTTGTTTGTTTGTTTCCTTCTTTCTTTCTTTCTTTCTCGCTCTAATCCTTCTCCTCTGTTTATATTCATCACAAAGGGCACATTTAGAAGAGGAATCCTAATAGCTGTTACCTAAACAACCAATGACATTAAAACTGAGCGTGGGGTGCCCCTGAACTACACAAGCCTTTTACTTACTGAGCATTGTTTTAGATTTAACTTAGTGGGTAAGACAAGTAAGCCGGGGTTCGCAAGCATCCGCATGGATGAACTTTCGTCTGGCACCTCTGTGGGTTCAGGCACCTGCTGCAAACATCTGTAGCTTGTACAGGCTGCTCACTCCATTACATCTTAACCTCAGTGTTAAATCCACGCCATCGCTGGTATGGGCGGACGTTCCTGTCCATGAAACTTCGGTCTTAAAGAATGATTTTGAGTTGGGTGGAGCTGGAAATTCTTGATATCTGTAGGAAGCTATAAGCACAGAGAAGAATCCACTGGTGGACTTTCCTCCACCGCAGGGACTGATTGGTTGGGAAAGCCCCAATGATGGTCTGCCCTCTCGATTTAGCACCACCTGCAGAAAGTAGTTACTTGCTTAACAGCTAGGTTTGCACCATATACATACCTCATAATCATCATGTATAGATAAGATGCTTTAAGTTACCACCCTACTTGGAATCAGGCCCTTAAAGTTTCAGCCCACAGGCATACATGAAGGGTGTGGATAGCATCTCTTTCAGTTTTCGGGGGCTCCTCAGTGAATATTGAGGTGGAAGGGCAGGCAGCAGTTAATGCCTGGGAGTGAATGGCCAATGGGCTTTCAGAATACAACAAACGCGCTCAACCTCAACCCCACCCTCAAGCAAATGCACCCATTGGTTAATCAGCTTCATGTCCCTGCTTCACAATATCATTGAATTCAGAAGAGCTCAGAATGCATCGGTAGTTCATGCGCACTCTCTGAGCCTTCAAATGGATGATGTGGCATCAGCAATGTGTAGGTGATGCTTCAAGATTTCAAAGCAAATTTACTAAGTGTTGGCGTAACACGCTGGGCTACGTTGCATCAAAGAGTGGGAGTAATGCAGCTCCATATCTGCTCCCCCAGCGCTGGTGCACTTTAGGTGCCACTACGCACATCCCTGCATCATAGTGCAAGGGCGTGGGCATTCTGTCAAGCATGGGGGACCCTTCCAGTACAAAGACTATGCTTTAATACTTTCCCCACTTTCTACGTACGCAGTACAGTGCAGCAAACATGCAAAGTTGGAAAAGTGTGAAGACTTTTAAAGGTTTCTCACGGAGGCGTAATTTGTTGGTCCAAATCTCTGTCCACAAATGTTCGTAAATAGGGATTTGCATCAAACCCCACATGTGGTCGCATTGGAACACCCATGTACCACCCATGGTATGCCTATTTGCGCATAGCTGCACATAGTCCTACTTTGTGCTACTTTAGGCAACTTTCCAATGTCAATCATGATTTGCGTGGAAAAGTAAAACCCAAAACAACACTTTGTGCTGGGTTTGAGTCACTTTTGTGATGCAAATGCAGCGTGCAGTGTCAGTAAATCTGACCTGCAATCTTCAGTTTGTAAGCATTTTTTTGTTTTTGAAGCATGTTTAGTCTGCAGGAGTGGGGTTTTGACAGCTACTTTAAGCAATGCCCGGCAGACAATGGCCAGTTCAAGTGGTCCCATCTCAAGGGGGCCGTCTTCATCCAGTCCTGTTTTTTCTCTCACCAGAACAGCTTTGCACGATCCAAACTGAGGACCCACGCTTATAATTCACAGACGGACGATGATTTTGGCTAAAAATCCAGGAGTTGAGGGTGGCCCTCATTATGAGGCCAGTTAGCAGCTCTAAGTCCCACAATTGTTAGATTTGAAACCATTGTTTTTGTGATTGTAATCTCCATATAGTATAACGTTAGAGATGTGGCGTATCAGAATATGAACATTTTCTGTGATTCTTACATCTCATTCGACAGCGTACGCCAAGCAAGGGTCTACCATTGGAAACTGGGCTAGAACTGCCTTGTTGGTTGTTTCAGATGTTTTTGATATACCAGGTGCTGAGGGCACTTTTTAGCAAAATACGCTGAAGTTTTTATTTTTATTTTCTGTTTTTTTTTTCCTTTTTCTGTTTTTTCCATTATTGTGTAAGAATGCTTCATGGCGCTGAGAGGGACAGGTGATGGATTTAAACCCTCACAATTGCTTCTCCTTGGCATGTGAAAGCTTTTGCTTCTGCTGATAATGGAAAAGATAAATACCTTTCACTCAACAAGATGTTTTGAAGAATACCTTTGTATGTAATAAAAGTGGCTCCAGCCCAGTCACATTCAAAAGCTTATTCAACAGGAGTGAAGCAGACTCATTTGTTATGAGATTTAGGGCGGGCCTGATGTACAAAGAGACAGGTTGCCCACAGAAATAATAAAATGCATACATGCCAACATTTTGAAACAAGAAAGGGGGAGATTTTGAAAAAAAATTGGGAGACTTCTTTTTCCCCATTAAAGTACATTGAAGCAGAGGCAATTTCATGTGGGAGACGGCTAAAATAAAGCCATTTGTGGCTTTAAAAATCGGGAGTCTCCCGCCGGAATTGGGTCTCTTGACATGTATAAAAATGCCTCGCCTTTGGGACCTTATAAGTGTTTAGCTAGAGATATTGACTTTGCTTATGTTTTTAAGCTGTGCTGTACATTAGTTTGTAGAATGCTGAAAAGTTATAATAAAGAAGTGTTGATAGCATTTTTGTTACCTTATATATGACCAAGAAAGTATTACGTCCAAGTGAAAGACCATATTAAAAAAGTATTACTTTTAAATAATGTTTTCATCTAATTTTGTCTTATAAATGTTGGCAACTTGTTTTTGCTTGTGCCAATGCTTGCTTGTTATCGTTTTTTTTTGTTATGGGGGGCATAAATAACAGGAGGCTGAAGCTTGGGCAATAGTACCTGTGTAACAGTTAGTGTGATAGTTAGTGAGTTAGTTAGTTTGTTAATGAGAGAGTTAGTTAGTTAGTGAGAGAGTGAGAGAGTTAGTAAGTTAGCGAGTGAGTGAGAGAGTGAGTTAGTGAGAGAGAAAGTTAGTTAGTGAGAGAGAGAGTTAGTTAGTGAGAGAGAGAGATAGTTAGAGAGTTAGTTATTGAGAGAGAGTGTATGAGAGAGAGAAATTAGAGAGTTAGTTTTGAGAGAGAGAGTCCATACAGATGCCTGCATTTAGCAAGAAACAGAACTGTATACCTCGTGCAAATAAAGCGCTCCCGTGAGGAATGAGACCAATAATATGCGAACAGGTTTTTTAAAATAAGTTTAGCAAGTCTAATTAAAAAACAGTTTTCTTTTATGACATAAGAAAAAACGTATAACTCGTGAAATCAATTGCCTTAGCAGTAGGCTGGAATCGATAAAAAAGTTTCTAAAGTAATAATATTTTTGTAAATTATCGAAATAAGGTAATAAAGTTTGACTTTAGTCTATTTAAAAACACAATGTGCAACGGACTACAGGGGTTCGTTTTCCTACTTGTAGTTTGAATTATATGCGTAATACGCTCCATTAAGATCACTTTTACCAAATGCTTTAAGTAAATACTTTTGCAAACGAATATGATGGCAGTTGTTCAGTAATTTGAATTATGTAAATAATATTGCAAAAAAAAATTACGTGCATCGGTAGGTTTCCCTTTAAATAAACAATCCGCAAACAAATTATTTTCTCGGTTTGTGCTACATAAACACAGTAAACAAATAAAATGTATCTTTTAATGTTTAATTTTTTCCGGTTTCTGGATAAAAACAGTACGTTAACCGACATCTATTTTCCGGGTTTAATAAAACAAAATAACCATAAACCGAGGAAATCGTTCTAACTCTATAAAGAACACGATAAACAATAGTATTGCATTTCCCAAAGTTAAATGTACGCAGAGTTGTAAATAAATCTCGGTTTACTTCTAAAAACAACACTATAACAAAAACAATGTTTGCCCTCGAAGTTAACGCTATAATAAATCTGTCAACACTGCTGTTAACAAGCAACTAAGGTTCCCCTGCATGAAGAACAGTGAAAGGAAATAAACTGACCCAACAGTAGACGAAAATATGCGCAAAATATTCCATCAAATCCGCTTACTTTAAGAGCATAAATGACATCACAGAGGGAACTATACAACCTCTTAGAAATCAGCACAGTTCTCGTTGTCGTGTCTTAAAGCTCCCTGACACTACCACATGGCGATTTGCAGCGCTTTATAAAGCATCAAAAATAAATGTTTAAGGACAAAGATATATATGTGTGTGCCTCTTGCGTTAAAAAGGCGAGCACCAGCCATAGCGTTTGGCTCGCATGAAAAGTCTGTGACACAACCTGGCTGAGTCAAGACTAGCGACATGGTAACTAGTTGTTTCTGTGCGCCCTGCGGCATCACTAGTCCTACAGAGCTACCCTAGAAACTGCAGCTCCTAGCGGCTCACTGAAAACAAAACCGCAGACGGGAAGAAATGTGTGAATGGGAAGTTCTCACTTGCAGATATCACCATAAACAAAGTCACCGAGAGCGCCGTGAAACAGATGGAAGTGTTATATGAGAGAAAGTGACCCGCTGAGCGGACAGAGCTGCGGGCTAAAGAGACACAGGGAGGTCCATGGACAGCCTTTACCTTGCAGGAGCGAGCAGCGGCCATATGTTTGTAATTAACGTGGCCGCGCCGCTGCTCGCTCCCGCAAGGTGGATGCCGCCACAAGCACGAGTGCAGTGCTTGAAAAAAGTGAAGACCGATGGCTAAAAGCCCTCCTAGAGCAGCGCTTGCGCGCTGCCTAGGTGAGACCTAAAAATGCATGCTGGCTATTTGCGGCCTATTTATGAGTTTGCTATGTAACCTATGCACTAATAGGTCACATCACAAAATCCCTAGTTACAGGGGGGCCCATAACTACCTGCCTAATTAATATTGATTGGCTACAAACACATGGATACTTGTCTGCAAGGAGCAACAGACCACCACCCCTTTGCTTACATTCTCAAAGTGGTAACTTGTATTTTTTTAATGCAGCCTGTTTTTCTTAAAGGAACTGGTGCCACTTAAAAAAAAAAAAAAAAAATCCCATATGTGAAGACATTGTGGGGAGCAGGCAGTGTTCACATAGATCACTGCCTGTGCCCCCCACAGAAGCATCCTAACCCAATTCCCTTAGCAAATAGGCTATCACTTCCTTTCCTCCTTTGAGGAATTAGTAACTTATCAATGATTTTTAACCACAACTGTGGTCACGAATCATTAATGCATTTCATTGTGGTTTGCACTTAGGAAGAGACGCCCCTTCATGCCTCTTTTTAATTGCGATTCAGAATGAGTCAATAGATCACTTTTGTGGTTTGGAAAGGGCTTTCTGAATCGCCAAAGCGGTTTAGTAGATAGCAGAAAGCTATTTGAGGTTGCAAACCCTGTGATTTTACGAATTGCAGGGTTTGTGACATGACTATGACTTTACTCATGAGGACCTTTTTCCCCATCTATTATACATGAAACATATGCGACAGGATTGACTACATTATGCGACAAGAAAAGGCAAATTATGTGGTGTAATGCAGCACATTTTATGATAGCATTAAGTAATCATTTTCTCTTTTTACACTTGCTAACACTGTCTGGGCATAGGCTGCAACAGATTAGTACCACTTTAACACCCATATATAGCTATAAGCGACTGAAAGGTGACCAGTCAACCTTGGCAAAGGACTTTACACTGTGCGGCAACACATGTTTCTGTGTTTCTAGTAACTTTTAAACCGTGTGAGCTAGAAACAACTTTTTTGTTAAAATTTGCAAATTATGCAGCAGATGATGGATTATTTGGCAATGCCGCAAATCCATAATTATGCGAAAAACACTGCAGCCGCACAATCGCATAATTCCAATGGCCCTAACAAAGATGTTGCAGTTGTGCAAAGTTATACAGCGTGATGTTAAGTGACACTCTGGGGCCGATTCCGATTCAGGCCGGAAATCTCCCCGACCGAGCCGGACCCGGAGAGATTTCCAACCGAATCGGACTCTAGCAGTCCGACCGAACGAGTACGATGCGCACGCATGCTATCGGATTCGATTCGGTCGGACTCCCATTGAAGTCAATGGGAGCCGGTCGTACAACGCGTACGCGGGCTCCCATTGACTCAATGGGTGCGAGGCGAACGAGGGCGCCCCCTACAGCGGGTTCGCGTCGATGCGGTTCGCGCCGCACACGCACAGGTAGGGGGAACCCATGGGTCCCCCCTGTGTGCGACTCGCGTGGCTACGCGTACAGGGGGATTCGACACGGACCCGCGTCGATGCGGTTCGCACCGCACACGCACAGGTAGGGGGGACCCATGGGTCCCCCCTGTGTGCGACTCGTGTGGCTACGCGTACAGGGGGATTCGACATGGACCCACAAAGTCCGGCTCCGACAGCTGTTTCGAGCAGGACGGTGCGGGTCGGTCAGACTGCTCAAGGCGCGCATCGTACTTGCCCGGCCGGGGAACGTCTCCATCGCGCGGTGCGAATCGAGTCCGAGCGAGTCGGTCGGTGCGGTTCGGACCCGTGAACGAGTCGGTCGGTGATTTCGCGTGCGCTCGCATCGTACTCGCTCGGCCGGACGCGCGTTCGAATTGGTCGGAAAAGAGGGCTCCGAATCGGATCCGGTTAAGCCGAATCCGATTCGGTGCGCTACCGGCCGAGATTGGAATCGGCCCCTAAATCTTGCAAGAGTATTTTACTTTCCAGTGCAAAAATGTATTTTGCACTGGGGTCCTATTCTCAGCGCAAATAGCGCTTTGCACTTATTTTTATGACTTTGCTTCATGGGGTCGTTACTGGGGTGTTATTTGTGTGGATCAGCACAAACACCCATAGATTATGCTGCACAGCCCAATCTACTAAGGTAGCCAGACTGGGAATTGCGTCAAAAACAAATGCCTCCTTGAAGCAGGCACTAGCATAGAGAAAGTGTTTAATTTCTTCAAACATTCCACACATTGCATGTGAGTTGAACTCCACAGCACTAGACCCTGGTGAAATTTAAATTAAACTGGCATAATTTGCATACTTTTGTGAATTTTACTTTACATTTGTTGTACAAAATTCCCGTAATTGCACCATCATGCCATGCAGTTTAATTACACTTTATTTGCAGCAGCATTTTACTGCAAACGCATGAGAATAATGGAAATGGCCAGAATTGCAGGCATAACTTGTGTTTTTCGAGGTAATTATGTACCGCAAAATGCATCCTCGAATTACAAATTAATGAGAGGATGAATTTTCTACTAAAAATATTGCGTCAGGTGTCAGATTTACATTTTTCATAATTTTCCTGAAATTTCACGTCATTATGTGGAAGTAAACTATGCAATTTTCACATACCCCTACACAACACACATTCAAATCAGTGGAATGGTTCAGACTATGTCTAGGCGTACGATTTTGTATTGGAATAGTGTGCTTCCTGTACAAACCCTACTCTAGAAAACCTGCACACTCTTGTGCACCATGGCAGACTGCTTGCCACTAAATGGGCAAGGATTCTCTGGTACATTGTGAAGCTGTGTGGTCCATGCACGATGCCTGACTCTGTGCCATGGAACCAAGGCCGGACTTGGAACTGAAACCGGCCCTGGCAAACTGCTCGGCCAGCCCCCCTGGGGGGCAGGGGGGTGCGGCCGAGCTGTTTGCTAGGGCCGGTTTCGGCCTATTTTGTTATAGGGGGCCGATACTGCAGGCCCCCAGTAACAAAACCGGCCCCCCAGTAACAAAACCGGCCCCCCAGGGGCCCAAAACCGGCCCCCACCCTGGCGGCCCACCGGAGAAATGCCCGGTGCCCGCTATGGCCAGTCCGGCCCTGCATGGAACCTACAGTCTGGCTTTTGATGGGGCAAGCCAATGCTCTGGCAAAAGGATATTCAGAGCCAGAGGCACTGCACAGTTTCTTAGTCCTAGCAAATAACCTGTTTTCAGACAATTTGAGGCGATTGTTTGGCAATCTGGTGCCCTCTTTGTGCTAGTTATAGTAGCGCTGCAAGGCAACTTCCTGAACATGGCCTACGGTCAGTGGCGGCTGGCACCCTAAATATCGGGTAGGGCAACCACTAACCAGCAGTGCCTGGTCAATGACAAAGCTGTCAGTCATGGCTCGTTTGGAACTCCTTCCCAATCAGTATCAGAAGAGAGGACAACTTTGTTAATCTTAGGAAAAAACCTCTAGTTTCCCTAATCTTTAAAACTCTTTTGGCTTTCTAATTCACTCACTCCAATCAGTCCAACAACGCTGGGAAGCCCGTTCTGGGTAGCTGTGCGCTTTATAAACCCTGAAGAATAGAATAAATGGAGTTTATAGCGTACCACGTCGGAGAACTCGGGCATTGAGGCTGAAGGCAGTGCGAGTCTTACAGTGCATCAGCGGGTTCGGACTGAGGAAAGGGAAAAATATAATGGTAATACATTCTTTTTATTGTCTTTTTTCATTTTTCACCTTTTGCAGCGCTGGCAGCAGGGGGGGCGCTCCTCTGCCCTAACAGTGGGGCCACCGCTGCCTACGGTGCACCAAAGTCTGTCTGTCTGGGTTGTGCAGCAGAAATCTTTGTGAGAAGTGCTAGGCGAACAGATCTGTACACATAAATTCTGCCTCACGCGGGACATTATTTAGTGGAAACTAAAAGCTGCTTCCTTCATTTACATAACAAAAGCTGTCCTCAAATAACGCATGGACTCTAAAATCCCTGACATATTTGGTATTAGAGACGCCCAGTGTCACTTTGATAATACCAGATACCATACCTCACCTTAAAATGGCACATTTTGGCCAAAATCACCAGGTTGTGGGACATGCTGTTTATGTAATACAATGCTAGGACGAGAAGCACTGGTAAGCCCTAACTGGTACAGTGCTTAATTTGTAAAAAATTAAGTGCCAGGGCTCTTGTCAGGCGGCCACTGTAGCTTGCACCACACATTGCCCCTGCCATGCTGCCAAAGATCGTAACTACACAACTACTAGCCATCACACTCCTACAAGTGTGACAATTCGGACTATTTCAGGCCCCCACAGCTATAAGAATGGTTGGGCGGCAGGGAATAGTCATTTTTAATGTATATTGAATTAAAAACTAACCGTTGTTGTGGTCATCTCTAAATTAGCCACACAGCACCACCTTATGGCAGACTGTCACAAGCGCCGGTGTTGACAATAAAGTGCTGGTGCAGAGCACCGGAAACCACTGGCTCAAATTAAGCACTGCTGGTGCTACTTGGGGGGTCCGTGTGGCCAGATGTTACATAAAGCTCGATTCAATTTATACCCTTCACTTAATATGCTACAAGTATATCTAGTGAGAACCATTTGTTAGTGGTCACCTTGCGTTTTCACCCATGTCTGTATGGACAGAATCTTGCTTGTAATAGAATAGTGGGGTAACTGAGCATCTAAAGGTGTCTGGGTTTGGGCAAGGGACACTTAATTAAGACTGTAACCAAGTCTGGAAGTTTCTTTGAACACATCACTGACATTATGAAGACGAAGAAGCTGGCTATGGCATTGCATAGCAGAAATGTTAAAGTTTTCATTCTGCTGATGGAATGAGGCAAAATCTATGGTTTTTGCATATCACAAAATTGAGGTTTTTTTTCCGTTGGAATTTTTTTTTTTTTTTACTAAAAACATCCTGGCGTGCAAATTCTCTTAAAAGTTTTTTTGTGCATTTTCTTTTCATTTGAATGTTTCACATATTTTTGATGAAAAATAAGTTAAAAATAGTACTTTGGCGATATGGGGGCTGGGGGTGTGGTGGGATTATTCAATACTATCCATAATTGCAAATCTTTTTTTCTCCTGCACTTAAAAGAAAAACACAACCCCTGCATACTGTGAAGTAAAACCCCACAAACTGTGTGAAAGACAAACCACAAAGCCCTTAAAAAAGCCCCAAATTAAGGGACATTTTACATTTTTTCTGGAAATTAAAACTTGTGAATAGTTCTGAACAGTTCACTGGTAAATTTGCTGCTCAACACAATCTAATAAATGTTGTAAGCACACACAACAAGTGTGACGCTGATATAAACATACAAAAACTGGTTATTCAGGACATTGAAGCAGCAGAACATGTTTGGGTTTAAGGAACACACAGACAGGCGATGCTATGGTGGTTTCTAGAGTCTTAGCTGCAGGGTATAAATACAATTTCCTGCCCCCACTCCAGGGACCCGCCCCCTGCGCTTTGCATGGTTATTGCAGTGTCCATGGCAACAGTGCTCACACGTGGAGAAGAGTTCAAGGCTCGTGCAACCATAGATAAATTGAGGGGCTGACAGCCAAACAGGGGAAAGGCGCATTCTAAAAAATGCACAGCTACGAAAGGCCAAGGCGAATCTAAAAGTTTTTTTTTCTCCATTTTTAAAGTGAGCGAATGAAAGTAATTTCGCGATGAGGAGGAGGTAGGGGCAACTTTACATTGCTGCCAGCTAGCCCCATGCTGGCCAGACTGGCAACCACAATCATCCTTGTCAAACATTTTCAAAGTAGCCCCATAGCACCGTGCAAGTGTGTATAGTAACTGAACTCGACGTTTTAGTGAGATGATTTAAGAGGGACGGATTCCTACCAACAAATAAGTAAAAAAATAAATTAATAAACGGACCAAATTGTGTATTTGACTGCACAATCTGTCAAATATATTGGCTAAAAAGACATAGGATTTATAGGCAATTTTGAAGGGAAATTAATAAAATATTCTAATATTTATATATTTGTATAAAACAATTAGTGGCTAGTTCATAAATAGGGCTCCCGGTTTTATGGTATTTATTTTTTTAACATTTCCGTCTGTATTTATCCATATTTATTTGTGTTTGGCATATAAATGAAGTAGTAAAACTGTACATTTCCATATTCATTTAACTGATAGACACACACTTATAGTTTGATGTCGGTCGTGTTTTAGCTATTTAAACTGCCCAATATTACATAGCAATACATCCACTGGTAAATACTAGCATTATACCACAAATGTATATTGACACATGCCGTTATTTAAGCAAATTTCATCCTGTTTTTTAATTTTCCATGTTGAGCATCTGCTCAGCTGTTGGGCTATAATTCATGAAAGACAGCACGGAGCGCCACTAAAAAGCAGCACAATTTTCTGTATTTATCCACTTTTAAAAATAAATGTGGGCGGAAAACTCATTGTTTTCTGTCTGTATTTATCTGTAAAAATCCGTAAAAACGGAAAACAGCGAGCCTTATTCATCAATTACTATCAAAGGACCCTCAAGCCCATTAATTGACCAGTTTGATTCACTTTATTCCTCTTTAGGGGTAAACTTAAATTATATAAAGGCACTTTGGCCACCCCTATTAAGTTGCCTATAACTTGACATATGAGTTAATATGGGACTCCCATCGTACAATCAATAGCAAACCAAGATTTACCACTTTCAGTCAGTGCTTAATTTGAGCAGCTGGTTTTAGGTGCTGGCACCGGCACTGAAATGTCACCACCGGCACTTATCATAGTCTGCCACATGGTGGCGCTGATTGTCAAATTTAGAGATGAGCGCAACGAGGAGCGTGATCGATAGTAGTTTTGTTGGTATACTGTCTTTGGCAGCGCTGACAGGGTAAATGAGTGGTGCAAGCTGCAGTGGACTTCTGACGAGGGCCCTGGCACTTATTTTTTTACAAATTAAGCACTGCTTTCAGCCTAATTTTCTTTAATAATGTTGGCTTTGAAAATGTGCATACATATCCCCCGATCTGGTTACCAATAAGACTACCAAGATTTCCCTTAGTTTTTACCTTTGAAATATGTATCCTCGAACTCTTCATCTGGAGAGCTCAGTAACCACCACCCTCTAATGACTTCCTACCTTGTTTCCAGGACAGTTTGGGGTCCTTTCATGCCTGTGCAAAACTATTTACAACTGACATAAATGCTGCTATTAGTTTTCTACCTGTTAGTGGTAAACATTTTTATCACACAAATTTAACCAAAGAGTGTACCAACAAGCATTCAAATGTTCTGGTAAAATATTGATTTGTTGCTAAAATAGTTGCAGGGTTAATTTGGAAAAACCTGAGTATTTAAACTTAACCCTACCTAATGTCAAATACTTTTTGACATACTAATTGTGCAACCTGATATGCCCACAGCTTATGGTGTGCTATGTTACTAGTGTTAGTAAAGTGCCTGATTAACAATGGAAACATAGAAAATATCATTATCATAGACTTTAAATCTTAGGAATGCACTAATTTATTGTTTAAAAAGAAAAGTTTTCACCCCTAATCTTGAAAGGAAGATTAGAAGATTTAGAAAATTGGGTATGGGTTGAGGGAGGTGAAACCATACTCAAGCAGCAACCACAATTCCTGCCAGGGTGATGTCACAAGCAACCCCAAATTAACCTGTGCTTAACCCTCCGGTAGCTTGGCACAAAAGCAGTCAGTCTTAACTTAGAGGCAATGTGCAAAGTAGTCATACAGCAGTTCAAACAGTAATAAGGTAAAAACACAGCATAAGAAAAATCCCACACATATTTAGAAAAATAGAGTAAAATGTAATAAATTATTTGAGACCAAAACAACAAAAACCCAATCAGTAGAACCGAAGATAGGCAATTTTTAAACATTTATAAGTGAAAACAAGCACAAAGCACCAACTGTGGTTATCTGGTCGCTCTGGACCTAGAATATAGTCGCAAGCTCAGGCTGACTGCGATGGAGTATGACCCAGATACAGGGACCAAGTTAGGCCCGCTGAACAAAGCACCTAAATCCTGGTTGCGAAACGTTGCGAGATCCCGCGTTGAGGATGCATTGCGCAGCGGCGGCTCCAATAGAGCTGTCTATGAGGTTTGTGATGTGAGGTCCTGCATCGTTGTTGAGGATACCGTTGATGGAGGCTTGTGATGCAAAGTCCTGTGTTAGGGATTTATTGCGCAGCGGTGCTTCAAATGAGCTGAGGGCTGTGATGCGATGTTCTGCGTCAGGGATACATCGCGCAGCGGCGGTTACGATGTGAAGCTGTGAGGACATGCATCACACTGCATCAGGCCTGCCTAAGAGAACACAGCTGGGCTGGCAGAGCACCTTCAGGCCCACTTCCAAGGGTCTAGGATTGGGGTAGGACTACCTGGAGGGCAAGATTCACATCAGGCAGAGTCCAGGTGCTGGGTTCAAAGTGGTTGGAGCCTTTTCTGTCCCGGAGGCTCTGATCAGCAGGCCAGCCAACAAGCCCTTGGAGTCACTCTGGTGGTCTTGGGATCAAGATGCAGGTCCAGTTCTTTGCACTCTGGCAGCAGGGCAGCAGAGTAGCAGTTTTTCTTGCAGCAGGGCAGCACAGCAGTCCTTCTGAGTCTTCCAGAGGTCCAGAGGTGTACTGAAGAGTTGGGCTTGAGGGTCCACTACTTATCCTTGGTGCAAGCTTTCAAGTATGAGAAATTTCTAGAGTGTTCCACCCCAGAGGTGCTTGGAATTTCCTGCCCCCCTGCACTGGCCCCAGCTTGTCAGGGGCCACAAAAGACTAGTGTGAAACTCTTTGTGAGTGTGCTGGGGCAGAGCCTTTGTGATGTGCAAGTGTGGTAGGTGACAGCACCTCCCCCTAACAAGTCACAGATGGCCGATCCTGCCAACACCTATTCCCCTTTGTCTCATTGTCAGGGAGCAACACACAAAGACCAGCTGCCAGCTAGACCTAGTCAAGTGACCCAGGATACAGGCTGCAGGCACCAAATGGTTGGGACAAGGAAATGTTAACTTTCATAAAAGTGGTATTTTCAGAATTGTGACTTAAAATCCAACTTTACCGTTAAAGAGGGTATTAAATTACAATTCCTTAGACACCAAACTCAACATTCCTACATACTCCCAATGGGAAGTCATCACTTGTTAAATGTAATAGGGCAACCCACTGTTCTCCTATGGGAGAGGTAGGCCTTGCAGTAGTGAAAAACAAATGTAAGAGTTTTTCATTACCAGGACATGTAAAAGTTAAAAACACATGCCCAACATGTTAAATACACTGCACCATGCCCTATGGGCTGTTTATGGACTACCCTGGGGGTGACTTATATGTATTAAAAGGAAGGCTTAGGCCTGGTATAGGTTTATTTGACAAGGTCGAAATGGCAGTTTAAAACTGTACACACAGGCTGCAATGGCAGGCCTGAGACAAGTTTGACAGCCTACTTAAATGGGTGGCAAAATCAGTGCTGTAGGCCCACTATTTGCATTTAATTTACAGGCCATGGGTACAGGTAGTACCACTTTACTAGGGACTAACAAGTAAATTAAATGTGCCAAATGGGTATAAGCCAATTTTTCCATGCTTAAGGGAGTGAGCACACACACTTTAGCACTGGTCAGCAGTGGTAAAGTGTGCAGAGTCCTAGGATCAACGAAAACAAGATCAGCAAACATGGAGTAGTAAGGCAAAATGTTTGGGGGAAGACCACCCTAAGGCTGATAGGTCTAGCAAAAAAATTGTTTTTGCATAGTACCACAGGGTGTCTTGTTGGACTTGGCCCTTTTTGCAGGGTCATCCCAGAACTTTTTGCCTTCCTCCTGTATTTTTTCTGACCTGGTGTTGGTGGTTTTATGACTCTGGGCACTTTATCACTGCTGATCAGTGCTAAAGTGCATGTGCTCTCTCTTGTAAACTTGGTAAGATTGGTCTACACCTGTTTAGCATATTTAATTTACCTATAAGTCCCTTCTACAGTGGTATCCCATATACCCAGGGCCACTGCTACTGGTGGGCTTGCAGCGCTGCTTGCGCCAGCCCCACCGAAGTAGCCTTTCAAACCTGTCTCAGGCCTCTGCCACTGCAGGGCCTGCACGCGCAGTTTACTGCCGCTGTGACGTGACATAAAAAGTGGTTGCCACGTCTGCAACACCCCTATGGTAGGACCTAGCTAGCCCTATGGGCAGGGTGTAGTATAGGTAAAAGGTAGGACATGTGCCTTAACTGTGTGGCATGTCCTGGTAGTGACAAACAGCCTATTTGGTTTCTCATTCCTGTGAGACTTTTCTCTCATAGGTTTGCATTGGGGATTTACTGATATGTGTTTCAGTGGCAATTCCTGACATGAGAGGGGTAGCATGACCACGTTTGGTATGTTTGCAATAGTAGTGATAAATCCTGCTTATTGATGAAAGTGCCTGCCTTCCACAATCCTGGCTCCGCCCCCCTGTGGTGTGTCTGGGGCCAGGGGTTAAACTGTGAATGCGGGGGTGTTGTGCAATTGTAAATATGTTTTAAAGTGCCCCCAGAACAAAGACACTAGTACTATAAGTACAGGGGCTGTGACCCCATGGAAAAGAGAAGAAACTGCATGGACTGTTGTGTGCCAGGAGGAACCGCCATTTTGGGACTATCTGCCTGTGAGACTGAGCCGCTGCCTGCTGGGTGGCTTAAGGGACTGCCACTCTTCTGGATGACCGTGTGTGCTGGCCAGCCTGTGCCCTCTTTCCTGCCCCAGTGACTTCCCAGGGCTTCGTGGCCGCCCTGTGTGATTTTTACCCAGCACGTGGTGAGCGCTGGGGTTTCCCACCCTGTTGTTGCAAGCGCATGTGGAGCGCTGGACAGGGTCTGGGGATCGCTTTTGGCCTGTAGACTAACTTGGGAGCTTTGTTGGGCCTCATGCCAGCCGAGTTCTGGGATGAGCACCCACCTTACCGAAAAGAAGGCATCAGGCGCGGCCGTTTGTGAGGAATCGAGCGCCGCAGGAGAGCCAGGCGTCACCTGGCAACCAGAGGAAGCCGCAACCCCGCCCAGCAGGAGACGCAGGCAATCGCCGAGAGCAGTAAGGATGCTTTCCTCACGCAGACCGCGTCGCACAGCCTGGAGGGGGGCCCGCAGCAGCCTTGGAGGCTTGTTGTTCTCGCCGATAGGGACACCCCCGAGGTCCTCAGGCAAGTCGGGTTGAGGGCGGAGTAGCTCCACGGCAGCCAGCTGTACCGCCAGGTAGCGCGGCCAGCTCCATTTCACCCCCGGTCTTCCGGTCCTGTGAGGTTGCGAGAACCAGACCGTAGCAGTGGAGGGCTCCCGCCGTGTGTGGCCAGTGCGGGTGCCTCCCTCCTTGGTGTGGGCCTACCGGGGACATTGTTGCGGGATCGTTGGGGATGGAGTGGAACCTCAACAGGGGTCTCCGGTTCCTCACGATAATCTGACACATTCCGGGCATTATCGCAGCTGCACAGCATGGGCGTGGGCAGCTGCACACTCACCTGCTGTTAGAGGGGGGGGGGAATTTTCTTGGACGGCTCTGGGTAAACCTCGACGGAGGCCCCCGCTCCTCATCTGGAGAGAGGAGTACTATTGGACATCGCGGTCGGGAGCGGTAATTACCGCATTTCCCGTAAGAGAGGCCCGGAGGCTTCTGTGCTCCACGCTGTGGAGGAGAATTACCAGCTAAAGGGTAATAGGAGTGTGGAGAAGCTGCACCCTAGGCCCTTCGGTGAGGGTATTTGGGACTCACCACCTGCGGCATGTGCCCGCTGGTGGTTTGTGGACACTGGTAATGTTACATTGTCATGGCTGCACCCTATGTGTTCAGTAATGGTGATCTGCAAATGCCTAAGGAGGGCATGATGTGTTGATGATATGTGCACGCTACTAGTAGTTACTATAGTGCACTGCTGATGATGTTCGTGCATAATGTCTTATGCTGAGTACAATCCTGCCAGTAGTTACTGGTGACCCTAACTGTAATAGTTATGACAGTGGCCCGGTTGGCCAAGTGATTTATGTAAATCCATGTGAAGTCATGACAAGTGCCTAGTGGCACGGTAATATATGTGATTGTGATCTAATGTGTTTTTATGGATAATACAAAGGATATTTTTATATAACCATGTATGGAGTTTCTTTTGTGGTGTGCCTAGTGTGTCACTGCTGTGTGAGTGTGTTGCGCAAATGCTTAACACATTGCCTCTGGGATAAGTCCGACTGCTCTGCCAAGCTAGCAAAGGGGTGAGCAGGGGTTATCTTCAGTGTGTAACTCCCTTACCCTGACTAGAGTGGTGGGTTCTGCCTGGCTTCGGTGCATACCCTAGCCAACCAGAAACCCCATTTCTGACAAGTTTATTACACTCTTTTGGAGCCACTACTGAAAACGCTCTATCTGAGACCAATATGCTTTTGGGTATTTTTTGGAGGAACTCACTAACGGAATGGAAAGTACGGCTGGGTTAAAAAAACTTACATTTGGAGGGCAAAAAAGGATGTAGGGATAATCTTGTGCACTGTAACCATCACTTTAAACTGTACTCTTTTCTTTGGTGGGAGCCAGTGAAGTAACCTAAAAGGGGAGCGATATGATCTTTGCATCTCTATCCTAAAAATGATTGAACGGTGGTGTTGTGCACCAGCTGTAGTTTTTTTAAAGATTTTTCAGGTAGACCCAAGTAGATTGCATTACCTTAATCATGCCTTTTTTGTATTAAAGCTCTAACTACAGGTGCTTGGAATGCTGATGAAGTGTAGGGTCATTTTATTTCTCAAAAGCTTGATGTGCCACAAGCATGCCTTTGTTACCTTTGAGTTCTGAGTTTCTAAGGAGAGAGCAGAATCAAGAAAAATGCACAAGTTGTGAATTGCTTTTGCTGGAGTAGGTGCATAGCCTCTTGTTGAAGGCCAACAGATCGGGTTTCATTTTTCCCTGGAGTTCCTATTACTGAATAGTTCTGTTTTGGAAAGATTGAGTTTGAGAAAGCTGCAAGCCATCCATTCACGTCTGCTGATTAAGGCCTCAGTTAACTCTTCTTGTATGAAGCCAGGAAATAATTGAGTTGTCTGCCGGGCTGTTAGTTTGATTGACATTTGTGTATCATCAGCATACCTATAGAACTGCACTTCATTGTCTTGGGAGTACAGTTCTCCAAGAATAGCCACAAAAAACAAACAGATGTCAAAGAGTAGCGGTGAGAGCGCTGATCCCTGTGGAACTCCATAGTCAACCTAGCTAAGTGTAGACTTGAACGGTGGAAGGAAGACAGTCTGAGATGGATCTGTGAGGAATAATTGAAACCATTTTAGAGAAACATCATCAAGACTGATGCCCTCGAGTCTCGCAAGCTGCAAAAAGGGGTTGATGGTATGGAAAGCTGTAGAAAGGTCTAAAAGAATCAGTGCTGCCCCTGCCATGGTCTTCTACCCTCCTAAGATCATCCAAAAATGAGGTAGCCGCTAGCTTTGTTCTGTGAGGTGGTGGGAAGCCTGCTCGTAGGTGGTGCACTGTATTATTCTCAGTGAATGCATTTAATTGACCCTTTTTCTAAAGGTTTCCCAAAAAGATGCCTGGCACATTGGTCAAAATTTGTTTGGATCACCGGTCGAGAGGTAGGCCTTCCGCTCAGAAGGAGCTATGCCTTGATTTAATGGCGGGTTAAGCAGCCTGGCTGTGTTGTTAATAAGAACAGGTCCTAATTGTTTCATACTGGCAAGAGAGCCAGAGAGGCTAGTGGTAATTTCCCTAATTTCCAAAACTTATGATGTAGAAATGCCCAGGTAAGCCTGTATTAGCATTGTCCTAACCAAAGGGTGGCAGAGCTGTAAGAATGTCAGAAGCTTCCTACCTAAACTGTTGTCAGATCTTCTCAATCTTGGCTAGGAAGAATTCTGAGCGATTATTGAATAATTCCTGAGTGTGCAATCAACTTCTCCAATGTTGAGGCCATGTGTGTCTAACTAAAAATATAACAGATCATCCATTTATAGGAAATTCTGTTTTCACCTAATATTTTATACAAAAGATTTATTGTCTTGGGCACCTCTTACTATTTCTGCAAAGCATGACACATAATGATAACCCTGGCAGACGGGATGGGACTACCCTGACTCGCATCCTTCCAACTACTTATACTTCACTAGATGGCATCTTTAATGAAGCAAAGCTGTTCATTTGGCACACAAGGCTTTTCCTACTTTAGTCATTTATGATCCAAAAACAAACATGGGTACGTTTCTCAATAAGCAGGCCCAGTTAGCATGTTCTAATATCTTGCTGATGGTAATCATAGTAATGCACAAAAGTATTTTGTAAGCTTGTCATCAAGGTCCTATCCAGCGTTAACTCAGACATATGTGTCCCTGCTCAACACGCCTTTGGGCGGGCATGAGAAGTAAGGCCTCCTAATCGGTGATTGATGCTGGGAACTAACAATGTTACAAATACTTTCATTCAATAACTCAGGAGTGAGACAGAGCTGTAGATTCTTTCCCAGGCTTCAATATCACTGATACAGTCACATCTCCCCCTAGCATGAGTTTGACACTAGTAGATCAAACATGGTTCAGCAATTTACACAAAAGTGGTATAAAGGCTTCCTCCAACAGGATGTAAAGCTCCATCGTCGGCCCATCTGTCCGACTGTCTTTCCTCTCTGAAAACTTCCTAAGAAACCTTGCACCTCTGCATATGATATTTCTGCTTCTACAGACCACACCCTAAGTTGTCTTTTTACGTCGACAATGTATCTGCTACACCCTGTCCCCATTCACACTGGCTATTTTTGAGCTATGCCTCTTTGTAAGTTCATTATACATCCTCTACTTATCCGTCCTCATGTATACTGTTTGTTATACCCATCTGTCTCTGTACAGTTTTAGGTACCTCAGCACATCCTCTCCTCTCAAGATCAGCTGTCCCTTTTTTGCACTACTTTTTGTATATATCTAATTTCGCTGTTAGCTTACATGCTCCCCAGTACTTATACTCATTTCTTTTGATATAGCTCCCTCTCCTTATTAACTCCTGTTTTTTTGCACTGTTTGCTTGCAGTGTCTCTATGTAAGATGCTGTGTCGCTGACCGCAGCGAAGGTTTCCAAGAGCACTATTAAAAGAAGCTGAAGCCACTATCCCCAAACCTTCCACTCTTCACATTTATTTCTTACCTCCACACCTTTACTCATTTTGCACCTCCAGTCACTGTTCAGTCTTGTTTTTGTCTTATAAACCTCCCTGTTGCCACCCTCACTGCCTTTGGCATCTTCATTCTCCTGTGTGATACTCCCTTTAGTTACTCTGTCCACCTCTTTCATTGGCAAGTACTGTGTAGCTGACTCAGTATAACTTGACGCTTTTAAACTGTCAGTCACAGATGGCATCATAAATGACATCATTGATAGTGATGTCATTGTTGATGTCCTTTATGATGTCAGCTTTGGCATCGTGTGTAAAGTTTTGGTTCATGACGTATGTCTCTTCAATTCAAGTGTCATGTTTTGTAATCTTAATCATTGTACCCTGTTGGTTGTGTTCTGACCAACACTGTCTTTGAGTAGATACACTCCCATAGAGTTGCAATCTACAACTAGGCCTAGGCGGAACTTGCAGAGTTGTACTCTGCGGAGTACTGAGGTGTTACAAAAAAACTCAGCTAGATTCAGCAAATGGGCGGAAATAGGCACACCGCGCTGCTCATGCTGTGATTTAGCGGCAGGAGCTTGTTCTGCGCTGTAACATCAGGGCGGACAGCACTACACGGCAAGCCACAGGGCGCAGCTTCTCGAGTTGATTTTGCAGCCGCTCAAGTAGACTTTCTACTTGAGCCGCTGCTTTCTGACCACGAACGATCGCGCCAGCCCGCGTTGGAGAAACATGCCCTCCTAGCGACTGAAAATCGCGCTGGGGAATGCCAAATCTTGCTTGCGCTCTCCAACTCATCATTTTTGAGCCAAGCACAATAAAAAACTCCGCCAGAACTCCATGTTAAAATGCGTAATGGCCAAAATTCTACCAGTTCCTGCGGTGGATCGAAATTCATCACCCACCCCTATCTACAACCCAATTTCAAGCTGAACCACATAATTTCTTCTGGCACAGTTTGGTGTAAAGCGATCAAGCTGTTTTTAATGAGTGCACAATTTTGGGGGGATTTTGAATGGGAAACACACGTTGTGGGCCCCTCAAACAATCTCTGTCCCCCCACTTGACCAATCTATTCAAACCACGGTGAAGAGAATTCAGACACAGTCAAATATCTTTTTGGGAAAAATGCTGTGCAGATTTGTCAAATGGAGCCAACGTTTTTCACTATCGAAAAGATTTATCATGCAAAGAGCTCAGTGATAACTGCAGTGTAGCTGTATCTTGACGTACTCCTTTCTTTACACGTGCCCCTGAACCACATTCCCTTTAATTTTACGGTGAGAGTCTGATGGAGACTTTGCCCTGTGTTTCTTTTTCCATCCAATAAGGACTTACAATACTTTTCACAACCTTTTTTGAGAGCTATGAAATCGTTCGCTCATCTGAGAGACGGGAACCAATCAGCTGCAGCTGGAGTCCTTTTACTGTGTCTCCTACTCCGATTCACTGTTTAGGACAGGAACCTCTGGGACTGCAAGATACTTATTTGGGGTCAGTATGGCCTCTGCTCTTTAAGGTTAAATGGGTGCCTTACTGAAGCAAGTTAAATGTGTCTCTGAAATGTTACTGGGCGTTTTTATTTTGAATCAGCATGCACAAATTAATTTTAAAGTAAGCCTTTTGAAGCACCAGGCACTGATGCAGTTCAAATTTAGCTGTCGAAAGAGTTAACCAAAGAGCCTGAGAGTCTGAGGAACATAAACCAGCCATGAACCTCTTAATCCAGTTTGTAGCATGCTTTGAAATCCAGAAAACAAAGAGATAAAAAGATTGGAGACAATCCAACATTTCTTGATCCAAAGTCTCCTATGTCGCAAGTTTCTATTTCTAACTCAGTCTTGTCAAGTTCCATATAACTTTCTTGGAAATATGGCCTTGCATAGGATAGATAGACAGATTGTGAGCTGTGACCTTGCTCTGTGCTGTCGTCATAGGAACACAGGTCCTCTCATGCGCCAGAGTGAGAGGAAAGAACCATATCCACGTTAAACAGACCAGAAGTTTTTTTTTACTGTTACTTTTATTTCTCTGCAGCTTTAGAAAATGTTCATCCCCTTTAAGCAGAGATGTTTTGATGTACAAAATGTTTTTACGGTTGCAAATAGCGATTCTGTTTACAAACTGAGAAAAAAAAGTGTGTAATATGTAGAAACACCCCTTTTAGGAGTCTGTAAATAATTAGTGGCGGCTGGTGGATTTTCAAAGTGGCGGGGTGCAATTTTTTGTACGTGAGTATAATGAGCGAGCGAGCGAAGCGAGCGAGCCCGAACTGCAAAAGGAGGGTGCGGGGGGGTTCTCCCCCTGCAAGAAAATTTTGAATAAAATGGATTCAAATTGTGGTTTTTACGTCACATATTTACTGCAAATTGTTGAAAAAAAGGGATCCAAATATAGCATTTTAAAGCACAAGTGTGAAGAAAACATTAGAAACAAATAAAAAATGTGCCCAATCCACAAACTGGTCTGCTTGCAAAATGACCCCAAAGCCAAGCACACCCAACCAACGGAAACAGGCCAGCATGAAAAGCGGAGGATCTCTTATACTGCTAGATGCCATGTGTGCAGTGCAGCTACTGTAGGATGCGAGTGAAGGCAGGCTGAACAGACCAAAAGTCAGTGGCCAGATCAGTGCCTCTGATAGGCTGGAAGGGATGGTATGGTGTCAGTCATATGTCAGATCAGTGCCTCTGACAGTCCGACAGCCTGGGCAGGTTCAGCTCCTTTGTTTACGTCATACAGTCTCTCAGATTTACTGAGGTTGCAGTCCTGACTTGCTCTCCCAATCCTTGTGTTGGAGGCAGTAGTTATTTTGATGAGCCTGCCTGGTCCAAATATTGTTCTGCCATATACTAACCCTTTAGAGGTTTTGAGCCTGGCACTACCCTCATGAGCTCAGGTGGGTAGCCGCCCTAGTGACCCGGGGATGCATCTGGTAAACATGGGGGCGATGCGGCCTTTCCTCTGGACTGTTTTTCTGAATTCTTGGTACTGTAGTCAATGCTTTCTGGGTTATGTCACGATAGTGCGGGATAGGGTAGGCTGCAATGGGTCCGACAGGCCGAGCAGGTTAGGGTACTGCAAAGAAGAAGCCTAAGATCGCCCTCGGACTGCACATGATCGCAATGCGTTTGTGCACATGGGTGCACAGCAGTGTGCAAGCAAAGGCGTGTACCAGCCAAGCTCAAACTGTGAGCTTACTTGACACATCCTTAAGATGTTTGAGGGATAGTGTCTTTTCATTTGTCTCAAGTTTTACCTCAAAATGAAATTACTTAAAATGTAAATGTCTGTAAATGAACTCTGCAAATAATTCAGAATTAGCAAAGCACAAATCAACCACATTTGTTTGTAATCCTGAAATTTGCTGGAAGCAAATATTTTAATACGATCAATACAAATCAATACAGTAGGTGTTGCCATTTCCACACATTTCTGTTTTGCCAATGCTTGTTTTTCCAATAGACCACAGCAGACACGTTAACATGCACTTGCCCTCCCTCCAAATCAGAAGCCTTCAATGGCTTTTGTCGCAGGCCAAAATTACTTTAAAGATTCTATAAGTCACCAACAAAAGGACTAGGACCCAGCTACCACCTGAAAAAACTTAAAACAGTACCAATCACATCCACTCTGATTAAGCCACCATCCTAGAGATCCACAGGAACACAAGGAAAAGCAAAGGAGATAAGTGATTTTTGGAGGGTGGTCCACATCTCTGGATCAACTTTCCTCATGAGATGAAGGGCAACACTGAAAATCCACATATCCCCCTTTCATCACCAGAGTTCTGGATACAGCATGTAAATCTTATTCCAGGTAAGAAGTCTATCATATGTCATGACTGAATAAAAGCAAGCATGCCCTTTTTTTGGGGGGGGTTATATAGCACGAACTAGATCCGAAGGTATCAGAACACCAGTTGCGTTACAGACGGGCACATTCATTTTTTTTTGTTTTTTTGTTAGGCAGGGGGAGATTAAGTGACTTGCCCAGAATCACAGAATGTTGAGCATCTCTGCCGAGACTCCAACCTGGTTCCCCAGCTTGGAGGTCGACTGCTCTAGCTGTTAGGCCACATCCTCTGTCTGCCCTTCTAGCTTCTACCACATATCTTTTAAAGATAAGGCCAACAAAACCAATACCGCATGCTCCCTTGACCTCCCTCCTGTGGTCTAAGCATGGCCCACACTATCTCCCCAGATCTCTCTCTTTCTGTTCTCACTCCATCTTTCTTGCGCTCCACAGCTCTCTCGTGATCTCTTACCATGTTCACTCTCTCATGCGGCCTGTCCCCCTTTAGCTCTCCTTGTGCCTGTTCTGCTGTATCTCCCGCTTTCTCCTCCTCTTCCCTCCTCTCTTCCGCCGATCTCGCGTCCTTTCTTCTCCTCCTGTTATTATCCTGTTATCCCACCTCTCCCTTGCTCGCTCTGTTACTCTCATGCTTTATCTTCTTTCGCCCCTGCTCCCTCTCCTGTGCTCTTGCTGTGTTCTCCTTTCTCTATCCCTCTTTCTATCACGCACTCTCCTGCTCTTTAATCTCTCTCCCGCTTTACCTCCCTTCCTTCTTCTCTCTCCATGTATTCCTTCCTGTCTATATTGTGTTCTGGTTTTCTTCTTTACTTGCCTGCTCTCCCGCTCACGCACTACCTCAATTTTGCTCTCTTTTTTCTCCTTCTATGGCGCCGTGGCCGTGGCAATAACATTTCCAAAAGGAACTTATGCAAATTACACACCTAACACTCGCCCACCTCTAACTAAACTAGATTGTAGTGCCTGGAGCACTTGTATTCCTGCCATCGCCTTGCTTGCACGACTGCCTTACCTTGCATTTGTTTTCAGAAAGGAGAAGTTACAATCACCTCAAACATTTTTATTTCACGTCCCTGGGCTTTATGGTTTTTCACCGGGCCCTTCTCTGCTCCTGAAAATGGCAATATAGTGCGCATCAGGTTACTGTAATTGTTCCGGTCATGGGCAGATGGTGCCTATATCTTCTTTCTCATCCCAGCAGTGGAACCGCGGCGCTTTTTCTCATATGATTCAAGGACACTCAAAAAGAGTGTGCTCTGCCTTAACTCCACAATATGGCCTTTCAAATCCTGCACAACTGAAAACAAGCACTTGCATACTTTGATTAATAAAAATGTCAGCGCTCAGGTTGTGCACGGCTTTTAGAGCCAGTGCCAACCCTTGCCTCTTTAATGTTTATTTCAAGGACACTTGCCTGAAATTTATGCCAGTGTCTGGGAAGGGTCACCGGACGCCGGGTGAAGCTAAAACTCTGCAGCGCGATCTGTCCAGGCAGCATGAGTGATAACGAGGGAAGCTGTGAACTGGCGTCTGCGCAGTGGATTCCATGAAACTCGGGTGGATTCACTGCGCAGAATCCAGTGCTCAGCTTCTTGCTTCCAGACTCTAACCCCACCCTTGCCCACTACTAACAGACTGGGGTGGGGTCAGTGAGGCTCCCTGACTCCACCCCATTCTATGACGAATTAGAGAAGGGTGGAGTGGTGAGGCTTCAGTCCTTGACTGACGTGAAGCTCTGGCGCTGCAGGGCTTTAACCTGAAGCGCCCAGGGCAAACTTCTACAAAACGTCATCAAGGGGTGGAGCCCAGCACAAGTGGATGGTGCTTTGCCGGGCTGATGACCTCACAGGCCTCAGGGCTGTGAGATCGTCAGCCTGGCAATTTGATCGGTAGTAGGCTGTGCAAAGTGCGCATGCGTGCCATCCGTTGATTTTAGGGACGGACTGGACTGATGATGAGTTTTCTGCATGCATGCGTGTGTGTGTGTGAGAGTTGCTACGAGTGACGATGGCCATGAGTGTGGGAGACTGTAAGCTTGTGTGTGTGTATGTGCATTTTTGTTTTTAATCTCCATTACGTTTTTTTCCCAACTTGGGACAGGAGTGTGCTGGAGACAGGAAAGCACACAAAATAAACAGGGTGGGCGCCGCTCCAGCGCCCTCTAGGGCCAGCCGCCCCTGTGTAAATTATTACCGACTGCTAAAATGAGTTTGTGCCTCCATAGGATATCGCTATTTGGAAGGGAGATGTATCAGTGTTTTGTGCCTCCGGTCGCAAAAAATGAAAATGTACCCACTACGGAGTCGGGTGGTGAGCCATTTGCAAATAGGAAGGAATTCCAAGGGGCCCCCTTCTCCTTTGTGAATTAAAATAAAAGTGTATTGCAGGGGCGGCTGGCCCTAGAGGGCGCTGGAGCGGCGCCCACCCTGTTTATTTTGTGTGCTTTCCTGTCTCAAACACACTCCTGTCCCAAGTTGGGAAAAAAACGTAATGGAGATTAAAAACAAAAATGCACATACACACACACAAGCTTACAGTCTCCCACACTCATGGCCACAGTCACTCGTAGCAACTCTCACACACACACACGCATGCATGCAGAAAACTCACCATCAGTCCAGTCCGTCCCTAAAATCAACGGATGGCACGCATGCACACTTTGCACAGCCTACTACCGATCAAATTGCCAGGCTGATGATCTCACAGCCCTGAAGCCTGTGAGGTCATCAGCCCGGCAAAGCACCTACCACTTGTGCTGGGCTCCACCCCTTGATGACGTTTTGTAGAAGTTTGCCCTGGGCGCTTCAGGTTAAAGCCCTGCAGCGCCAGAGCTTCACGTCAGTCAAGGACTGAAGCCTCACCACTCCACCCTTCTCTAATTCGTCATAGAATGGGGTGGAGTCAGGGAGCCTCACTGACCCCACCCCACTCTGTTAGTAGTGGGCAAGGGTGGGGTTAGAGTCTGGAAGCAAGAAGCTGAGCACTGGATTCTGCGCAGTGAATCCACCCGAGTTTCATGGAATCCACTGCGCAGACGCCAGTTCACAGCTTCCCTCGTTATCACTCATGCTGCCTGGACAGATCGCGCTGCAGAGTTTTAGCTTCACCCGGCGTCCGGTGACCCTTCCCAGACACTGGCATAAATTTCAGGCAAGTGTCCTTGAAATAAACATTAAAGAGGCAAGGGTTGGCACTGGCTCTAAAAGCCGTGCACAACCTGAGCGCTGACATTTTTATTAATCAAAGATGCAAGTGCTTGTTTTCAGTTGTGCAGGATTTGAAAGGCCATATTGTGGAGTTAAGGCAGAGCACACTCTTTTTGAGTGTCCTTGAATCATATGAGAAAAAGCGCCGTGGTTCCACTGCTGGGATGAGAAAGAAGATATAGGCACCATCTGCCCATGACCGGAACAATTACAGTAACCTGATGCGCACTATATTGCCATTTTCAGGAGCAGAGAAGGGCCCGGTGAAAAAGCATAAAGCCCAGGGACGTGAAATAAAAATGTTTGAGGTGATTGTAACTTCTCCTTTCTGAAAACAAATGCAAGGTAAGGCAGTCGTGCAAGCAAGGCGATGGCAGGAATACAAGTGCTCCAGGCACTACAATCTAGTTTAGTTAGAGGTGGGCGAGTGTTAGGTGTGTAATTTGCATAAGTTCCTTTTGGAAATGTTATTGCCACGGCCCCGGCGCCATAGAAGGAGAAAAAAGAGAGCAAAATTGAGGTAGTGCGTGAGCGGGAGAGCAGGCAAGTAAAGAAGAAAACCAGAACACAATATAGACAGGAAGGAATACATGGAGAGAGAAGAAGGAAGGGAGGTAAAGTGGGAGAGAGATTAAAGAGCAGGAGAGTGCGTGATAGAAAGAGGGATAGAGAAGGAGAACACAGCAAGAGCACAGGAGAGGGAGCAGGGGCGAAAGAAGATAAAGCATGAGAGTAACAGAGCGAGCAAGGGAGAGGTGGGATAACAGGATAATAACAGGAGGAGAAGAAAGGACGCGAGATCGGCGGAAGAGAGGAGGGAAGAGGAGGAGAAAGCGGGAGATACAGCAGAACAGGCACAAGGAGAGCTAAAGGGGGACAGGCCGCATGAGAGAGTGAACATGGTAGGAGATCACGAGAGAGCTGTGGAGCGCAAGAAAGATGGAGTGAGAACAGAAAGAGAGAGATCTGGGGAGATAGTGTGGGCCATGCTTAGACCACAGGAGGGAGGTCAAGGGAGCATGCGGTATTGGTTTTGTTGGCCTTATCTTTAAAAGATATGTGGTAGAAGCTAGAAGGGCAGATAGAGGATGTGGCCTAACAGCTACAGCGGTCGACCTCCAAGCTGGGAAACCAGGTTGGAGTCTCGGCAGAGATGCTCAACATTCTGTGATTCTGGGCAAGTCACTTAATCTCCCCCTGCCTAACAAAAAACCCCAAAAAAATAATGTGCCCGTCTGTAACGCAACTGGTGTTCTGATACCTTCGGATCTAGTTCGTGCTATATAACACCCACCCCCCCCCCCCCCAAAAAAAAGGGCATGCTTGCTTTTATTCAGTCACAACATATGATAGACTTCTTACCTGGAATAAGATTTACATGCTGTATCCAGAACTCTGATGATGAAAGGGGGATATGTGGATTTTCAGTGTTGCCCTTCATCTCATGAGGAAAGTTGATCCAGAGATGTGGACCACCCTCCAAAAATCACTTATCTCCTTTGCTTTTCCTTGTGTTCCTGTGGATCTCTAGGATGGTGGCTTAATCAGAGTGGATGTGATTGGTACTGTTTTAAGTTTTTTCAGGTGGTAGCTGGGTCCTGGTCCTTTTGTTGGTGACTTATAGAATCTTTAAGGTAATTTTGGCCTGCGACAAAAGCCATTGAAGGCTTCTGATTTGGAGGGAGGGCAAGTGCATGTTAACGTGTCTGCTGTGGTCTATTGGAAAAACAAGCATTGGCAAAACAGAAATGTGTGGAAATGGCAACACCTACTGTATTGATTTGTATTGATCGTATTAAAATATTTGCTTCCAGCAAATTTCAGGATTACAAACAAATGTGGTTGATTTGTGCTTTGCTAATTCTGAAATATTTGCAGAGTTCATTTATAGACATTTACATTTTAAGTAATTTCATTTTGAGGTAAAACTTGAGACAAATGAAAAGACACTATCCCTCAAACATCTTAAGGATGTGTCAAGTAAGCTCACAGTTTGAGCTTGGCTGGTACACGCCTTTGCTTGCACACTGCTGTGCACCCATGTGCACAAACGCATTGCGATCATGTGCAGTCCGAGGGCGATCTTAGGCTCCTTCTTTGCAGTACCCTAACCTGCTCGGCCTGTCGGACCCATTGCAGCCTACCTTATCCCGCACTATCGTGACATAACCCAGAAAGCATTGACTACAGTACCAAGAATTCAGAAAAACAGTCCAGAGGAAAGGCCGCATCGCCCCCATGTTTACCAGATGCATCCCCGGGTCACTAGGGCGGCTACCCACCTGAGCTCATGAGGGTAGTGCCAGGCTCAAAACCTCTAAAGGGTTAGTATAGGGCAGAACAATATTTGGACCAGGCAGGCTCATCAAAATAACTACTGCCTCCAACACAAGGATTGGGAGAGCAAGTCAGGACTGCAACCTCAGTAAATCTGAGAGACTGTATGACGTAAACAAAGGAGCTGAACCTGCCCAGGCTGTCGGACTGTCAGAGGCACTGATCTGACATATGACTGACACCATGAATGTATGATTAAACAACTACCACTTTTATAACGAGTGCCTAAACCACGAAGGCTAAACAACGAAAAAATCCTAACCACTATGTATTCAACCACGACTTACTTGAACCACGAAAATTAGTCTATTGCCATATTGTTGGAATCTACCACTTCGTTCAAAACAATGCACGATTGAAATACGAAAAAAAATCTAATTAAATTAAACACTTCTAATGAAAAGTATTTTTAGTAAATAATCTTGAAATTAGCAATCATATCATCGTTTATTAAAAATACAGATGAACTTACAAAGAGACAGTAATAAACGGTAGAAAACTGTGAAATATAGGTCCATCACCTGTTTTTACAGTATCGACACACTCGAATGCTTATTAAAATGGCTGTATGACAAAGGTTAAAATTACTTAAAATGCACTCTTTAAAGCGATTATTAACAAAACAAGTTCTGACAGAAAATAAAATTTAACAAGTATCGGATTCCAGAACATATTTTCATTTTCAATAATAATTCACACGAATAAAACATATAAAAAACAGCCAACCACCCACATAGAACATTCGCATCGAGCACAGGTCATCATTGCATCATTGAAAAACAAACCTACAGTGCCATCTACTGGCCTCACAAGGTTAATTAAAACAAATTCTATTATAACGAAAACATAAAATATATTAAGGAAATGTACAAATCAATTTAATAAAAATATCTTTAACCTTTTTACAAAATTGAAAACAGTAAGCGAAAACATAAAAAATATATATAATTATAATTATTGGTTTAGGAGGTCGTGGTTCAGGTCCAGTAGTGGTTTAGGAGGTCGTGGTTTAGGTACAGGTAGTTGTTTAGGATTCGTTGTTAAGCCCACTCGTTGTTACAATTTCGTTATTAAGGCCGTTTCCCTGACACCATACCATCCCTTCCAGCCTATCAGAGGCACTGATCTGGCCACTGACTTTTGGTCTGTTCAGCCTGCCTTCACTCGCATCCTACAGTAGCTGCACTGCACACATGGCATCCAGCAGTATAAGAGATCCTCCGCTTTTCATGCTGGCCTGTTTCCGTTGGTTGGGTGTGCTTGGCTTTGGGGTCATTTTGCAAGCAGACCAGTTTGAGGATTGGGCACATTTTTTATTTGTTTCTAATGATTTCTTCACACTTGTGCTTTAAAATGCTATATTTGGATCCCTTTTTTTCATCAATTTGCAGTAAATATGTGACGTAAAAACCACAATTTGAATCCATTTTTTTCAAAATTTTCTTGCAGGGGGAGAACCCCCCCGCACCCTCCTTTTGCAGTTCGGGCTTGCTTGCTTCGCTCGCTCATTATACTCACGTACAAAAAATTGCGCCCTACCACTTTGAAAATCCACCAGCCGCCACTGGTGAATTGGGGTGTAGGCAGTGGTCCAGGGACTCTCTAACAACTCTCAAATAAACTTTTTGAAAAGAGTAAACTTTTTTTTTTATACACAATCCTTTTTCCGTTAAGGGAAACGAGCTACATGAAACAAAAAGTTTACTTTATTTAAATACAAATACAGACATGGCGAAGCTGTTGACCCAGTAGGCCGCCATCCAGGGCCGGTGCTAGGCATGGGCAGCTGTCCAGGGCCTCGCACTCAGCCCACCAGCATGGGGCCCCGCACCAGTGTAACACACCACCAAACCTCTTGTGCCCCTGCCGATCCCATTGAAGAAAGGTGTCTGTTTGCAATCGGCTTACAGGAGGGGCCCCCCTCCCTGGGCCTCTCACGGATGGTGTGGGGAGGAGGACACCTCATCTTGTGCCAGTTGCAAGGAGACGCATTCTGTCCTGCAATTAGGCCTCCTGCCTGGTTACCCATTGAGAGACACTTCGGGACACCCATTGCCAGCACTTTACCGTCTGCACAGTTTTAACTCTCAGCTCCCAAGCTATTCTCACACCTTCAGCCCGATATGAGCTGTGAAAGAGGTGCTTGTAGGTGGTAGAGAGGGGAGCTGCGGCCCAGGAGGAGTCTGCACAAAGCAGCTTCCGGAGCCCTGAAGGTGTCACTTATGTAAATTAGAGGGGCCCCAAAAATCCTAGAACCGGCCCTGACGCCATCCCTGTGATGGAATCAAATCAGAGTAAGCCACAATTTGTGATCTATCTCATTAATATTAATGAGATAGGTCTGACTGCGATCCACTCAGAACAGAAATTTTCAAAACGATCCATTAGTACATAAGTTGCTTCATAAAATTGCATACTGGTTGCAAAAAACGAATCCCAATTTGGGGGCTTTGTTTTGTGTACCAGGCCTGAAATTCATAATTGTGCAAGCCCTATGTTTTGCCTCTTCTATTTTGTATAACTTAAAATAGAGTAGGGATTACTTTCTCACTTCTCAAATAAGGGATGTATTATAGCAGAATTTTCATATTTATATGCATACTTGTCAACATATTGACCCACAAATGCGGGTGAAGTCAGGCTCATAAGACAGTGATCCCATTATGATGAATGGAGACTGAACACTTTTTTAGAGACTGATGTATGTTTGAAAAGCAGATGACCCCTTTAAAGTCCATGAAGGCACTTCATTTGTTGAGTGGGTTAATAGAAATAAAAAGAGGGTGAAACCCACCAAATGCAGGTGACAGATATGCATATGCAGGAAGCATTTTGCCAACATTCTGTGTCCAAAAAGAAGTACGATTTTCAGGTGTCAAAGTGGCTAATTAGCATACTAATGACAGCACCGGAAAATGTATCACAAGACCGACCATTTTGCCAAGGACGATATCAAAGAATATTGCATCACATGACACGAAATAGGATCTTGTTCAGAGGGAATGATCATGTGGCTTCTCACCCAGACGACATCATTACACATAAATGACATGCCATGAGTGAGTGAGATTTGATTTCTATGACCAGTATGGGAAATCTGCCTTCTGCAGATTGTATTGCAGTGTAATATCGCATTAAAAAAAAGCACTTCCCACTCCTGTATTGGTTGAAGCACTAATCTAGAAGCGCAGCACACTACACTGTGTGGGTGTGTGTTTTGAACTCTTTTGCCTTTGCTTTGAGTGTGGTTATCATCTTATGGGATGAAGGACTTGTGGTGTGATGGCTGAGGTTGTATGAGAGAGAGATGCACAGTGTATGGGATGCTGGCAGCTCCGATTAGCTCTCCAGGCCCTTTTATTGTGTTGGTAGTTTTCTGTTCTCAAACCAAGTCCCCTATGCGGGCAGTGGCAGGACATTGTCCAATCAGATCTTACGCATCTAATCGGTGGGAGGTAACAGGTGTAGAGAAAGAGTGAGGGAGAGCCAGGGGTTTGCCAAGATAGACTGTCTTACAGCCAGCCTCTTTAGGTCTTGCCTGGCGTTGCAGCGCATGCGCTGCTCGCTCAGCGAGATTTATTGTCAACGAGGACTTTGAGAAGAGGGCTTGAAGCCCCGCCCCTCATTTCCATTGGCTTGCGTCACCATTTATGCTAAACGGTGTCCTGCCATTGGAAATGAGGGTTTTTTGTTGACGCCCTTTGGCCTCCGATCCGGACTGGGTCGCCTGCTTTGCTGCTGTCGCAAAGCACTTTCTTATCTTTATGGGGCCATGTGTTTCTAATTAGAAACACATGGCCCCATAAAGACAAGAGATCGATGCTTGTTTTTTTTTTGAGTTGGCTTGTGGACAGACTCTGTTTCTAGTCTCTGGTCACTGTCTCTGTTGGTTAGTTCTTTGGCTGTGTTTACGTTTCCCCCACAGTGAAAGATTCCCGTATGTGAGTTATTTACTGCGGTGACGTAGGGTAGCGTGCATATATATTCCATGCCAGCACTCTTTACAGACCCATCACGTGATCTGTACACCCGCCTCCTGGCGCTATAGAGGTACCACTAGCGATACAAAAGGGGATGATGGACGGAACGTTTGAGCCAATCAAACACTCACCCCCAGTCAAGTGATCTGGGTTTAATCCATCATCATTCTTTAGCTCACTCCACCACCCCAGTTCAGACATGGCCATATGCAAATCAGTCTGACCCTGTGCCTCATGGGAACAGTCCAGCCCGAACTGCCAAGCCATGTCTTCCCTGGACCGGAAACAAGCATCCTAGGACCGGTTTCTGGCATTCCAGCCGTCATCAGCCAGGCTTGCTTGAATCCAGTGGCAAAGTGAGCAAGGGACCCACGTCTGGGCATACCCCCGCCAACTTAGGGCGAACAAAGCGATACAAAAGGGGATGATGGACGGAACGTTTGAGCCAATCAAACACTCACCCCCAGTCAAGTGATCTGGGTTTAATCCATCATCATTCTTTAGCTCACTCCACCACCCCAGTTCAGACATGGCCATATGCAAATCAGTCTGACCCTGTGCCTCATGGGAACAGTCCAGCCCGAACTGCCAAGCCATGTCTTCCCTGGACCGGAAACAAGCATCCTAGGACCGGTTTCTGGCATTCCAGCCATCATCAGCCAGGCTTGCTTGAATCCAGTGGCAAAGTGAGCAAGGGACCCACGTCTGGGCATACCCCCGCCAACTTAGGGCGAACAAAGCGATACAAAAGGGGATGATGGACGGAACGTTTGAGCCAATCAAACACTCACCCCCAGTCAAGTGATCTGGGTTTAATCCATCATCATTCTTTAGCTCACTCCACCACCCCAGTTCAGACATGGCCATATGCAAATCAGTCTGACCCTGTGCCTCATGGGAACAGTCCAGCCCGAACTGCCAAGCCATGTCTTCCCTGGACCGGAAACAAGCATCCTAGGACCGGTTTCTGGCATTCCAGCCGTCATCAGCCAGGCTTGCTTGAATCCAGTGGCAAAGTGAGCAAGGGACCCACGTCTGGGCATACCCCCGCCAACTTAGGGCGAACAAAGCGATACAAAAGGGGATGATGGCTAAACGGTGTCCTGCCATTGGAAATGAGGGTTTTTTGTTGACGCCCTTTGGCCTCCGATCCGGACTGGGTCGCCTGCTTTGCTGCTGTCGCAAAGCACTTTCTTATCTTTATGGGGCCATGTGTTTCTAATTAGAAACACATGGCCCCATAAAGACAAGAGATCGATGCTTGTTTTTTTTTTGAGTTGGCTTGTGGACAGACTCTGTTTCTAGTCTCTGGTCACTGTCTGTGTTGGTTAGTTCTTTGGCTGTGTTTACGTTTCCCCCACAGTGAAAGATTCCCGTATGTGAGTTATTTACTGCGGTGACGTAGGGTAGCGTGCATATATATTCCATGCCAGCACTCTTTACAGACCCATCACGTGATCTGTACACCCGCCTCCTGGCGCTATAGAGGTACCACTAGGCACATCTCGGGGCGGGGAATGCTTTGTACGTTTATAGACCACCTACCACCTACCACCATACAACGTAACACAGAGAACTTTATTAGCAAGAGAAGTGTTGACAAAGTAAACGAGTGAAACGACTGAGTGTCTGGAAGTGCAGTTTAATGGAAAGTGAGTGCTCTGTGTATCTCAGTAGGCGGGGCGGTAGGGAGACTGCCTGGCGCTGCTTCTTCCAGGCCCCACTGGTGGCAGACACGCTTCACTCCTGTTTGGTTTCTGTCAGTCAGTCGCTATTTCTGGCCATTGGTCGTTCATTCTCTTGGTGAACACATGTGCTTTGCGGTTCTCACCACGGTGCAGCGCTGTGTAAGGTGGAGTGATCTGTAGTGTTCTAGCTTGTTCTCTCTCTTTCTCTCACTGTCTCTCACTCTCTCTCACACACACTCTCTCTGTCTCACTCTCTCTCTCTCACACTCTCTGTCTCTCTCCCACTCTCTCTCTCTTTCTCACACTCTCTCTCTTTCTCTCACTGTCTCTCTCTCTCACTGTCTCTCTGTCTCTCACTCTCTCTCTCACACACACACACTCTCTCTCTCTGTCTCTCACTCTCTCTCTTTCTTACACTCTCTCTGTCTCTCTCACTATTTAACTCTCTCTTTCTCACACTCTCTCTCTTTCTCACTCTCTCTCTTTTTATCTCTTTCACTTCTCTCACTCTCTCTCCTCCTCCCTCCCTAGTGTACGTACTCAGCTCTCAAGAGGAGGGGGTTATACTTATGCACCACTGAGAATGGTATATCTATGCAGCTCTCGGCAGTTTCTGAGGGCACCATATGCATGCCGCTCTCAGGGCGGTATACACGAGCTCAGAATACCCTCACAGCTCTCAGGGCGGTATACCCCCACAGCTCTCAGGGCAGTATCCGAGGGCAGTATACCCCCACAGCTCTCAGGACGCTATACCCCCACAGCTCTCAGGGCAGTATCCGAGGGCAGTATACCCCCACTGCTCTCAGGGCAGTATCCGAGGGCAGTATACCCCCACAGCTCTCAGGACGCTATACCCCCACAGCTCTCAGGGCAGTATCCGAGGGCAGTATACCCACCCAGCTCTCAGGACAGCTCTTAAGGAAGTATAAACAGGCAGCTATGGGAGGCGTTCGCTCTTTGGTACTTGCAGACCTGACCTGAGCTCATACAGCCTGCCCGCTGGCTCTACGAGGGAGGAATTATTTAAACGCTTCTGCTTAATAATATAATATTTTTACGTGTTCGTTGCATGATTTACTTGCCACATAGTTCCAGGGCCTGGCTCGTGCACGGCTCCTAGAGTCAATCGAAACCCTTGGCTCGGCTCTCCCTGCTAATTTGTTGGCTCGCCGCCCCCTTTATTCCGCGCCTCGGCAGCATTTTACTCCTGGGGTGTTCGCAGCTCAGAATCCTTAGTTTACTTAGTGCCCACCTTGGGACATCCTGGCATTAGATGGGCGCTGCCATTCACCTCTAGGGGGCGGGCAGTGCTTGACTATGGACCAGCCTGTGTCTGGGGCAGAGACGGACCCCGTGGCCAGGAGGGCCACCCAGAACTCGACCCTGCCCTGATGAACCCCAGCTATCTGTCATGGGGCAGCTGGGAGCTGCCTCCGCTTAGGGCCCTCTGTGCCACCCTGCACCCTTGTGCTAATGCTCTTAATCTGCGGGTTCTCCGCGCCAAGAGGGCGAGCGCCTCGTAGCAGTGCCGCGCTCTCAGTGGGCGCTGCGCCAGAAACGACGCTGTCGGACAGGACGCGGTGCGGTTTCACACCAGGCAGATATGCAAAGTGTAAACATGATATAAATACATGTAGCCGCAAGCTGACAAGTGTAAACAGAGAGGGTGTGAGGGCCCCCACCCCACAAAGAAACTCTTCGCATGTGGGCCGCGCCAGCTCACCAAAGAATGTGGAAGCAGCTTTCCAGAGAGAGCCTAGGAGTGTCTTTCAGTTTTTTTTGGACGAGTAAGCTTTGCTGTTTTTGGAGGAGAAGGCGGGGTTATCTGCTAGCTAATTTGTTGACCAAGTGGCGTAATTCTGGGCTAATTGTTTTTTTTAATCTCACAGCTGGGTAGATTCCTGGCAAGCTATGGAGCGCCAGGAAGCGCGCTGAACGCCAGCCTAGGTGCTCTAAAAAGTAAATCAGACGGGAATGTGGCACAGATCGCCACAGTTTGAGAGAGGCAGCGTGTTTTCGGCCACAAATGCCATCACAAGGTCTATAAAAGTGGGGAGACAGAGAGAAGTATGCAGGGGTGACGGTCAGGGGCTCTGGACAGAGGAGCGGGGTAGACATTTCACCGAAGGGGGGTGTTGGAATCTGGGGAGAGGGGAGGGCCTGTGCCGGAGGGGGCTGGAGGGGTAATGTAACCGGACACTGGATGCAGGGGGGAGGGAGGGTAGGTATCTGGAGGCAGGGGCGTAGCTTGGTCAGTAAGCTTGGGGGTCTGTAAGCTTCAGATTTTCTAAAAATCTTGCTGGCATATAATGTTAAATTACACCAGAGTATGCATGCATTTTTGTCAGCGTATATGTAAAAATCCTTGCGAAATCTGACAGACACCTCACCAAACCCGACCCAACTTTTTTCCATAAAATATAATTATATATTCATTGAAGCTATGCCCCTGTCTGGATGTGGATGGGGCAGTCTGTGAAGTGCAGGGGGTGGTATGGTGATGCTTTTGTCTGTTCAATTCCTGTTGTTGTTGTTGTATGTGAGAGGAAAGCTTCATCTGCCTGTCATTTACCTGGTCTGAGTGCATGTGGGAAGCTTGCGGAGCTGCTAACAGCATTGTGTTTGTGTGAGGAAAGCGTACGTTGATATTGCTTGTGCTGTACCTGCTCAGAGTGCATGTGGAAAGTTTGTTCTGCTGATGCTTGTGTTGTGCCTGTTCTGTTTGTGTGAACATGTGCATCAGAGGGAAGCTTTCTCTGATCATGTCTGTGTTGTAACTGTGCTCTTTGTGTGTGTATGTGTGAGTGAAGCCTGATTTGCTGCTGTCTCTCATGTATGTGCTCTGTAGGTGTGTGTCCCCTGTCCTGCTTGTATGTGTGTTTGTGAAGCTTCTTCTGCTGTTCTCTGTTATGTGTCTTCTGTTGTGTGGCTCCAGTTCTACTTGTATGTGTGAGGGAAGCTTGCTCGGCTGCCTGTTCTGTACCTATTGTGTATTGGTTAGTGAAGTTGCTCTGCTCCTCTCTGTGCCATGTGTGTTCTGTTCTACCGGTATGCATTTGTGTGAGGGAAGCTTTCTCCAGTGCCTATGCTGCTGCACCTTTCCTGTGTGTGTTGTTGGGGCTTGCTGTACCTTGGCTGTATCAGTCCTGTGTGTGTATGGGAAGCTTGCTCTGCCACCTGTGCAGTCCCTATTTTGTGTATGTAAGTGTAGCCTACCGCCTGTGCTGTAACCTATTGTGTTTGTGTGTTAGTGAAAGTTGCTCTTCTGCTCTCTGTACCATGTGTGTTCCTTTCTACTGGTATGCGTTTGTGTGAGGGAAGCTTGTTCAACTGCCTATGCTGTACTTATTCTGTGTGTGCTAGTGAACCCTGCCCTGCATCCCTTTGCTGCATCTATTCTGTGTTTGTGAAGCTTGCTGCGCTGAGCTCTGTTTTGTACCTGTTTTGTTTGTGTACATGTGTGTGAGAGGGAATCTTGCCCCACTGATGTCTGTATTGTACCTGTTATGCTTGTGTGACCCTATGTGAGAAAAGCCTAATTTGCTGTGGTCTGTGCTGTACGTGTTCTGTTGGCGTGTTAGTGAATGTTGCTCTTCTGCTCTCTGTATCATGTGTGTTCTGGTCTACTGGTATGCGTTTGTGTGAGGGAAGCTTGTTCAACTGCCTATGCTGTACTTATTCTGCGTGTGCTAGTGAACCCTGCCCTTTGCTGCATCTATTTTGTGTTTGTGAAGCTTGCTGCGCTGAGCTCTGTTTTGTACCTGTTTTGTTTGTGTACTTGTGTGTGAAAGGAAATCCTGCTCTCCTGATGTCTGGATTGTACCGGTTATGTGTGTGTGACCCTATGTGAGCAAAGCCTCATTTACTGCGGTTTGTGCTGTACGTGCTCTGTTGGCGTGTTAGTGAATGTTGCTCTTCTGCTCTCTGTATCATGTGTGTTCTGGTCTACTGGTATGCGTTTGTGTGAGGGAAGCTTGTTCAACTGCCTATGCTGTACTTATTCTGCGTGTGCTAGTGAACCCTGCCCTTTGCTGCATCTATTTTGTGTTTGTGAAGCTTGCTGCGCTGAGCTCTGTTTTGTACCTGTTTTGTTTGTGTACTTGTGTGTGAAAGGAAATCCTGCTCTCCTGATGTCTGGATTGTACCGGTTATGTGTGTGTGACCCTATGTGAGAAAAGCCTAATTTGCTGTGGTCTGTGCTGTACGTGTTCTGTTGGCGTGTTAGTGAATGTTGCTGTGTTCTGGTCTACTGGTATGCGTTTGTGTGAGGGAAGCTTGTTCAACAGCCTATGCTGTACTTATTCTGCGTGTGCTAGTGAACCCTGCCCTTTGCTGCATCTATTTTGTGTTTGTGAAGCTTGCTGCGCTGAGCTCTGTTTTGTACCTGTTTTGTTTGTGTACTTGTGTGTGAAAGGAAATCCTGCTCTCCTGATGTCTGGATTGTACCGGTTATGTGTGTGTGACCCTATGTGAGCAAAGCCTCATTTACTGCGGTATGTGCTGTACGTGCTCTGTTGGTGTGTGTCCTGTTCTTCTTATATGTACGAGGGAAGCTTGCTCCTCTGCCTATGCTGTACCTACTCTGTGTGTGTTGGTGAGGCTTGCTATGCCTTGACTGTGCCAGTCTCGTGTGTGTTGGTGAAGCCTGCCCTGCTGGCTGTGGTGCATCTATTCTGTGTGTGTTGGTGAAGCCTCCCTGCTGTCTGTGCTGTACATATTCCGTGTGTCAGTCTATCTTGCTACGCCTGGCCCATACCAGTCGGGTGTTTGTGTTTGAAGCTTACTTCACTGCCTATGATGTACCTGCACTTTACGTCTCACTTGAGTCAGCGCTTGCAGCCTTTTGTTAACTTAATGGGGGCTAGAGCCCGCCCATTACTTACCATTGGTTGACTTCATCATTAGTCTCATTTTCTTGCTTCTCATTGGTCAGAGCATGCTGGATTCACTTTCTCTTCATGTGTTTTGTCACTTGCATGGCGCATGGACCAAGTACTGATTAATTGCTTTATTAGTACCCCCCCACGGCTTGTGCTAGGATTCAGTAACACTTTTTTCAGGGTGCCATATTTCTTGTACAAGCTGATCTTAACAGTTTAATCAACTGCCCCAGCGGAAATTTTAATTGGCCACGGAAACACTGATGACGGGCTCCGGGTGGCCCTTGGCTTTTTCCCTGCCTCAAAAAAACTTTTGATATAGTACTGCTGATCATTAATAACACTGCTGATGCAAAACTGTTCTCTTGATACGGCCCCAGAAGTTTTAAAATTTTAAATACATGTAGATGGATTTTTATGTAAACCGTTTGCAACTGAAGTACTTTAAGTGAGCAAATCTTTGGCCTGGCAGTTCGGGCTGGACTGTTCCCATAAAGAACAGGGTCAAGACTGATTTGCATATCGCTGGGTCTGAACTAGGGTGGTGAAGTGAGCAACAGAACGATGGATTAAACCCAGAACTGTGACTGGGGTGAGTGGTTGAAAAATTTCATCACTCCGTCTATCACCTTGTTGTGTTTGCTCTGTTGTAAAGTCCTCAGTGCCCTTAGGCCTGGGTGCACTCTAAAACCTCCCCAAAAAAGTGTGCTCCCTTCCATGTTTGAGTGCTCCCTTACCATTCGATGCCTTCTTTGTACATTTTGAGACTTCCACGGCATACCTTGTCTGTGAGCAGTGAGTCCTCTATTCCAGTTGTGTGCACTCTCTTCTATCGCATTAGTACTCCTTTTCAACACTGAGGCCCGGGTGTACTAACACTTTGCACCGAGTTTGCCTCTCAAAAGTGGCACAAGTCTGGCACAAAGTGTCGTGTGAGGAATGACTTTTCATTTGAAATTGGCCTGAAGTAATGCACAGTAGTATACTATGCGCTCCTTTGTGTCAAGGCAGCGTACTGTTGCGTGAATATGATTTTACCTTGAAAAATAAAAGACGAGGCATTTGGCAATACAGAAACAGTTGGTTTAATTAAACACTTTGGCCAAGAGCACAGTTACAGAAGCGGGTCTGAGGACTGTTTCAAAGTACATTCAATCTGAGCAGGGTTTTATACATTTTTTTGGGTATCATAAAGTACTTCTGACAATCCATTTTTAGGTCGAGCCTGGGCATTGCATGCACTACTTTGCGAGGCATGCTGTATTCGGGTAGGGACTTGAAGCTCCGCCCACTCTCCACCCATATTTTTCATTGACTTGTGTCATTGTCCACTGTAAACTGTGGCTGTTCATTGGTCAGTAGGCTTAGTAGTCCCTCCTTAGTACCGTCTAGTCTCATTCTGTTACCTCCAATGGCGACACCCCCTGTTACATGTGTTGTTACTCTGTAGGCTTTAATTAAAGCCACGGAGCGCTATTTTCTCAAATAGCTTTGTCCTGCCTTCTGTTGGCAGGACACAATCTCTCCTAACGCTTCTTACAAATTTTTATAGTACGGGTGTTGGTATTTTCCATGCAATAGGTCTCACAATAGCAAGTTTAAGCTATTGGCATTGTAAATGACAATGCCTTTTATTGATCTGTTTTAAAAACAACACATAAGTAAAATGCGTTGTCATTTACAATGCCAATAGCTCAAACTCTCGAAAATGCGAGACCAATTGCATTGCAAATGCTTGTTTATATTATTGCCATTAATGAGATATCATGGGAGGAGATTTGGCAAAACGCATTGCGTTAAAAAACATCCTTTTGCCATTGTAGGTGCTGATTGGTGCTCAGAGTATGTGTGTATTTTAGACCTGCAGGATAGACTAGATTTGAGTCAGAGGATGACCAGCATTATGTGGTAGATCTCTTCGCAAGCTTGTCTAGTTATGTTAAGTGGTTAGTTTAGGCTGCTGGTGCAGCCCTGCAGTTGTCAGCAAGAGGGGCCTCTCAGCCTGTGCAGTAGATAACAAGCATTTGCAATGCAATAGATCTCGCATTTGCAAGAGTTTGAGCTAGTGGCATTGTAAATAACATGGCCTTTTATTTGTGTGTTTTGAAAACCTGTAAGCGGTGTGTAAACACCCACTTTGTACTCATAGTCCTTGCTTACGAGAAGCAAGGCTGGCAGTAAAAGAGGTGCTGTTATCGCCAGCCTTGCTTCTCGTAAACAACCACTTTAAGTACAAAGTGCGTGTTTACACACCGCTTGCAGGTTTTCAAAACACATAAAAAGAATTGTCATTCACAATGCCAATAGCTCAAACTCTCAAAAATGCGAGACCTATTGCATTGCAAATGCTTATTTACCTATTCTTACTAATGCATCAGCAAGTAGTGCCTAGGGATCTGAATTAGGAAAAGCGTGTGTGTTCTTACGTTATTTGAGCCCAGGTGTGGTAAATGACTTTTGGGGAAGTGTTTGTGAGTTGGAGTGAGTAAGAGAAGGTTGCTGTCTTTATAGAAGGGTTTGCACAGTGGTGGCTGGTGACATTTTAAAGTGGTGAGGTGTAAAAGTTTGGGATGGGTGACATGTGGCGAGCGAGCAAGCCCAACTGCTAAAGGGAGGGTTCGGGGGGTTCTCCCACCGAGAAAATATTGAAAAAAGAGTGGGCAAATGGTGCATTTTCAAGCAAATTTACTCACTTATGTACTCAGTCAGATATGCTCACTCCATAGATTGTCTCAAACTTTGGCATGCAATAGTATATCCAGCTAAAGTGAAAAGCGCCTATCTTAAGGTGACTGGGCATTCACTTGGACATGTTGATCAGGGAAGGTGGCAGAAGATCGCGAGGTAGAGCAATAAAAAATGCAAACCCTCCCTAAACGCCTTGGATTAGATTCACCTGCACCAAAGAACAATGCAAAATATTAACCCAGATTGGAGAATAACTGAAGAAAGAAAACAATGATGCCCTAACTGACGTCAGAAACCGCACTTTGTGAGACTCTTTCTACATACCCTTTATAAAACTCACCAAGTGTTCGTTGAACACTATTAACAAACTATTAGCTAAATGTGCGCACATATTTAGTCACTGAGACTGACACAATTAGACCCATTCGTACACCCATTCTCAATCTGTCTCCCTTAAAATCAGATGGGTGCAGATAAACCAATAATTGCTGACATGTTGGGGCATAAACAGATTTGTAAAAAGCAAATGTACACAAGTAGGCATGCCACACACAAATACATATACATGCATCCATATTTTGTAGCCGATAGGCACGTGGCCAGAAGTACATACTTTACTGCTGGTCTCACAAGGAGGGGCAAGGATACCAAGGGCACAAAGTCTGTCAGGGAAAAGCCGGGTGTAAAACCCCACATAAACATACTTTCTTGCTATCACGCATACTCAAACACATTCACAACTTCACACACAGATGCACACACTGCTCAAATACCTTCATAATAAAACTGCAACGCTTTCCTCTCGCTTACTCACACATTCTGTGATAAATGCAGGCAAACATTAGTATCAGCCTCACAGACACATACACACACAAGTGTGTATATTTGAACTGTGTTGCATTTGTTATTCAGACGCGTGTGTCCTCGTTTTAATTTCTGCTTCCCACGGCTATGAAGAAAATGTTGTGAGAGCCACTTCACACTTTTGCCCGTTAATACAGTAGATGTGCACACTTATGACTAAAAAGCAGTACTGTACAGACCATGACATTAGAGGTTCTGTAAGCTGTAATTGCTACTGTGCCCAAATGAAAGAAAAGGATAGAAGGCTTAGAATGACAGCTAGGTTCTGTGAATGCTGGAGGCTTCAAGCTTGTGTTCGGGGCAGGCACCAGGCTCTCAGTGTAACCAAGTAATTTGGAAAGATCCCAAAAGGCTGTAAAACAGCAGTTGGTTTTATTAGAAGGAAACACATTTTTGCCATCTGTGAGCGAATGGGAAACCTTGAGGGTGGCTAAGGTGAATCGTGCTTCTGCCCCTTGGTATACGGAAGCTTTAAGGAAAAATAAAAGTGCGTGTAAACGCCTAGAGAGAATTTGGCGAACTAATTACACGGCCAACGATAAATCTATTTTTAAAATAGCTCTAAGAGACCACTATCGGAAAGTTCGCGAGGGCAAGAAACTTTTTTTCTCCAAGAAAATCGACCAGGCTGACAATAAAAGTAGGGAACTTTACAATATTGTCAAAAAATTTTCATCACCTGCGGCTATTAAATGCCCGTTTTCACCAACTAGTGAATGGACGAATATGATGGCCTCTTTCTTTTATGATAAAATTAAGAAAATACAGGACTCTTTTGAAATACAGCCATCGACGCATATTGCTGATCCTGATTCCCTTAGTGCGGTGGTAAATTCTAAATTCTCCCTTAGGCAGTTTCCTGCTATTTCGATGGATCAATCCTTAACCCTTATGAAGTCCTTGAAGTCAGGCTCTCCGACTGACCCCTGTCCTGCCAAGGTGCTATCAGCAATCGCTGAGGTGATTAATCCCACGGTTAATCTGATCTTAAACAATGCTTTGCGGGAGGGTTATATGCCTCCCTGCTGGAAACATGCTAAAATTCTTCCTTTACTAAAAAAACCTACGGCTGACCCGGAGATAGCCGGTAACTACTGCCCCATATCTCTGCTTCCCTTCTTCTCCAAGGTTTTGGAGAAATATGTTAATTCTATTATTACCGATTACATTGAGACCAATCAACTCCTGCACCCTAGTCAGTCAGGTTTTAGGGCTAATTTTAGTACTGAATCGGCCCTTTTGGAAGTGGTGGAAACTATAAAAACCACGCTAGATCGAGGAGGCAATGCGGTCTTGGTACTTTTGGATCTCTCCGCGGCTTTTGACACCGTGCCCCACAATAGATTGGTGCAAAGATTGGTGGAGGGTGGTGTCGGTGGCCTAGCCTTGAGGTGGATTGAGTCATTTCTCAGCGACCGCCTGCAAACTATATGGTCCCCCCTTTCTCTGCTGCTATTCCTCCCATGAATGTTGGAGTCCCGCAGGGCTCTATTTTGAGCCCTACCTTGTTTAATCTTTATATGGCCCCTATCGCCCTTTTGGCAGAACAACACGGGGCTAAGATCGTTTCATATGCAGACGATACTCAGTTGTTGTTCACTTGCGAGAAGGGTGTTGAGTTTGATGGACATGCAATAAACTCATGTCTCTCAGCAGTTTTTTGTGGCTGAAGGATAATCAAATGAAATGCAATCCTGATAAGTCAGAGATTATCTTTTTTGGCTCTCGACCATGTGAGACTTGGTATGACTGGTGGCCGCAGGATCTGACCCCTCCCAGGTCGTCTGTGACCTTGGTTAAGAACCTTGGTGTCAGGCTGGATGCCACACTTTCTATGAAGTCCCAGATTCAATCCGTGGCTGGGACCTGTTTCGGGATTTTAAAAATGGTGAGGAATTTTCTTCCCCTGCTCTCTGTCCCTCACAGAAAGACCATTGTCCAGGCTCTGGTTATCTCGAGATTGGACTACGTGAACTCTCTGTATTTGGGACTTCCCAGTTATCTAATCACCCGTTTGCAAGTGATCCAGAACTCGGCTGCTAGGGCCATCTTTTGGCTGGCCCTAGAACTCATTCATCCCCTCTCTTGTTATCCCTGCATTGGCTCCCTGTTCAGAAAAGAATCCATTTTAAAGCACTGATTCTGGTTTTTAAAGCTTTCAATCAGATTGGAGCCCCTTATCTCAGACAAAGATTTCCTCATTACACTCCCCAACGTACCCTGAGGTCCTCATCTCAACTCTTGATTCCTGTTCCCAAAATTTCTCTTGCTCGGGTCGGAGGTCGATCTTTCCAAGTGATCGCCTCCCACCTATGGAACAGTCTCCCTTTGGCCCTCAGACAGGTTCAGGACCTCCTTACTTTCAGGAAAAAACTTAAGACGTGGCTTTTCCAACTTTAATTCCCGTTTTTGGCAGGCTTCTCGTCTGGCTTTCCTCTGTTGTGCTTGTTTACGTGGTTTTTTGCTTAGCGCCGGGACACTCCTGGGAGTAGCCGTGCGCTTTATAAATGCCCAATTAACATAACACATAACAAACTGAAAATAGTTAGAGTTCCTTTCAAATCATGGCTTCCAGCCAGAGAGGGTTGAGGTAGAGTTGGTCATCTGAAAGGCAGCAAGGGCTTGGCCGGAGCTAGTGACATGTCTGTTGGGGGTTGGGGCAGAGTCGGCCATCCGCCAGTCAGCAGGGGCCCAGACAAAGTTAGTCACGGTTATGTCTGCAGAGAGAACATTCTAGAACTAGGTGTTTAGTGATATTTGTTCACCTCCATTGATCCCAGCGCCACCCCCCCGTGAGATGTGAGCAGGGATTCAAATGGTATAAATCGGATTCTGATCCTGTTGTCCGTGAAGGTATTTATTTCAGCCTGCATGAATTTCACCCGAGTTACACACATCTAAAAGCAAGACGTTTTCACAGGAGAGCGCTGTGCCTCGGTTTAGACTCTGTCTGCAGCTGCTCTCTTTCAGTCCGATCGACGCTCCGAATCCTTTACACAGTAAGCCAAGCCAACACACTGGGAGTTATATACCAAATCAAAATAAATGCTTAAGCAGGCAAACTCACCATCCGGCACCAGAACCCTCGTGACTTTGCCTCCACCGGAGTTCATCGACGGTCCAACAGCCCACCCCTCTCCTTGGGACTCCTGAGCCAATCTTCACGCTGCTCCCTTCATGAGAGCATGCGAGGATTGGCTGGGTCAGGGGCTGCCGACGCCCCTTTGGAGACATGGGAGCTGTGGATGCAATACGCCCTGGGCTCCTATCACTGAAGATAGGCGAGGGTTCCAGTACGCATGTCGGGCTGGGCAAAGCAAGGCACCCGTCCAACCCTACATGCGCACTCCACCCCACGGAAGCCCTGCTGTGTGAGTGTCACTCTCAACACAGCTCCACCCTCTACCCACGTCTGACTCCGCCTACACCAGCCGATTGAAAATAGCAAACTTTGCCATGACGACGCGCAATGCTGCTGCTAATAAAAAAGTTTAAAATGAGGCACGGGGGAAGGGGGGCAACGCCCCCCTGCCCCAATGAAGAAACCCCTGCTGGGATTGCAGTAGTTAATCTGTGACAGAGGTTTGCAGGTGGCGGGCAGTTGGGCTCATTTTTCATCAGCAGACTTTGACCCAGAGCAACAGAGAGAAAGGGAGAAAAGAGGATGAGCTAAAATACAGCTCAACGGGAGAAAGTAGGGATGAGCAGGAAGCTGATAAAGTAAAATGAAGAGACACGTAGTGTATGGTTCTTTTTAAAGAGGCATGAGGTGAAATTAAGACTAAGCAATTTGGTGTTTGGCACAAGTTACACCAAAGAGAGGCACTATGCTGTCAACTTGATTATGTCACATACAGGGGTATAGATAAACTTCAGACAAGCATCTCTGGTCCTCAGATATCCCAGTTAAGAATGTTTTTTGGAAAACGCATCACAATATGCGTCTGTGATTTTGAGCACGGGTGCAAATACTTACGCACTTTACATTCTTAATTGAGACTCTGTGACATAATTGAGTTGGTGGCATTTAACACTAGCCCTGCAGAGTGAAACGCATTGGCTGTAATGCCTGTTCATTAATTGAATGATTGAATAAGGTTCACGCTAATATGTATTACTGCAAAAGGAGTATTTTTGAACAGATAATCGGATTTTTGTGATGATTAGCAGATGGTGCCTGCCTCTCTGTGGTGTATCTCATGGAATTTCAAGGCAGTGGACAACCAGCCTTCAGAGGTGGGCATTACCCGGCTTGATAAAGGGACTAAGGGATGGTTCAGTGGATAAGGCACAAAGTCAGATTATAGTCTGAATAAATGGTATTTGGCAATACTGGCATTCTGCTGCTCTGTCATCTAGCTCCCAAGAAAAAAAGTTACGCCCCCATTATTTGTATTTATTTATTTTACGATGCAAGCACTGTATGAATTTATAATTCCTCTGAACAAGGTTGTGTAGCTAAGATTCAATTCTACGGCTACTTCTAGTTTGTTGCAGAGCTCCATGACAATCGCCTGGAGGAGCCTCTTATCTCTTATTACGGAGATTAAAGGAGGCGGCTGGTTAATTAGGTGGCTTGGCTATTTTGTAAAATAAAAAGTTGTGACAAGGAAACGTCCACGCGGATCATTGGCTGGGCCACATTGTTCAGAAATGCGTTCAGTGATGCTTGCAGGACATCTATAGCAATGTACAATTGTCTGGTACTGACATGAACTCACTGCGTATATTTACAGCCGGCTGTTGCAGAATAAGAGCTCTGTGTCTGATCTGACCCACCAGGCTTCCAGTCCCGGCCTAAAAGGGGGGGTTGTGAGCAGGGATGGATGGATGAGAATGGGGTCGAGAAGGGTGGGAGGGGGCGTTGAGAGGAAAGGAGAGTAGACAAAAGCTGTAAATAGGGCACAGGTTACCAAAAGATCATTCATGGCAGACACTGGAGGGGAGGTGCGCAGAGCAGAGCGAACGTGGGCGATGACAGCAGCAGCTTCTATGAATAGGCTGGGGCTTGGCTAGGCTTGTGCCCAGTGCCATTTTATTTCCACAATTGGTGGATTGTCAGGCAGTTTGTGGCTGTTATTATCCTGCTACGTCGCGGCTGAGCTGGTCTGCTTTCAATTCGCATTTAATGCACAAAACTATGGGCCTGATTACAATGACGGTGAGCACCACCATCGTAAGCATGTTTACCACCCGCATATTACAATGGCGGGCGGATGGTTGCCGGTCGGCAAGACCAACCGCCACATGTCCGACGGGCTCCTTGAGCCCGCTGGTGCGTCGGAGGGAGCCGAAATCCCTACAATGGTGGCAGTGCCTGCCAGGCACCGCCGTAGGGATAATGATGTCCCTCCCCGCCGGCTTTTTCATGGCGGTTAACCCTCCATGAAAAGGCTGGCGGAAAGGGACATTGGGGGGAATCCCCTTCTCCCCTGGCCCTTTGTTTTGGGTGTTGGGAGGCACATATGGTGCCCCCCTACATAATACTACACCATGTGGCAGGCAGCATGGTGCCTGCCACGTAGTGCCAGGATATGTGTTATGTCAATATTTTATACTGCGGCGTGTGCTGCAGCACCCATCACAATACAAAATATAGACATGGCGACTGCCTTGGAGGCGGTCGCATTGTAATCTCATTGGCGGGACCGCCGATAGCAAGTCGGGCGGTCCTGTCTCCGATATGATTCTGGTTGGACATAAGTCCGACCGCCATCATAATAAGGCCCAAAGTTTTCGCAAAGTTTAACCGTGGCGCCTCAGTTCTTCAGCTGGGCATTTTCCCTTGTGCCCTTTACGTTTTCTGAATATTGCACTAAAGGATAAGGCGGGGTGACGTCTAATTAAGTAGATTTGTTGAAATACAAAATGTCCGCAAAATCGGTAATGATAATGATTTCATATACAATAGTGCATACAATACTAAACAACCATTGGTAAACGCAGGAAAATATGCTACAGCCAATAGAACTGGAGGAAAAGTGAGTGGCCCGCCCGGAACCAATGAAAAGCCAGGAAAGAAAGGGGGCGGGATGTAAACCCCTTGCAGGCAAAACCTAAAAAACAAGCCCAATCCCCCTTTAAAGGAAGCCCAAAGCAAGTGAATATCCTACTAGAAAAAGCCCAAATGACGGTGGAGATCGAAAAGTGCAAAAAGCCTAATGATAAAAAATAAAAGCGGGAGCCACGGTGGGGGAGGCAGCAGTAATACAACTATGGCATTAAGAGGAGGTGGGAGTAAGAATGCTATATTTGAATGTTAGCAGCTAGGGCGCTAAAGCTAAACACAGACAAACAGTAACAGAGCAGGAAACCAAGAAAACAATTGTCCCCTAAAGAACAGATAAAGAACCATAGCGGAATGAGACGGTACTAAGCCCCTGCTCTGTGGGAGGAACAGAAGAGAGAAAGGAGGGACAAATTGGCAGGACTGACCGCTAGCAAGCAATGATTTTTAAAGGACATTGACATAGACAAATGATAAGCAATGGGAAGAAAGGGGATGGACTTGAAGCTCACAGACTGATTACAGCAGGTCGTGAAGAGACAGCGCATTCGTTGTCTAGCTTGACCTAAAAAGGGATCAAGTAGTGTTGGTACATAACATCATATGGTGACATGAATGATGTCAGATTGAGGCTGGGAGAACTCTCAGAAGACTCGCCTTACTGTCTTCCATCTTGTGATTGAAGATATGAGGTAGAGCGGACATTGTTTACTATGTCTGTGAGGTGCGGTGGGCAGTTTGATTGGAGTCCTAGATCGCATTAGGCCGCAGGTCTTCAGTGGCTGAGTATCAGCTGGTACTTCTAATTTTGAGTTGTGAGTCGTATATTATTATGGGGGTACATATCATATTCCTTCTCTATGCTGAGGTCATTGTGAGTTTTTTTGGGCAGAGGTCGCCACATTGGGTACGGTGCCTATCTTCTTGGTGTCGTGTGCTGTTTGGGATTGTTCCATAGCTTTCTAGTGCACTCATATTGTCTGAAGGGTTTTACTGTTCTGGGTTCTATCCACATGTCAGCAGTTGATATAATTATCTCAGGAACAACCGTGTTTTCATCTCTCTTCTGAACTTTAAATGCTTCTGGATACTTCAAATCTTGGCTTTCAATGAGTTCCAGAGCTTGATGGCTTGTACCACAAAAGAGGAGCTTGCTAGGATTTCTTATTGTAAGGCAGTATAACGATCCATGGTGCTAGCCTAGAGCGCAGTGTACTTTTTAGTTTGTACTGCTGAAATTTAATTGGTAGATAAACTGGTCCTTTTGTTGAGAGGCTCTGTAGACAATGCAAAGTGCCTTCAACATTGATTTTATAGCTGCAGGTAGCAAGTGGAATGATTCCAGGACTGGTGTCATCTTTTCTTCAGGTGAAGGTGGAGGAGGAGTCTTCCTGCAGCTTTTTGGATACATCGTATTTTGCATATTATGAAACGGGACACACTTGAGCTTGGAGATCCTGAGCATGAGGTTATCTTCTAGATCTTGTTAATATCTGAGGTATGAGAAGATGTGTCTTAGTGGTTTCATTGTGCAGAAGATGTTCTTTGTGACTCTGTTGGTATGTCGTATCAGGGATAGTTCTGAGTCCAGATTTCTCACTCAACTTGATGTAGCTGGAGGATTATCAAGTTCTTTGGTTGGTGTTTGTGCTACTCTCCACAGGTCAAGATCTCTGTCTTAGTGGTGATGGGCATTACGTGGTTAATCATCCTTCTTGCATCTAAGGCAGGGTTCTCCAAAGTCAGTCCTGAAGGGCCAGCTCCATGCCAGATTTTTAAGATAAACACATCTAACTAAATATGCTTAAAATCTGGCATGGATCCGGCCCTCCAGGACCAACTTTGGAGAACCCTGATCTAAGGCATAAGGATTATGGCTGTTTCTTTCCACTTCCTCTTATGGCGACACAAGAATGACGTATTTCCTGTTACCCATGGGTCTTTTGATGGTGCTTCGTATTCCTGGGAGTGGGTCCACACTCTGTAATATTGTTACTGCTTGACCTAGAAAAAATATGTTATTGGATATCTCGGAGCCACATTTCCGATGCGGTATTATATCTTGTAGTACTGAATCTTGTCATAAGAACTTTAGTGTGAATATACTGATTGTTAGCTGAAAAACACTCCCATATATTCACTTTTGTAGTTTTCTCTGCAAAAGACAATGAAATAAGCAAGTTTTCTTCTCTAAGAAAATATGCGGACTCACTTTGCTCATACCAACAAACAGATCTCAAGAACATGTAAACAAAAATTTTTTGGTTCTGCATTCATGAACACGTTCAGCCCTTCTACTTGGTACAGCGGGAGGAACTTATGGAAAGAACTGACTTCCTATTGTATTCATGGATTCAAGATATATATTGAGTGCAGTTCAAAGATTTAATTAAACTAACCTGATCCAGCTGGTTTTTCATACAGATGAGGACTGGCTGCTATCCCAGTGTTATATGTGTACTCATTCACCAGCTTACTTCCTCTGCATACCAAAACAGAGCACTATGAGTCCCACTCAGGCTAGCAAACCTCCTAAATCAAAATATCTAACAATGTAACCCTGTTGTGATCATGACATCTCAATGCATATTATTCTAGCTTCTACAAACAAGGTGTGCTAGCATCTTGAATCTCCTTATTCTATCAACTGAAAACTCTTACCTATATTCAAACAATTCAACCTTGAAAGTGAGGGGGCCTTTTACAATGGTGAGGGGGCAGGTGGCAGTGGTAGGGCAGAGCACCTTTAACTTCTGCTAGGGTAGCTCTTCCTGCTCCCACCATGCAGCTGTATGTGGGTGGGCAGGGGCCGTGCTCCTCTACTTGCTTGGTGTCTCCAGGCCTTGAATTATCAGATCCAGAGTTTGCAGAACAGATAATTCAGCTCCGCAAGACAGTGGGAAACTTCTGGTTTCCTGGAGCAATGTCCCCACCCGGGATAACACTCCGGATATCTCATAATGAGGGCCATTGTGTCCAGCTGATTATGTGACATCAAAGATACATCTTAGAAATAGCTCTACCCTACAGAGCCATGCTCATTTAATTTACAACCAGACACACGCATACATTTTTATTATAGACAGCACCACTTCAAGTGGAACTAGATTTGAAAAAATGCAATTCTTTCTATATATAAAGTATACATCAATTAATTGTTCCAGTCTTTAGGTTTCTTTCAGCCACTGTGACTCGCCAGGACTGCTCCATGGAGCGAGTTTTTGTAAGAGGGCTCAGTGGCAGCTGCCTCGGAACGGGGGTGGTGGGGCGAATTAAAAAAATTAACTTACCACCGCTGCACACCTCTCCTCCGCCCTCACTCTGCTGGCAGTACCAGAAGCACCCAGGCTCCCACAACTCTCCCAGCCAATCACGATGCTGCATCAGCAGAGTCGTGATTGGTGCTCAGGCAGTGCCTCGGAGACTGGTGGGGAACATGCTAAGTGTGCAAAACACTCCTGTTCCCTCTGGTGGCGGTGAGCCCCGCCCTAACATGGCTTTGAGTGGCATAGAAAAATAAAATGATGATAACGTCTTGTTATTATCATTTTTTTTTTTGCACTGCTCAAAGAGTAGTGGGGCGTCGCGCCTCTGCCTTAGCGGAGGACCCGCCACTGAGAGGGCTTCTTTGCCCCTTTTAAGGGATCCTTGCTACTCTGCACCATTTTTGTTCCTCTAATTTACACACCATCACCCAGACTAAGGATGATCAATTACAGGATATAGACTTATACACATGCCCATGTAATTGTCCTGATGAGGCCTGACATTTTGTAGGCTGAAACATATCAACGTTATATTCGAGGAGTTCTCACTGAGAGCAAAGCCAAATACATGGATTGATTTTTACTATAAAAGACAAAGGCTTTAAGAGATATGAAGCCTTAACTCATATAAACTACCTCAGGTTGGCAAATGGACACTCCAGTCATGCATAAATACTCTAAAACCGATGACTATAAGGACTGTATATCATTTTATGCACTTTAAAAATGTTTTTTGTATGTTGGAATGTATATATGGGCTACAGAAGGAACTCAAATGCACTTTATAATAAATGAACTCAATTGCTCTTTATAATAAATCACTTGTTAATTTATTCAATAAGACATAATGGACGTTTTATTGGTTACATTTGACTGTGCCTTAGAAATACTAGCACCAATTTTGAATACTACCAGTGTCTGCCAAAGAAATAGAAAAGCACCACTTTGTAGATGTTTGTGTTGCAATACCCAGTATTGATGGATGCATTATTGGAGCATTACATTTCTAGGTTTCATTATAGGTACCAGTCTCTAGGTATGACACCACTTTCTTGAAAGGGCGCATCTGATTTGCATCACCTAACATGCTGCATATTTCTCTACAGTGCATCTGAGGATAAAATCACGGTGCATTTCATAAACCGGGATGGAGAGCGCCTCACAGCCGCTGCCAAGGAGGGGGAGAGCTTGCTGGATGTGGTCATGAAGCAAAACCTGGACATTGAGGGCTTTGGTAAGTTGTATCCTGTTTCTCTGGTTTATGCTCCTTGTATCTCCAGTTGTGGATAAGTTCTGGACACAGTCACCAAATTGAAGCTCCAATGCTCAGTTGGTGCCAACCACTGAATCCAAAAATGTTTTTTGAGCACTAAGATAAGAGGTCTATGCCCTATTCTTTGGATATGACATATGTGTCCCTTAGGCTAAGGCCAGCTCAACTGGAAGCATTCCCAAAGCCAAGGTTTTGGCTAGAGCTTCACCCACGAGTAGGAAAAGTATAGGTTTGTGTAAGATGGGGTTGATATAATTTGCTCACTGTAATAGCAGATACATGTCGATGTCAACGAGTTGTGAATAGCAACATCTGTTTACAGCCCTACCACAGATCTGTGTTTATAGTGGTCTACCATGCAATACCCACTACTGTTATTGGTCATTAAACACTGATTTTCTCTGAGGTGGAGGTACTGCACACCTCTCTAACATGAGATAGTGCAGGTTTATCCCAATCTAGGACTGTACGTAAATGACATGAGCCAACATGATTACCTTAAAACTAAGCCTCTCATGCTCATATTTCCCATAGTTGCTACAGTCTAGTTTTGCTGTGAACAGGGCCAGGTTCATATTTGCTGAAGTACAGTTTTCCCAAAATTAGTGCCATGGAAGTGTGTTGGTACTCAAATAAGTGCAACCTTATCGATGCAATGCCATATTTCTATAAGCTGATGCTATGAAGCTTTTCCAAAGAAGAAACTATTTTGGTTTGACAGATCTAGGACAGTAAACTGGTTCCCTTTTCAGAGAAAATGACGACAACTCCGCCAAGGTAAGAACACTCTCACACATCCTTCTGTGACCTCCAAATGTTAGATGGGCCGCCTCAGCCCTTACTACTGCTAACATTGATATAATACTTTTAAATTAGGTAAGAGTAATACCTGCTAGCTTGCATTGCAAACACAATCATGCATACAGAATAATTACAAGCCCACTCAGTCTAGTTATGGTACACCCAATTCAGGGTTTCCATGAAATTGTAAGTATATCGGACATGAGTTAGTTCCCTGAGTTGCAACTGTGAAGGTGGCCCCTTGTCCGCTTCCTGGTTGATAATATAGACTTTTCAAGCAGAAGGTACATGACTGACATTGCCTGGACTGGACTTCTATCACACTTTGAAAACATTGGGCTGTATTTGTCCTTCTTTCAGGTCTGATCTTGGATTCACAGAGCAGCTGGGAGTTTGTGGAACTGATCTTCTCAGAAAGTCTTCTCTTTAACAGTATAAGAAGTGTCACTTCCACCTGAGCTGACCCAACCTGTACCAGTCCCTACCCTCTCACTGATTCCCTCTTCCTTATTGGTGCAGAATAGAAGCAGATGACAATGAGGAGCTGTCCTATTCTTAAGAGGAGTGTACTATGTTTCTTTTTCAAAGCCGCGGAAGCCTCCAGCTTACATAAAGACTCACCTCTGGAAACCTTTCTCCACTGTGAACAACTTAAAGTCTTCTTGGGCTTCTTGGAGACATTGATTTGAGTCTTGATATTGGAAAATCTTAGGAGCTCGGGACACACAATACAATACACCCGTGGATGAGCTTATCATTATGATGGGAACACTTCCTCCACAGTCCATAGGATTCCTCAACAGTCCCCAGTATTTACTGTGGCTTTGGGAAAATACCCTCCTCACTCTGATTCTGTATTCTTACATAACAAATGAACACAAGACACATCATACAAGAAAGTGTAACAAAGTGCTGGCCTTGCACACTTGCATGTGATTGTCCTGCCCATATACCTAGCTTTATCTGCCTTGTGCTGCCTATGTCCTTCGTTGTGTCTATGTGCAGATATGTCTGAGTCAGTACATTTAAGCTTTGTTAATTCTTTTACTCCCTGATTGAACTGCCTTGTTCTCTCCTAATCACGTGAACCTTATTATTATTATTTATTATTTGTTTAATTTATAGGGCGCAACAGCTACCCAAGAAGGGTTTCCCGGCGCCACGCAAAGACAAAGACCAGATAGTGAGACTAAGTAACCGAATCATTTGTTAAAGAGCCAGGTCTTTAAAGCCTTGCGAAATTGAACATAGACTGTTTCGTTCCGGATGGCAATGGGAAGGGTATTCCAGAGTGAAGGACCAAGGCAGGAAAAAGAGCGCCCACCCATTCGAGAACGTCTAAATCTGGGAACAGAGAACCTTCCCTGAGAAGATGAACGCAGGCAGCGGGAAGGAACATACAGTTTGGCTAGGGAACATAAATAGTGTGGTGCAGTTCCGGTTTTGATCTTGAACATATATGTTAGAGCTTTGAATCGAATACGATTTTCCACCCTAAGCCAGTGCAAGTCTCGCAAATGGCTGGAAACAGAGGTGAACCTAGGCAATTTGAGGAGAAGTCGGGCTGCGGAATTTTGAACCATCTGCAGCTTGCGAGTCACATCTTTGTTAGCGCCAAGATAAAGAGCGTTACCATAGTCCAGTCTTGATGTAATTAGAGCTAGGACTACCGTTCTTTTGGTGGACTCTGGTAGCATTTTGCTGGCTAAGGCCCTGTCTTATTCTATAATCTGCATTGGATAGGCATTTTAGCTTTGTACCATGGTATAATGTCTCCAGTGGGCATATCTACCAATGTCTTTACACCATGTTCACTAGTGAGGCACACCTACCAGGATTGCCCTCCCAATGTTTGAGATGGAGACCCTGTCATTCACTTCTTTCCTTTCCTTAAGGGGTCTCATTTCAAGGTCCTCATTAATCTCGATTCAGCCCTTTCAGGAGTTACTAGTAGAACTGGGCTTATGAGACCCACTGTTACTCTCCAGATCTGTGGAATTTCATCTTGAGGAGGATTTTGGTGAAATACAGGGGAAATTGGGGCCAGAATGACTGATTTTCCTGCTGATTCTTCCTAAGAGGAACCCTCAGTGTCCCACTTGTTATACCCTGAACTAAGCCGATTGTGGAGGGGGTGTACCAGGAGAGATAATGGGACCTCGTAATGAGGCCCAGAATCGGGAATCCCTTCCAAATGAATTCCCTGAAATAGCTTTTGTACATATCTCCTACTCATGGTACCTGACTGCTTTTGGCTCAGCTCACTGAAGGAGCAGTAGCAGCTAGTGTTACCACAAGAGTGTAATAGCTACATCAAATTGTGGCTTACTGTTGCGCAGGATCTTCACCCAAACTGTGGTCCATGAGACTGGCAGAACAGTAATGACTTATTTGGGTATTTTTCGACATAGATTTAAAATAGTTCCTTATATTTAAGGCACACATTACATGGAAATGCAGTGATGTTTGAATCACTCTATGATTCTTACTCCAGTGGATATTTGATGTATTCATCTTAAAATAGTAAATATTTATATGGGGCTAACAGTATCAACTCTATTTTAGTCTAAAGTGCTCATGTAGTCCCTTTTTCTCCGGAGTCTGGCTGCCAAGGCTGCCTTGATGTACTTTGCAACCTTGTAACACAGTTCCTCATCATTGCTATCTCCTAAATATATTAATGCTGCCGCTGTCTTACAAAATTCAACTCCTGTTAAAGTGGGCATAAGCTAGTTGATGTGCAATGTGAGATAAGGTATCATGACTCAGCATTTCTGTACTTTGGAGAGTCCAAGGACATGCTGTGTTTCAGCTTTAGATCTGGCAGGTTCTCCTGGAATGTGACCACCCAGGTCCTGCAGACCTTCCAGCTAGAGTTAATGTATAAATATCACCCACCAGACAACTTCCTTAAAACCTAAGGCTCTTCATTGCTCTATTCTGTCAAGCATGCCATTTATGCTACGTGTTTACATAAACATGTCAGTAAATACATCTTTTTGTATCTCTCCAATTACAAGCACCACACATCTGAGTCTTTTTTGGAGCTGTAAGTATAATAAACTTGACAATTAACAATTATTAACAATCTTTCAAAAGTTTGAAAGCAAACTTAAAAGACTTTTGTTCTAATTCTTAATTTTCATTAGTCTTCTACCATATAATGTTACACCTGATCTGATCTCATCCTGATCTCATCTCGTCTCATCCTGAACTCATCTCAGCTCATCCTGAACTCATTTCACCTCATCCTGAACTAATTTCAGCTCATCCTTAACTCATTTCAGCTCATGTCATCTCTTCCTGAACTAATCTCATATAATCTCATCTCATCCTGAACTCATTTCAGCTCATCTCATCTCACCCTGAACTCATCTAATCTCATCCTGAACTCATTTCAGCTCATCTCATCTCATCCTGAACTCATTTCAGCTCATCTCATCCAAAACACATTTCAGCTCATCTCATCATGAATCTCATTTAATTTTATCTCATCCTCAGTCTCATTTCATTTCATCTCATTCTCAGTCTCATCTCATCACATGATCAATATCATCTCACGGTCACTCGTTTTATCTCATCCTCAGTCTCATCTCGTCATGTGATCAATATCATCTCACATCATGTTCACTCATTTGAACTCATCCTCAATCTTATCTCATCACGTGATCAATATCATCTCACATCTTGTTCACTCATTTTATCTCATCCTCAATTTCAACTCAACCGCAGTGTCATCTCATCCTCTGTCTCATTTTATTTTGTCTCATCCTCACTCTATTCTCGTTTTATCTCAGCCCCACAATGCCCAATCTCATTTTATCTCAATCTGACCTCATCCTCAATCTCGTCTCAACAACAGTGTCATCTAATCCCTTGTTTCACCAAATTAAATTCAACATTTATATGTCCATGAAGCTCTATGTTGTGTCATCAGGAGAGCCATCATAAATGGCTGGAATGTGTTTATCTTTTGTGAGGCTCAGCTCCTTTCTCACAATTTTCTGTAACATTATCAGAATTCTGACTCGACAGTTCGGTTCTGCTAGTGCCAGTGGCACATCCAGTTTAATTGCCACCTTCTCCACTCTCGGTAGCATATTTTTGCATGACACAGGACCATCTTCTCACCTAATCAAGGGAAAGTCACCCAAATAATGTAAAACTTCAGTGATCAGCGCTGTGCTCTAAAAAGTTGCTAAACCAGACAAGTAGCATGTCACCTAATTAGCGTTCCTTCACCCATATTAAATGTTCCTTCTCATATGCAGCCAAGAAAGCAGCTGTCCTCAGGCCTCAACAGCAATCGCTGAAATGCTAATGCAAAGAGATAATTTGTTAGTCATGCTACTTTACTTTCCTAAGGACTCTGTGCTCTAAGCTGCAACTGAAATAGTTTCAAATGAGAACGCAAAATATGGCACTTGGATTTCCCAAATAAAGGTGTGACCCTACAAGGACTCCGCTGTGGCTGCTATCATAGGTCAAAGCAAAGGAAGGTGGTGCTAATGAGAATGTGGCAATTTGAATTACGAGGGCCACTCCTGTGGGCGGTTTGAACTGACTGCAGGTACAGAACAAGGCACTGTGTTGAAATTTAACTCAGAAAAGCTGGAGATCCAGGTAGAGCTGTTTATTCAACACGGTCCTCGATTGAGAACTCAGTGTTTCTCTACTGCATGTTCAAGCAACAGGGCACATGGAGCCTAGTTGCTCAACATTCCAATTACAAGGAAAACATACTCAACAATAGAAACTGTACAGTAGAAACTGCATGTGGCACATTCCCCTCCCTCATAAGGGAGCAAAAGAAGAAACAACAAAAAAACCCAAATAAAACATAAAATGGAAATAGATAATGGAAACTGGAGAGAAAAATGCACAGAACATAATCGGAGGAATGGAAATAACATCAAAAGAGTACGAATTAATCAATATTCAAACACAATCCTTTAGGTTTAAAGACGGGGTTCGGTTGCGAGCCATCAACTTAACATGTTGAGCAATAGAACCTTCTGAAGTCTGTACCACAGATTCTCCTTCCACACTGCCTGCTACAATCGGCAACTCCTCAGTCAGACAAGGAACAAGTGTAGACTCATCAAGAGGAACAGACTAATTTGTCTCCTACAGTTTTACAGAATACTCATTGGAAGGTAAAGGCTCCCTCACAGATGCACAATTGCAACCCTCTGACTATTTCACACTAGACCATCCCAAGCCACTACGCTCTGTAGATGAACATTTACCACTTACAGAAGGTTTGCCATATCTAGAAGATCCCTTTTTAACAAATCCTGAAATATGAATCCTGACCCAGTCCCCCAACACAAAATAGCTGAAACTTATTTTTTATCATCCCATGTTTTCATTTTCTCCTGTTTAGCAACAATGCTATCCTTAACATTCTCAAATCTATCCTCACCAATCTCCTGTTTGGGTCAAAATCCTGCACTAGTTATCTTACTTTTAAACCACTAAGCACACTGTTTTGAGGCCTGCTCCCTCCCTGTGCGCAGCGTAAATGGACTGATGTTGTGAGGTGTAATGTGGTACAACTATAATTTAGATCCCAAAAAGTCTTTCCAAGCTAGCCCATTCACTTTCACTCAACCATGATCTGTCCCCAAATGAGCCAAACAACTCATTCTTCATATGCACACTCAGTCATTCCTACACTCTTGCCATTTGTGACTTTTTCCAACTATTTTTTACAATCACTTTTTGGAATAACAGTGAGAAAGTGTTTATCTATTCAATGGTTGCCATGTTGTAAGTTGGAGTTATGGAGTTCGGTCTATGATCGTTTCAATGGATAAGATGTATAGACTCCACCTTTCTCAGGACCAACTGCGATGGTGTCACTTGAATTGGCTGGCCCACTACTGGGATATCTGTAAATAATGTTTTTTTTTTTTTTTTTTTAAATAATTGGGCAGTCTAATTCCTTGTCTAGCCCTGGGTAGTATCTGATCTGAATTAGGATTGTCTGAGGTTCCAGAGTGTTCTCCTTCTGTTTCTGAGGAGGATGTGTCTGAGAAAGTGATCAGCTTTTTCCTCGATGATCTATTGTGGTCATAGTGTCCTGTTTCTTTATTCCATTCTTGATAGTAATTTTCTGAGAGGTATGCTAGGCCTTTTCCTGACTATACCACTTGATATCTTTTTTTAGTTTTTCTGTTTTTTTATTTGTAAGATATTCCTCAAAGTCATATAGTTCACAGGAAATGCTTTCCATTTTGATTTTTGCTTCCTCTAGGGCTGCCATACTTTTCAATTTGCCCTCTAGCTCTAAGATTTCTTGATTTAAAATGATAACCACTTCTCTAGCAGTCTCGACAATCAGAATCATTCAGTCCCTGGCACATCTGTTTGCTATGTGAGACCATTTCTCTAAAAATGTACGTATTTCTGGGAAGAGGGCAGGGACATTCCTTACTCTTAGCCCCGATGGAATGATCCCTGCTCTCAGGTACTCTAACATGAACTGAGCATGGGACTCCATTCTTTTAGCTTTTTTCTTTAGGTTTATCAGCTTTATCCATTCACTATTTTCCGCTTTGGATAAGACTACTTTTTTTCTTGTTGAAGAGACTTGACCTATTAATTTATTGAATTCTTCATCTAAAAGACCAAATGTTTTTAGTGCTTCCATTTTAAACAATAATGTGCCTGCCCCAACCAGAGTGAGACTAAAAAAGAAATTTGAGCTCAGTACACCTGTGTATAAATTAAGAAAAGAGAGAGAGAGATGTAGAAAATACAACAATTTGTGGGTAGCAGGACCTACAAGTCCAGGTAACTACCTATGGTTAAACAACAGCATAAAACATCTTTATAATTAATGGTACCCCATGCAAGACAATTTTTTAGGTCTGGGACTAGGGGGAAATAGTCAATATTTTATTTTTTAAACTGTCCCACCTGACCTGTATTACTTCCCTACGGTCCTGGATTGGCTCCCAATACTGGCCACAATGTAAAAGATCTAATCAATTACACTTTTTGTTCCTTGTATCATTTGAATTTTTATTTCTTTTTATTTCTTTTTTATACTATTAATTTCTTTTTCTTTTGAAATTATATCTTCCTTTATATATTATACTATATTTGAAACCATAGAAAATTAGATACAATATATACAGTGCTATATAATATATACATTATTATACACTGTAATACAATACATAGTAGTCGTTCATTTACTTTCATGTATGTATACCATCTTTTCAATCATAAAATACAAGGAATTTGATCTCTCTATGTTAATTATTTCATAGAAAGATTTTTTTATTCTAAATCATAACCACTATCTGTCCCCACATGAGCAAAACCACTCATTCTTCATATGCACATACATTCATTCCCACACTTTTGCCATTCATGATTTTTTCCAACTATTTTTTACAATCACTCCTTAGAATACCAACGGGAAAGTGTGTATCTGTTCAACGGTTGCCGTGCTGTAAGTTGGAGTTATGGAGTTCGGGCTATGATCATTTCGGTGGATAACATGTATAGACTCCATCTTCTTCAGGACCAACTGCGATGGTATCACATGAATTGGCTGGCCCACTACGGGGATATCTGAAAACAATGTAATCTTTTTTTTTATAATTGGCCAGACTAATCATATCCACGAAATTCAATATATCCACACCAATGTTGTTGCTGTGCAACAAGTGTAACCTTCACCAAAAAATAGAATAAAATACAATTCCAGGGAAAGGAAAATATGTCAGAACAGTAAAAAGGAGGAAGCAGCATTCAAAATGTGAGCACAGTCCCGGGCACACGTGGTGAGGGTATAACGATAGTGTGACAGTATTGTTCGGATAACAGTTGTAGTGGTCGACACCTGTTAGAGTAGAATAGTTATTTAATGAAACAACAACTGAATTTACAACAAACAACCTGCCGACACGTGTTTCGTCACTCAGAGTAATCCGGTGACTCTTCAGGGCTGTGTAGCATGAGTGAGGATAGAAAGAGCAGAACCCGTTGAACCGGTGATAAATCCAACCCGGCCGGGGGTGTGCGGAGTGTACGTATGTGACTGAGGAGACGGTGCTCCCCGAAGAGGCCAGGCACGGGGTGCGTGCCACAGGAGTAGCAGGGAAGCCTGTGAGCGGTGGGGGCAGTATTGCAGAGGAAGAGGTTACCAGCGGAGTATGGCAGGCGGGAGTACTGGAACGTGGGTAGATGTGTCAGAGCAAACTTGAAGCACCAAGTCCAGAAAATGCGGGAGGACAGGGTTCTAAGGCCAGGTAGCGGCGGAAGTAGGGGAGCAAGGAGTAGAATGACGGCGCTCCATGAAGATGAAGCGTTCCGAGAGGCGGATAAGCCTGTGAGTTAGCTCCGTCGAACCGGAAGGTGCTGGTGCCGAGGATTGGCATTCAAAATGTGTTAGCCAAGGTAGTTGTGTACTGCGATTTACCTTATACCCCATCAAATGTGAACGGGCACAAAAAGAAATGTGTAGCATGCCAATCTGTGGTTTCATGCTTTAGCAATAATGCATGTATGCAGTCTAGTTCCCATAGTGATCGTATGCCTCTATACCTCTATTTCCACCCACTATGGGATGAGGTTGATTACCTTCTAAACTCTTATTCTTGGTGAAGGTGCCGATACTTGATATGCCCTGCTCCCAATACTAGTTATAATCCTCATTCCACCATACTGTGACTGAGGAATCAGATGCAGCAATATGATGTTAAAACTAGAGGCAGTAGTTATAAGTTGTGATCCAGCGCGGCTAATATAAATTTCTCCTTAAGACCCTTAATCCAGAAAAACACTCATGTCGGTGGGGCCCATGACACCGCATACATACATTCATTCAAATATTCTGGATCAAAATCTCCCAAGGAAAAAATGAGTTGCTGGACTAGCGGGGATACCTTATTAAGACGACAGAATTATACTATATACATTATATACATAAACTTCGGATCCTGTCGGTTCTAAACATCAAGGCACTCCGCTATTCGGTTGATGGACCAACTAGTAGAATTAGTTGATGGTGATTAAGACCAGCTCAATCACAATTAAAACCTTTAACATTTATAAATCATAATTTTATTTAAAGAACCACAGACTCTTTTTGGAGTTAGAATATCATTTTATCTAAATTTCTTCGAGCAATAAGTAAAATTCTTTTATTAAGTAAAACATTTAGAAAATATCATTAGACATTTAAAGAAAGATTTTTAGAAAAGAGAAAAGTTATTCATTACCCTCGGCCATGGGGCGATGACAAGAATGGTTCACCAAAGGAAGATGAACCCGCAGATCACAGGATAGGACTCCCAAACTGTCTGACTGTCCCGCTAACCTCCTCGGACGTACCTCCCGGGTAAATTCCCTCAACGATCTCGTTCCTTCCCCAGTCAAAGTTCAAAGTCCAAAAATGACAGAGTCTCTTGTAGCATCAAGGTGGAAAATGAAAATCAAGCTGCATAGCTTCGCATAGATAGAATAGAATCTCTCTCTTCCCAATGTAAGAGCAGACTCTCTTATACCCTATTTTCTGGCTACAATCTTTAGGGGCAAGTATTACACTCATTGGTCCATTGGAGGGGTGGTGATGGTCAACTCATCGCCCTCCTTGTTCGAACCGGTTTGGGGACAATAAAGCATACAATAAGTCTCATGAATGAAATGTCAAAAGTAGTCCAATTTGTTAATCCATTTTGTAACGATCTTTGTAGGTCACATATTTGTTCATCCATTGTCACTTGGCTCTTTCCCATCCGTTCTCACGAATATATGCTGAATATTTGGCACACTCCTTGTTGCAGGTCAGTTTGGCCTTGAAATCTCTCACTCCGAGCACAGGCCACATACACGTGACTGGAGCCTTTCACCGGACATGCGCGGGGGCCATTTCTGAAGCACACGTCATCTCGTCCTTTCTAGCGGCCATTTTTGAAGCATGGCCTAGCAGGCCCGAACGAAACTAATATAAGAACAAACACAACAGTAATTAAAACATGGAAAATAAGCCTTTTCTGTTTACCACCCGCCATTCTAAAGACCTGTGTTAGATATTACCTAGCAGAAGCGACATTGAAAGCCATTTTACTTACCATCTGCATTCTTTGCTGCAGTGCAATTTTACTACGCAACATAAATCATGCAATTTACTCTATTTACTACACAAATCACAATAATTATGTTAATTAGCTTTACATTTGTAAGTAAATTAGATTTTGCACAAATCGGCATGTTGCCCACGTGTAATGTTTAATAAAAAGTGTATTTGTTGATTAGTTCATGCATTTCAAACGGTTAGTATCATTAGTTGTTATGGGGTTATTAACTTCCAAAGGGGGTACACAAAAAATATTTTGCTTTCCCCTGCTCCATCAATTCCCCCCTTTGGTGATTTTTAATATCACCACTAAAACCTATCCCTACAAAATTTATCAGATAAATGTTTCTTGTCCACTTGCATTTGTTAGTTTAGACAATCGTGTTCTTTTCATCTTGTTTTTTAGACCTTTTGTACATGTTCTCTTTAAACTCTTCCAATTCGATCTCTCCCATTTCCCGCTCTCTTTCTTTATTTTTCTCATTTTCTCTCTTTGCTTTATTTTCTCTTTTTCTTCTTTTAACACATACATATACTAATCTTAATAACATCATTATCACTATTACTAAAGTTACTGGAATTATTATTTTCCCAATAAGAGAACTACCTATTTCAGTGAACCATTTCTTCATTGAGGAAAAACTCTTACCAAGTTTCTCCCAAGCACCTTCAACCTCCATTGGGGCAATTTCTTTATGCAAATCAGTAATGTTCTTTATATACTTCTGTATATTCTCACTTTTGTCTGGAATGTAAGTGCAACAATGTTGTACCTTCAGCATTCCACAGACTCCGCCCTCTTTTGCCAAAAGAATGTCAAGGGCAAGTCGATTTTGCATTACCATAGATCTCATGGCAACCATTTCGGTATTTACCATCAAGAACCCTCCAGCAGTATTTGTTGATAAACGATCTACTACTGTAGACAATTTCCGAATTTTGTATGCATTCAAAGATATACCCACTGCTGGTATCAATGCTCCAAAAATGTCACCTATTATTTCTGAGAAGCTTTCCCTCCTCCTGCGGGTTAATGGTTTACCTATCTCGTGAATTCCTTTCGTTCCTCTTTCCACATGAAAAATCTTTGGAAAGACCAGGCGAAATAGCATGTTCCGTACCAATGGTCTGGCAACCTATAATAAGCTCTATTTCCGCAAATATAATAGATCCCTGGAAATACTGGATCTTTTCCTCCTTTGAATCCCCATCCCCCTATAATTTTGTATGTATCTCGGCACTCACTAGAACCCACGAAATAGTTATCATATACAGTGTTACTTCTACTAATACACAATTTTCCCTGTTGGGGCCAATCTAACCCTATGGCTGCGTTCGTTTTGCTCTTGTCATAACTTTCCCTTTCAAACGCCCAAGGTGGGGTTTTTGTCTTTTCTCCCATTGTTTTTCTTTGGAACTTAATCCTTCTGTCTTCTACCATGTCTAGGAAAACCTTTTCTTCCCTTCTTAACCTACAAGTAAGGTTATGTCTAAATACATAATCTAATGTTAGTTCTTTCGTTTCTAAGAAAAATTCTCCAAAAACCTTTCCAACTTTCACTTTATTTAGTTCAGGGACTACGGGAACTTTAGCAAAAATGTCATCTATGTCAGTGTAGTAATATTCTAATTTACTTGTTTTATAAAATAAGCTAGCTACAACACTACATGTTATTCCATACGTCAAAGGAAGGTGATGATACGTCACACCTTCTGTTACAGACGCAGGTAACTGCATACATACATAACAATCTCTAACATCCATTGTCTCTACATATTCATATAAAACCTTTGAGAAGACATTCTTGGAGAAATCAGTTATTGATCTATCCCTATGAAATTCAGTACTATCTATCAGTGTTGCAGTGTTCTTTAGGTTAGATTTCTTGTCACTATTCGTGTCATTCATGAATGCAGATGTATTTTCTCCAGCTAATCTAAGTGGAATTATTATTGCTAAAATGACCCACATAAGCATTAATAAACCTGTACAATAGAAACACATTTTACACCATCTACGGACAAACTCACATCTAGATCTTCTATTCTCAGTGTCTACCATGTCGAAATAGAATCTAATTATATGTACAGAAAATGTGTTTTCCACTTCTCAAATGACTTAGCGTTGACTAGGATCAACTGCTTTTCAGAAATTTTTCTTTGACTTTATCAGTTTGTGTGTCTAGTCCGGTTTTCTTTCTTTGCTTTTCAGGATTTGTGCAGTTCTCTTTCACTCACTTGTTCACAGTCCTTGTCTGTGTTCTCGTGACTGCTATCCACTTCTTTAATGTCAGACAGTGCTATGTATACCCATTCAGGTGACTTGTATTTCAAGTTAGGTCTTTTCACTCTTTTGGGTCTCTGCAATTGCCTTTCATCTGTCTTTGTCTTTCCTGACTTGTTATTTCGTTTACTTGTTCTCCATTGTCTTTGTTCAGATTTATTAGTTTATATCTCAGTCTTTCAATTCCGTTGGGCAAATTGTCTCCTTTTCTTGGCCTTTTCAATTGACTTTCTTTTTCTCCTCGTTCCGTTCTCCAAGTTCTCTTTCTTGGTCCTATTCTTTTCCTTCTTTCTTCTTCACTTTCTTCAGATTCTGTTTCAGATCTCACTTCACTTCCTTTAACTTTGAACTTTATGATCTCAATCTCTTTGTCCGAATCTGTATCTTCTTGTGTTTCTTCTGCTTGAAATTCTGAGTCTAACCCTCCTCGTGTCTCTTCCGCAATTTCCCCAATCTCTCTATCTGAATCTAAATTTTCTTGATTTACTTCTATAACTTCCGGAGGTATTTCCCTAAAGCTTGTACTTGGCTGTTCATTGTCACTGTTTATTAGTTCGGTTTCTCCTGTTTCAATATCAGTTCTTTTGTTTTCGGATTCTTCTTTTTGTCCTTCACTGGATTCAGGTTGGTCTGTTTCAGATGCCGAACTGGTATCTGATATTTCCAGATGTCGACTTACAGGTCGAGCTTCAAGATCTGGAACTCTGATTGTTTCAGTCTCTGCTTCAGATGCTGAACTGGTATCTGATATTTCCAGATGTCGACTTACAGGTCGAGCTTCAGGATCTGGACCTCTGATGGTATGACTGGCATGAATCCAATTTTTCACACCTGCACATTTCACTGCAGTTGTTGTCACCAGGATCACTTGACGTGGCTTATCCCAGCGTGGAACCAGGCAGTTTCTTCTTCTGTGGACTTTTATGCGGACCCAGTCTCCTGGACTCAAATCATGAGCTGGTTTTCTTTCAAGAGTGGTCGCATCCGGCCCAACCTGATGAAACACAGAATGCACCACATCAGCCAATCCTTTGCAATAGTCCAATACGAGATCATCAGTTATAGTCAGCAATTTGTGGACAGGTACGTGTGCTTGTCTCATTGCTCGTCCCATGATTATTTCATGAGGACTCAGACCTGTTTTTCTGTCGGGTATGCTTCTTATGGTCATCAGCACCAGTGGTAAGGCATCGGGCCATTTGAGTCCTGTGGCTTGACACATTTTCCCTAGCCTATTCTTTATTGTACCATTTACTTGCTCTACCATTCCAGAAGCCTCTGGTCTGTACGCACACTGCAGCTTTTGTTGAATGTCTAGTGCTTCACATATTAGCTGGATAATTTCATTCTGGAAATGTGTTCCTCTATCTGTTTCTATTGTTACTGGAAAGCCATATCTAGGAATGAATTCTCTCAGTAGGAGCTTAGCTACAGTAACGCCATCATTCCTTCTTGTCGGATAGGCCTCCACCCAACGAGAAAACAAACAGACGACCACCAAGACATACCTCAATCTGTTACTTGGGGGCATTTCAATAAAATCTAGTTGCATTCTGGTAAAAGGACCTCCTTCATGTCCTATTGTTCCCAAACTCACTACTGTTTTCCTTCCAGGAATTATCTGTTGGCATAGAAGACATCTTTGACAAAGGCTTTCAACTATAGCCCTAAACTTTGGGTTGTACCAAGTCTGTTTGAAAAGTCTGATCATGGCATCCCTACCAATGTGTGCCTGTCCATGGTACATCCGTGCCATGTTAGAGATCATGCTATCAGGCATAACTGGTCTTTCATCCCTGTAAACCCACACTTCATCTTCTTCTCTTTGTCTGCAACCTGCTTTTATCCAAACATCTTTTTCCTCATCACCTGCCTCTTCTTGCAATTGTTTTACCTCATCCCAGGTTTCAACTGTGTTAGTAAACAGCAAGGGACATGGAACATTTTCTTTTTCCCTTCTCTGATTCATTGAGGTCACATTTCTGGCACAATATTGAGCTAATTCGTCAGCAAATTGGTTACCCATCGCAATGTAATCGGTTCCGTTTTTGTGAGCAGCGCATTTTACCACCGCAATCTGTTTAGGCAGCTGTATCGCCTCAAGCAACTTCTTTACAAACTCACCATTCCTAATAGGAGACCCCGAAGAAGTCAGGAATCCCCTCTGGGACCAGATCTGTCCAAAATCATGGACCACTCCAAAGCCATATTGGCTATCCGTGATCACAGTAATTCGGAAGTTCTTTCCCAGTTTGCTCGCTCGAATCAGAGCAATCAGCTCAGCAACTTGGGCTGAACTAATTCCTCTCAGACAGGACGCTTCCATTATAGTTGCCACTGTACACACAGCATACGCAGCACTTAAAACTCCTTCATTTGTCCTCAAGCATGACCCGTCCACAAACATCACATAATGTGACTCTCTTAGAGGTTCATCTCTGATATCAGGGCAAGGCTTTGTGCAAAATTCAAGCACATCCAAACACTTATGATCAACTTCATCTTTGACTTCTGCATTTACTTCATCTGGCAGTGAAGTTGAAGGATTCACACTTGTGCATCTTACAATGGTTACATTGTCTGCACCCAAGATCACTTTTTCATACCTAGTCAGCTGACTATGTGTCATGAATTGGGTTTTTGTTCGGGTTAGAAGGATTTCAACTGAGTGAGGGACATATACTTTCAAAGGATATCCCATCACAATGCCTTCACTCTGTTCCAGACTCACACAAGTAGCAGCTACTGCTTTCAGACATCCAGGCAACGCCTTTGCTACCGGGTCTAAAACAGCTGAAAAATAGGCTATTGGTCGTTTCATTTTCCCATGCCTTTGCACTAATACTGAAAGTGCATATCCGTCTCTCTCGCTACAATACTGCTCAAATTCTTTTTCAGTCAGGCATTCCCAATGCTGGTGCCTCACACAAACTTGTTTTCAGCTCCTCGAAAGCCTTCATTTCCTCCTCATCCAATGCAATCGGATCTTTGACATCCCTCTTAGTCAATCGCTGTAAAGGTTTTGCAATCAAGGAAAATCCACTTATCCACTGTCGGCAATAACCAACCATTCCAAGGAACATTCTCACCTCTCTTTGTGTCATTGGGTCTCTCATTCCTTTGATAATTCTTATCCTTTCTGTTGTCACTTTCCGCATCCCCTTCTCAATCTTATGACCTAGGTACTGTACTTCCTGTTGACAAAATTGCAGTTTTGATGGGGATACCTTGTGTCCTCCTTCTGCCAAATGATTTAATAAAGCAATTGTGTCTGTAACACATGCTTCTCTGTTCTTTGATACCACTAATAGGTCATGAATATATTGGACCATTACAGATTTTTCAAGCATTTTTAAATCTTCTAAGGATTTCTTCAAAATCTGATTAAAAATTGAAGGACTTTCTGTATAGCCTTGAGGAATTCGGCACCATGCCAAAATGCGCTCTCCGAACCGGAACGCCAATAATGGCTGGCTGTCAGGGTGCAATGGAATAGAAAAGAATGCATGGCACAAATCAATAACTGTGTACCATTCTGCATCATGTGGGATTTGATACAGTATTACAGCAGGGTTTGGCACAATTGGACAGCAAGGAATAACAATTTTGTTTACCTTCCTCAAATCTTGCACTATCCTATATGTTCCATTTGGCTTTTTCAATCCCATTATAGGAGAATTACATGGGCTGCTCATTATATCTCTCAAAATTCCTTGTTCAATCATCTTATTAATTACAGGTGTTATTCCTTCAATAATTTCCGGCGTTAATTTGTACTGCGGGGTATTTGGGTAATTCGTTCCCTCTTTTACAGTAATTTTTACAGGATCAACTTCTCTCATTAGTCCAATATCTTCGCCTGTGAAATCCCACACATCAGACCTTACTATTCTCTTTCAATTCAATTGGGATTTTCTCCGCATCAAACACAGGAAACATATCATTCACTCCTGGTTCTAGTTCTGCCATTGTCATTTTATACAGAACATCCTCATCTGGAGTCTGGAAAGCAATACCATCTGGAGTACAGTAGATGGTACAATTCATTTTGCAAAGGAGATCGTGTCCTAACAAATTTACGGGACTACAATCACACACCACAAAGCGATGCATTTCTTTGAAGGGTCCAATTTCCACCTCTATGGGTTTCGTAAGAGGGGTTTTAATCTGCCTGTTTGACACACCTACAACTTGGATGTATTCTTCTGAGAGAGGAAGGTCTGGAATTTCCACTGATCTAACAGTAGAACGGGTAGCACCAGTGTCCACAAGGAATGTAACATTGACACCATTCACTTTTCCATCCACAAATGGACCTGACTGATCTACCTCTAGAGTTGCGCCAAGCACGCACTCTTCTTCCTCTCCTAGGCACCGTCATAAACTTTCATCCGATTCATCTCCATCCTGCCGTAACCAATACTGCGAAACTGCAGCTGCGCGCAGCAATTTTGTTACCTGCTCTCCTCCGTAGAATCCTGCCTCTGTACTGTATCTTTGAGGATTTACACTCTTTGGATGAGGTGGTTGCGGCACCTGACACTGTTGAGTAACTACCTGCGGCTGTTGCGGCTGTTGGTAACTCACCTCATTCTGCACCTGTGGATTCAATGATTGATTTTCTGCATTAACTTTCGGAGGAAATTTACACTAGTTTCTCCAGTGCCCTAATTTTCCGCAATTATGACATGGCCATTTCTTTTTAGCTTCTTCTATACTCATCTGACCTTTTCCCTTACCAATATTCGGTTTGGACTTGGTCTGTCCTGCGTCATTAGACTGATTATCCAACTGAGCTTCTTGTTTTTCTGCAACCTTTACTTGTGCCCACATTGCCTTTTCCTTGAGTTACGCTGTCTACACTCAATATCATCACTGCAATATTTTGCATACCGTAATACTTCATCTACTGTGCTATTCTGCCAACACAACATATGCTGCTTAATCATTTCACTTATCTCAGGTCTCAGACCATATACAAATCTATACACAAAATGACTCATGTCTTTTTCACTCAGATTCTCGTATCCACTATACTGCTTAAATACCAAGAGTAATCTTTTGTAATAGGCATGTACAGATTCCTTATTCTCCTGAGTTGTTCTATCAATCTTTACCCAGTCCGTTTCTTTTGGTGGGATTTTATTTTTCAGAAACGTGATTGCCTGTTCATATTTTCTCATTACTTCCGAACCTGGGGTTCCTGTTTTCGCATCTCTAGGATATTCTTCTTTCGGCCAATCAATCGTAATTTTACACTCTGTCCATAAATCTGCAGGGACTACAATCTCAAACAGTCCATCCAAATCTTCCCACAATACCTTTGAAACTTTTACAAACCTTTCTACCTGTCTATACCATTCTACAGGCTTCTCTCTCATTCTTGGAAAATCGTTCGTAAATGACAATATATCTTGTCTGGACCATGGGACATGTACATAACTTCCTCCTGGAGTTTCTCTCATTGGACATTCCATTACTGTTAGTTCTTTCTCTTTTACTGGAAAAGCCAATGATGCTTTATCAGTCGTTCCCTCTTTTCTCCTTATCCACCTACTTCTCCATTTATCTACGTCTCCCCATTTTCTCAGTAGCACAATCAGTTCTTTTATCTGGGTTAATCGTCCTGAAGTGTTCAGATTTTCTATATCCTTCTCACTAAAATCTACCCTGTACGGTTTCTGCAATCCTCTTATTTTTGCAAACTCTACTAGTTCGTTCGCTGTTTCTTCCAGTTCTTCATGCATGTTCCTAGCTCTCCAAGTGATGCTTTTACACATGAACATTAGTTCATCATCTTGATATGACTTCAATCGATCGGTACCAATAGTCCCAAGAATCAATTCCTCCATATCTATCTTCAATCTGACCACATCCAAAGGTTGTGGTTCAGCATCCTTTTTCTGCAAGCTCCTCACCCAATCATTTAATTCCTCTGCAGTCGGACCCACAGGGGTCTTGTTTACTTCTGCCCAACTTACACTTCTCTCCGGAGTTTCAATTCCTGACTCAGTTCCCATAGGAATTTTATTTATCGGACTCTCATTAATTGTCAAATTTTCAGGTGGACTTGACCTAAATGGACCAACAGACTTTTCTTTCTCTCTATTTTCCGGAATTATTCCTTCTCTTACTTTTTGCATACTGGAATTTAATGGAATTGTTAAGGAGTGTACATTTATCTTTTGATTTTCAAATACTGGGATTACTGGTCCTATAGTTACTGGCACAGTTACAGCTTCCATATTCTTTATCAGTTCTCTTATCTTTTCAGTCAATTCTCTTGTGGTTCTGGCTAATTCAGCTGTATTACCATTATCATTTTTCACAGTCTGTGGTGCTTCTAGTTTATTTAATGGACTATTTATTTCAGACATTTGTTCGGGGCTTTAATTTATTACAGTTCTCATTGGTGGTGCATTTGGTGTCACCACCGCAGAATCCTGTTGATATGGGGGAGGTCTTTTATTTAAAATGTCCTCCAGCAACTCATCCTCTGTGTCGCTAACTCCATACCCATATCTCTCTGCTACTGCATGCTTCTTTTTCTCCGTACACTTTTTCCCTGTAAAATCCTCAACTGTTCTGACAGGAAACATGCCATCCGTCATGTTAGCATACCGCCATCGTCTCATCCTATCTTCATGATTCAAACCCCATACTCTTCCATGAACTAAACTAAAACTCTTTGCACCTCGATGTCTTTCCCTTTCATACATCTCATCTTCCCATTCACCTAAGGCTTCGAACTGTGTCGGTCTAGGTCTCGGTTCAAGTCTCATCATCTTTTCTCTCAAATTTCGTAGTACCGCTGTGCTAAACGAACCATTTTCTGGAAATGCCAATACTCCGTCGCCTTGAGTATATTTCGCCCAATTCTCCAACCAAATGCAAGTATGATAGCCATATTTCAACATCATATGAGATGCTGGCGTTTTCGGCGGAGGAAGTACTTCTCCTTCCCTAATCACAACCTTCTTGTCTTTCTTGAAAAAGTTTTTAAGCTTCGCAAACCATGTCGGTTTCTCTCTACCATACTCATAATAAGCCATTTTTCACTGTTCTTTTTCCCAAAACAAATTACGCAATCCTTCACCACTCTGTTCTTTTTACTGCTCGGTTATTCGGACCTATACCAGCGCGTCTCACACTAACGCACCAATCCGAAAGCTTTTACGTCACTCCCACACTAACCAATACTGGCGCGTCTTCACACCCATGCACCAATCAGAAAGCTCTTCGTTCTTCCACAACTGGCCAATACCAGCGCGGTTTTTGTTGACGTCAGCTCTGCTCCAGTTTCTGCTGACCCCTCCTTTACAAAAATTATCGGCACTTTTTCTTTTCTACAAACTCGATTAGTTACAACATAAAACACATTTCCATTGTCTGTTTCCCTAAACAAAAGAGATAGTTTATTCTAACTTACAAGAATACTGTTTCGTTCGATAAGTGTAGCACTTCCCTCTACCTTACCCTTCTTTCAAGCAAGAAGTAAACCCGAAGTAAACACATGTGGAGACTACACTGCTCCTGAGAATTATGGCCAAAGTTTCACAAGAAAACCTGTTGCTATTTCACTCAATTACAATTCATACGTGAAATTTCCCTATCATAACACAGTCCTGTGTTATCACCAATTTGAAATCAGACAATGCACAATTCCGTGTGACTTCTCTTGCCACATGTGTCCACTTCCTACTTCCCGGAAGCTTCAAAATTCCGACTTACATATAACGTAATACAAACTCAACATAGAGTGTTAGACATGAATAAATCAATAATCACCAAACTAATCCATAGTAACCATAACTCTGCTACCAAGAAATCTGATCCAGCGCGGCTAATATAAATTTCTCCTTAAGACCCTTAATCCAGAAAAACACTCATGTCGGTGGGGCCCATGACACCGCATACATACATTCATTCAAATATTCTGGATCAAAACCTCCCAAGGAAAAAATGAGTTGCTGGACTAGCGGGGATACCTTATTAAGATGACAGAATTATACTATATACATTATATACATAAACTTCGGATCCTGTCGGTTCTAAACATCAAGGCACTCCGCTATTCGGTCGATGGACCAACTAGTAGAATTAGTTGATGGTGATTAAGACCAGCTCAATCACAATTAAAACCTTTAACATTTATAAATCATAATTTTATTTAAAGAACCACAGACTCTTTTTAGAGTTAGAATATAATTTTATCTAAATTTCTTCGAGCAATAAGTAAAATTCTTTTATTAAGTAAAACATTTAGAAAATATCATTAGACATTTAAAGAAAGATTTTTAGAAAAGAGAAAAGTTATTCATTACCCTCGGCCATGGGGCGATGACAAGAATGGTTCACCAAAGGAAGATGAACCCGCAGATCACAGGATAGGACTCCCAAACTGTCTGACTGTCCCGCTAACCTCCTCGGACGTACCTCCCGGGTAAATTCCCGCAAGGATCTCGTTCCTTCCCCAGTCAAAGTTCAAAGTCCAAAAATGACAGAGTCTCTTGTAGCATCAAGGTGGAAAATGAAAATCAAGCTGCATAGCATAGCTTCGCATAGATAGAATAGAATCTCTCCCTTCCCAATGTAAGAGCAGACTCTCTTATACCCTATTTTCTGGCTCTCTACATTCAAAAGTTACAATCTTTAGGGGCAAGTATTACACTCATTGGTCCATTGGAGGGGTGGTGATGGTCACCTCATCGCCCTCCTTGTTCAAACGGGTTTGGGGACAATAAAGCATACAATAAGTCTCATGACTGAAATGTCAAAAGTAGTCCAATTTGTTAATCCATTTTGTAACGATCTTTGTAGGTAACATATTAGTTCATCCATTGTCACTCGGCTCTTTCCCATCCGTTCTCACGAATATATGTTGAATATTTGGCACACTCCTTGTTGCAGGTCAGTTTGGCCTTGACATCTCTCACTCCGAGCACAGGCCGCATACACGTGACTGGAGCCTTTCACCAGACATGCGCGGGGGCCATTTCTGAAGCACACGTCATCTCGTCCTTTCTAGCGGCCATTTTTGAAGCATGGCCTAGCAGGCCCGAACGAAACTAATATAAGAACAAACACAACAGTAATTAAAACATGGAAAATAAGCCTTTTCTGTTTACCACCCACCATTCTAAAGACCCGTGTTAGATATTACCTAACAGAAGCGACATTTAAAGCCATTTTACTTACCATCTGCATTCTTTGCTGCAGTGCAATTTTACTACGCAACATAAATCATGCAATTTACTCTATTTACTACACAAATCACAATAATTATGTTAATTAGCTTCACATTTGTAAGTAAATTAGATTTTGCACAAATCGGCATGTTGCCCACGTGTAATGTTTAATAAAAAGTGTATTTGTTGATTAGTTCATGCATTTCAAACGGTTAGTATCATTAGTTGTTATGGGGTTATTAACTTCCAAAGGGGGTACACAAAAAATATTTTGCTTTCCCCTGCTCCATCAGTTGCATAAACAAGGGTATGCAGTTCCTAATGGGGAAGGGGCAAGGGGGGCGGGAGGAAAAGAAGGGGGGTTGTAGGTAGGCACCAGGTGTTCGCAATGGAAAGAGAAGGTAAAGGTGGAATAGCGCCAATTAGGAGCAAGAGCCCTCACACACCCCATGGGGTGTCATGCTTCATCATCGGGCAGCTCCTCGTTGGGCCGGCGCTGCAATGCCCTACGTGCCCGGGAAGGGGCTCTTTGCCGGAGATCTTCTCTTTTTTCGCCGATGTGAAATTAAAAAGTAATAGTGAGGCATATGTGTAATGATTAGAGATGGAAAAAATGCGTGAGAGTTAAAAATAGCTATTTTACTTTTTAACTTCACGTCGGCCAAAAAAGAGAAGATCTCCGGCAAAGAGCCCCCTCGCGGGGCCCGTAGGGCATTGCAGCACCGGTCCAACGAGGAGCTGCCCGATGATGAAGCATGACACCCCTTGTGGTGTTTGAGGGCTCATGCTCGTAATAGGAGCAATTCCACCTTTACCTTCTCTTTCCCTTGCGAACACCTGGTACCTACCTACAACCTCCCTTCTTTTCCTCCCCCCCCTGCCTCTTCCCCTTTAGGAACTGCATACCCTTGTTTATGCAATTGTACATGGGACATGCATGCTGGACCTACCAAGCCTGTGTCCCTCCTTTTGCAATGAGTAGTTAACACTAATGTTTTTCAAACATGGAGGGATGCGATAACGTATTTTTATTACCTTCTCATGTTTGTTTTCTATCGTTCTTTACAAAATAGATATCGCGCTTATTTTCTGCATTTGTAGAGAGACTTTAGACCATTTTAGTGTTCATTATCCATATTGAAGGTTCAATCCTACAAAAAGATTTAAAACGTATTCATAGTGAGAAATAGCGACCTCGTTCTTTAAATAATATGTTCAAGACTCTGCCCTGCATAGAAAAAGGAAGAAGGGAGATTTACTCGTCTTACCTGTCGGCACTGGCGTGCAAGTCTCAGTTGGTTATGCCCCCAACGTGCGCGTTTTCGTCCGAGAAGAGCCTAGTAGCAAGGGCTCTAGCTTATTTAGAAATTAACGATAGGCGTATGCACACAAAGCATGTTTACGTAATGACGTTAAATCATAATAGAGATACAAGATGAACTGCTGCACTGGTAACCGGCAGGGTTTCCTTTATACTTATCTATGCGCCATCTTATAATGGCTTAGTTGTCATGTATCTGATATGCTGAGGCATAACACACCAAGAAATGCTCATTGTTTTACGAGTTGGATTTCGGCTAGAGTTATTTTGCAATTATCTCGGCTATTTTGCATGGTTTATAATTGTATGGTATTGTTCAATCCAAGTATTTGGTGTAAGATATCCTCTGTGTGTAATGTTTAACAGAAGAGTCCTAGCGTGCATTCCGATTTTATTATACATGCATACTTGGGGGAATGAACACTTACATGGTTAATTCTAACCTATTGATTCGACTGAGCAAGTTTCTAGCTAATAGACAGAATTTCCCTGAGCAAACAAGTCAGAGAGACAAACATGTTAAATTACATATACAGCCTAAACGGAAGACCATCCTTCTTATTGGGAGCTAGATCTAATTCACTGGGATACATAAAAGTATTGGTCTTGATGGAATTGGTACTGTATACCTGTACTCTATCCAGTGTCAATTTCATGAGCTGCCTCAAGCAACTTTTCCCTTAATCCAGTCGGCGGAAGGCACTTCTCATCCTTGAACAATAGAACTGCGTCAGTCTCCCGTCTAACCTATTTCTACCCACAGACGTACAGCATTCAGTACCGCATCAAGCTTATCTGCTTCAAGCCAAACTGCTTCAGAAATTCGACGAGAAAACACTTGCAGCACTTGCCAAAATGGTTATATAATGCTCCTCATTAAACTCTTCCAAACCCCCTTGTGGTTGAATGGGCAGTCTCGACAAAAAGTCTGTTATAACATTCTTTTTCTAAGAAACACATTGAACTTCAAAATTGAATTCCTGTAAGCGAGACGTCAGTCTAGCAGTAACTGCAAAGGCATTCCAACCGCTCTCTGGTGATAGTATACCCACTACGAGCTTGTGATCCATTGATTTGATCAAAAACATGCCCCCCAAATGTAGTTCTCAAAATGCTGTGTCGCCCACAGACAGGCAAGCAACTGCATTTACGTTCGGCAACAGACAATGTTCTAGATTCAAAAGCAATATTTGAAGATTAATTTCCTGCCACTTGATAAAGCTTAGCACCCGTACCATGCATGCTTACATCCACCATGATTATACATTTTTCCCCATAAAGAAACTGTAGGCACATTAACCATGTCTTTTCTTATGCGATCAAATGCCTCTTGCTGTACCACTGCCTAGTCAAAATCTGCCCTTTTCATACCACCTTCCTCAACAGCATCATTTTCTTAGCAAAATTACATAAACCTTTACTATAATATTCACACAAGCCACAGAATGATAGTAAATTTTCCATATTGTCCAGTACAGGAGTCTTCAAGACTGCTGCAAAAAGTGCCTCTTAGCAGCATTGCCATCATCAGAAATAGTGTAATCTGAATAGTCCATTTGCTCACAAAACCATTTACAGTTCTTTTCTTTTAAAGTAAGTCCTTTTTCCTGATGCTCTATGCCCTTAAGCATGTTGTACAGAGCACGCTAAAACACGAAAGCAGTCGAGGCTTCTCTGAACAGCATTCTTGAGCACCTATTGCAGGTTCCTTGTTTTTCACTTTTCCTGCAAGTGCCCTCTTCCTTGACCACACAAGTGTTAGTACTACAAACATCAGCACACTTATAAACCTATTTCCTTTCGCTAACAGTTTTCAGCCACCTCTTGGACTGTTCAATTGCTTTGACTGTGGAGATGGTATCCTTCAGACTAGGGTCACCTAACATCCATAACTGCTCTTGATTTGTTTTGCTTTTGACATTAACAATTATTCGGTCTCTGAGTTGCTTTTCTGACCCATCTCATCTCATCTCCATCTCATCTCCTTTCCATCCCCTGTGCAAGTCTTTGGGTTAATGATTGTGGTGCTAGAACCAATTCCTTGGCCTACCTGGCATATGGCTCCTGCCATTAGGCATCATGTTACCCACAACAAATGGCGCTCATTTGGAAGTTTCTACTAGCATGCCTGAACAACTTCCTGAGGCAAAGCGAATCACAGGTGCCAACTTCTGTGGGGCACTGGGGCCTGAGCCCTAGTTTTTTGTCAGCTGAATTCAAAATGTGAACAAAACGGGGTCAGCTCCTGGGACACCATGAAATGACTGGAATATTTTATGAGTGCCCATTCAAGGCCTATAGCTTGTTAGCAAATTTATGTGACAACTGTGCTTTCGAAATGTAGAGTTTGACACCATTTCTAAAATGTTTTCTTTGGGGAGTACTCATGCACCCTCCTAGAAGACATCTGGCTTACACGCTTTGCTTGTTCACTGGAATTAAGGGCAAGTATTACACCCCCACAACTTTCAAAGATCACAAGCCACTAATGGTTGGCAGATGTGGGAGGGAGCAAAAAGGGCCATGTACAAGCAGAAATGGCAGTGTGATTACAAAGGAAGCAATGATTAAAATGGTTTACATTTCACAGGCGGATAATCCTACACACTCTGTTTCTACCTATAGTTGTTTTGAGAATTCAAAATTGGGTCATGTGACCTTGGGTCTTACCAATATTTTTTTTTACCTGGCTCCCATGATGAGACTAAGAGATGGCAGCACCACGCAAATATGTTTATGCAGTAGATCATAGTGGGGACGTGTGGTGAGGGGAATGACAGTGACAGTATTCACCTTGCTGTACACCTATTTTGAGCCGCAGACCCACAGTGACTTCTAAGACTTCTCTCTGTGCCAGGCCCAGCAAGACCAGAAGCACATCAATGCATTTCGTGTGTGTCTTGCGAGCAGGTAAGCACCTGAAGATAAGTGATGGCACAGATAATGCATGCCTCCCATCATCTAAACTACATCATCTTATGCCACAGGAACAGTGATTGCTGCTAAAGTATTCCTTGGCCAGACTAGCTAAAACATTTACAGGTTGAAATAGACAGGGTACCCATAAAGCGGAACAAGAAGAGTTGCCCCACCCAGAAGAAGCAAATAGAGCACAAGTGATGATACAGTAGGGTTAATGATGGTCTTGAATGACAGGGGATGATAGGACCAGGTATAGAGCACATAAATCAGCACATGATTACTTTATCTCAAGCAATATCTGGGCATATTGGACCACTATATTATACCAAACTTTACTTACGAAAATATTGTCCCCACATTAACTGTTAGCGAAATTACCACTTTGATCTATACAAAAGGAGCGTGTGATTCATCCAAATAATGATAGCGTTCCAAGCAGTGCCCTCATATATCGTCCATTCTCTGTGTATCCAACCAAGAAAATCCCAAGGGAGTCTTGTTTAATTACAAAGCCAATTCCGAATTTATTATTCAATCCAATTTTGCAACACAAAGGTACATTATCCAATTTATCCAGCCAACGCGTTTCGTCCTACGTGGACATCATCAGGGCTGTAAATTGAAAACAAGCCAGTCAATCGTTTTTTCACATAAATATTCACACTTCACCATAACATAAATTTTAAATCAGTCACTATGAATATATTAGTTCAGACTCCCTACCTATATCCAATCTAAAAAAACAAAAAGACATGCTCATTCATGAGTTTAAAGCAATACAGTTGCTAGTTCCAAAACATAGAACCCAGTGTCCCCATTTTGACCATTATAATTGCTTCATTGATTTTACACCATATACAAAGTATACGTTTTAAACCCTCTACATTAACACATTTCTTCAATTCTGCACCCTACAATGAATAATATTGTGTTACCTTCTAATATCACGATAATCATATGACTTTAAATTCCATGTCGTGTGCCCATCCTTCTTCTAGTATCAATCTTTGTTTATTGCAAACGTCTAGAATATGAAAGAAAACACCAAGTTACTCCAGTATATGTAATGTTAGTCCAAGTGTGCTATGCAAGACAACCGTGAGGCCACATTATCACCTATTCCCAACTTCCCATGCTCCCACGGGGCCCCATGGTCCTGCTGTGTCTCAATAACCTCCATTCTGTCCACAACTAGTATACCCACCATTCACTACCTGTTAATAGTCTTCAAGGTCAGTAGCATGATACTAAATAACTCCTTCTTTTTGCACTGTCCCATATCAATTTTTCTCTATTTATGCCCTCTGTCTCTATGAACATTTCCTCAAAAACCCCCGTGCACTCACCAATTACTTTCCATGCTTCCTTCTAGCGCGTTTCCAACACTGTCCTTCTTTCGTACACCGTCCTGTTCAAACTGGTTTTTAACCCGCTGTTTTATACTCCACTTCCACCAATCAGTGTCCATTCAAAGTCTCCAGTGTGCTCCCTTTCTGGTCCACACATCTTTCAACCAATCCATAACCTTGTTACTCAGTAGGTTCAATCTACCGATCACTCAATTCCCTCTAAATTCAGCCTAGTTTCCATTTTGCTATTTCAAAATCTACTTCCACCAATCAGCATTCATTCTGTTTTCTGAATCAGGTTTCCTCTCTGGTCCTCGGGTCTTGTTGATAATATCCACGCCTGTTCTGACTCTGGTATCTGTTTGGGCCCCTGTTGCGGTCGCTGGTTAAAAAAGGGGATGCTGATGGATAACAATAGTTTTCCCTTGTCTAGCCCTGGGTAGTGCCTGATCTGAATTAGTATTGTCTGGTGTTCCAGAGTGTTCTCCTTCTGATTCTGAGGAGTATGTGTCTGAGAAAGTGATCAGCTTTTTCCTCAATGATCTATTGTGGTCATAGTGTCCTGTTTCTTTATTCCACTCTTGATAGTAATTTTCTGAGAGGTATGCTAGGCCTTTTCCTGATTATGCCACCTGATATATTTTTTTAGTCTCTGTTTTTTTCTTTATAAGATATTCCTCAAAGTCATATAGTTCACAGGAAATGCTTTCCAATTTGATTTTTGCTTCCTCTAGGGCTGTCATACTTTTCAGTTTGTGCTCTAGCTCTAAGATTTCTTGATTTAAAATGATGACCACTTCTCTAGCAGTTTTGACATTCAGAATCATCCAGTCCCTAGCACATCTGTTTGCTATGTGAGACGATTTCTCTAAAAATGTACGTATTTCTGTGCAAAGGGCAGGGACATTCCTTACTCTTAGCCCCGATGGAATGATCCCTGCTCTCAGGTCCTCTAACATGAACTGAACATGGGACTCCATTCTTTTAGCTTTTTTCTTTAGGTTTAACAGTTTTATCCATTCACTATTTTCCACATTGGATAAGACTACTTTTTTTCTTATTGAAGAGACTTGACCTTTTAAGTTACTGAATTCTCATCTGAAAGACCAAATGATTTTAGTGCTTCCATTTTAAACAATAATGTGCCCGCCCCACCCAGAGTGAGACTTAAAAAGATATTTGAGCTCAGTGCACCTGTGTATGAACTAAGAAAAGAGAGAGAGATGTAGAAAATACAACAATTGGTGGGTTAAACAACCGTGTAAAACATCTTTATAAGAAAAGGTACCCCATGCAAGACTATGTTTGAGGTCTGGGACTAGGGGGAAATAGTCAACATTTGTTTTTTAAACTGTTCCACCTGACCTGTATTACTTCCCTAGGGAGCTGGATTGGCTCCCAACACCGGCCACAATGTACAAGATCTAATCAATTACACTTTTTGTTCCTTGTATCATTTGAATTTTTATTTTGTTTTCTCTTTTTATACTATGAATTTATTTTTCTTTTGAAATTATATCTTCTTTTATATATTATACTATAATTGAAACCATAGAAAATTAGATACAATATATACAGTGCCATATAACAATATATACATCATTATACACTGTAATACAATACACAGTAGTTGTTCATTTCCTTTCATGTAAGTATAACATCTTTTCAATCCTAAAATACAAGGAATTTGATCCCTCTATGCTAATTATTTGATAAAAAGATTTTTCATACTAAATCATAACCACAAACTGTCTCCACGTGAGCCAAACCACTCATTCTTCATGTGCACATACATTCATTCCCATACTTTTGCTATTCATGATTTTTTTCCAACTATTTTTTACAATCACTTTTTTGAATAAGAACAGGAAAGTGTTTATCTGTTCAACCGTTGCCGTGTTGTAAGTTGGAGTTATTTAGTACAGTCTACGATCGTTTCGGTGAATAAGATGTATAGACTCCACCTTCCTCAGGACCAACTGCGATGGTATCACATGAATTGGCTGGCGCACTACAGGGATATCTGCAAACAATTTCATAATTTTTTTATAATTGGCCAGACTAATTATATCAACGAAATTCAATATATCCACACCAATGTTGTTGCTGCGCAACAAGTGTAACCTTCACCAAAAAATAGAATAAAATAAAATTCCAGGGAAAGGAAAATATGTCAGAACAGTAAAAAGGAGGAAGAAGCATTCAAAATGTGTTGGCGAAGATAGTTGTGTCCTGTGATTTACCTTATACCCCATCAAATATGACCAGGCACAAAAAAATGTGTAGCATGCCAATCTGTGGTTTCATGCTTTAGCGATGGTGCATGTATGCAGTCTAGTTCCCATAGTGATCGTATGCCTCTATACATTTATTTCCACCCACTATGGGATGAGGTTGATTACCTTCTAAACTCTTATTCTTGCTGAAGGTACCGATACTCAATATGTCCTGCTCCAAATACTAGTTATAATCCTCATTCCACCATACTGTGACTGAGGAATGAGATGCAGCAATATGATGTTAGAACTAGAGGCAGTAATTATGAGTTTACACTAATGTTTTTCAAACGTGGAGGGATGCGATAATGTATTGTTATTACCTTCTCATGTTTGTTTTCTATCGTTCTCTACAAAATAGATATCACACTTATTTTCTGCATTTGTAGAGAGACTTTAGACTGTTTTAATGTTCATTATCCATATTGAAGGTTCAATCCTACAAAAAGTTTTAAAACTTATTCATAGCGAGAAATAGCAACCTCGTTCTTTAAATAATATGTTGCCGACTAACGTGAGCTCAAGACTCTGCCCTGCATAGAAAAAGGAAGAAGGGAGATTTACTCGTCTTACCCGTCGGCACTGGCGTGCAGGTCTCAGTCGGTTATGGCCCCAACGTGGACGTTTTCGTCCGAGAAGAGCCTAGTAGCGATGGCGCTAGTTTATTTTGAAATTAACAATAGGCGTATGTACACGAAGTGTATTTACATAATGATGTTAAATCATAATAGAGATAAAAGATGGACTGCTGCACTGGTAACCAACAGGGTTTCCAATATACTTATCTATGCGCCATCTTATAATGGCTTAGTTGTCATGTATCTGATATGCTGAGGCATAACACACCAAGAAATGTGTAAAGAGGCGAAGGAGTCGGCAATATTTGTGAGTAATAGGTTTATTCAGTAAACCATAAAAGACCCACTGGTGCATAGCAAAATCACGTCCTGTAACATCCAACTCCAACCGCTTCTCTCTGTCCTCCCCTCCCATTCCAACCCATGACATAACAACATTCCACATGACCCACAGCATTCTAAATGACAGTGCCTACAAGAAACTTTATATAACAATGTTTACATAACAATGTAGTGTGAACACACCACATGTCCCCTTTTTTTTTTTAAACAAAATAAAGAAAAGAGAAAAAAAACTATTCCAAAACAAAATCTTCGAATCTCTTCGGAACTCTGACAATCCTCTTCTGATTCTCTTCAGCGATGTTCACTTCTTTAGTACCCACAACCAAATGTTCCCCAAGCTGTTCGCTCCCAGCAATACCCTGGGTATCACACCGTATATCAGGGCTCAACACAGAATCACACTTTCCAACATTCTCACAAAATAAGGTACCATCATTCTCCTCTCTTTCTTTTCCAAAACAACGCTCCTGTCCAGGCTTAAGAACAACAATAGCACTTTTGTTCCACCAACCTTTGTTTTTCAATAACACTGCAGAATCAGTAACCCTTTCCACTAAAAAGGGTAATGAAAATTTAGAAGAACCTTTAACAAGTTGAGAAGGAGGTTTAACAACACGTACCCAATCACCAACATCAACCACCTTACACTTGTCATTCATATGATCATCATGATATGCCTTACCAGATGCACGAGACATACACAAATTATCCCTTGCTCTAGTAATGCAATCCTCAAAAGACATACTGGTCCCCTCTTTTACAAACTCTGGTGTAATAAGAGTTCTGCATTGTCTACCCCTCATCAATAAATAGGGAGATACACCTGTACTTGAATGAGGAGTGATATGATAACTCCAAATTTTCTCCTTAAGGAATTCAAAAACATCCATATTATTTTCAAGAGCAGTTTGAATGCCTTCTTTAAAAAATCTATTAGCCCGTTCAACTTGACCATTGGCCTTCGGCCAATACAAAGGTGCCCTCTCAGAACTGACCCCAAACTTTTTAAAAAACTCTGCATTTTAGCTGAAACAAATTGCACCCCATTATCGGACATGATAATCTTGGGTGCTCCTTCCTGCCTAAAAATAGTATCCAAAAAACATACAACTTCGTCAGTATTGGGATGCTCAACAAAAGTATAGTAAAGCCATTTAGAAAAATTATCAATTACAACAATTAAAAACCTATACTCCCTGCCTAAACAATCATAAGGACCAGAAAAGTCAATTGAAATTTTCTCCCAGGGTTGCAGGATAATCTCTTGAGTGCTTAAAGGTTCGGTGGATACCTTCCAATGCTTATCTGAAAGGATACATACTTTACAACTATCCACAAGACCTTGAACAACTGCATCCATGCCAGGCCACCAATAATGGGTTTTGAGTAATCTTTTGGTGGCCGAAACTCCAGGATGTCCAACATGAGCCAAATTGACCAGTTTATTCCTAATACCAGAGGGAGGAATAAATAAATCCTTTCTTAACAGCATGTTATTCTCAATAGAAAGTTCATTGGCCACTTGAGCAAAGCACTGAAAACAAGAATCTAAACTTTTGATAGGAGGCCAACCATTGGCCACAAACTGTTTAACCTTCGTTAACACTTGATCCTGATCAAGAAGTTCAAACCATTCTTTCTCTGAGATCTCCATATCACAAGATACAAGAGCATCCACAACAGCTACCACACATTCGTGGTGATCAATAATATCTTCTTCAGATACCTCAGAAGGAGGAAGCCTTGACAAGCAATCTGCTGTTATATTTTTTCCACCCGGAATATGCCTTATCTCAAAGTTAAATTCTTGTAGACGTGCTATAAGTCTAACTAATCTAGAGGAAGCATTTCCAGATCTCACTCCATCCATCATAAAAACCAGAGGTTTATGATCAGTAACAAGCACAAAAGGACGTCCCCACAAAAATTCTTAAATTTTTCGACAGCCCACACACACGCTAAAGCCTCTTTCTCGATGGTGCTGTAGTGTTTTTCAGGACCTCTAATGCCTCTAGAAATGAAGGAGATAACTTTTTCTCTGCCATTCACTAACTGCGTAAAAACAGCACCCAATCCAATTGCACTGGCATCCACAGTGACGAATGACTTGCCGCTGGGATCAAAAGCATTGAGACCAGGTGCCTGTGCAATTAATTTCTTAACTTGATCAAAAGCTTCGTCATGCATACTTGTCCAAACAAAACTTGACCCTTTTTTGAGCAGCTGCCTTAATGGTTCTACGACCAGAGCATATCCCTTGACAAATCTGGCGTAATACTCCCCTAACCCTAAAAAGGAACGTAGGGAATCTTTATCATAAGGTTTACTTGCTTTATCCAAAGCACTAACCAAATCTGCTTTTGGAAAAATACCTTGGCTGGATATTTTATGTCCCAAGTAATCAATTTCTTCCACCAAGAATTTACATTTGTTCTTATTTACTGTCATACCCTTGGATTCCAAAATATTCAAAACAGACTCCAAAATGTTATTATGTTCCTCACCAGTTTTAGCAAAAATCAAAATGTCATCTTGAAATGACTGTACACCTTTGATGCCTTGGAATAGTGCTTCAATAAGTTTTTGAAAAACACTAGCAGCCGATGCTAGACCAAACGGCATCCTTAAAAATCTATAAACCCCAAACGGCGTAACAAAAGCCGTGAGATCTTTGGAGGAATCTTCAAGGGTAACCTGATGATACGCAGACTTCAGATCAATGACAGAAAAATATTTGGCCCCGTTAACGGCAGCCAATAACTCTTGAATCCTGGGCAAAGGATATGTGTCAATAACAATGTTCTTATTTAAAGATCTAAGGTCCACACACAGCCTCAACTCGTTATTTTTTTTAAGCGAGATCACAATTGCTGAAATCCATTGTGAACTATCAGTAGATTCAATGATGCCCTCTTTACACAAAGTATCTAAATGAATTTTCAAATTCTGATGTACGCTTAAAGGAACCATACGTACTTTGTGTTGTACAGGAATTGCACCTTCCTTGAGCTTGATCTTGTGAGTGAAACCCTTAACTTGACCCACTTTGTTTAAAAACACAGACTTATGTTTAGCTAGAATAGATTCTACTTTGGATTCCTCTGCATTAATTGAACTGACAGAAATGTCCCTCAATCTAATAGGACAATCTGTGCCAGGGCATAGAATAATACCTAACCTACCCAGGTCATACCATCCCACAATGTTCTTACCATCAATAGCTACATAAATCTTTGTTGAAATTTTACGTTCTTCAAATTCTAAAGTATCTTCAAAATATCCTAACATTTTGATATCAAAATTACCGAAAGCTTTTGGATTAATATCAGTATGCTGTAGTTTTACATCAGTCCAGTTTTCCTTAAAGAAAATATCAGATAGAATAGTTATGGGAGATCCAGAATCTGCCATGACATTGAGACTTACTTTCCCAATATGCACAACCACTAATGGTGCTTTAAAAGGTAAAAGTACATTATTAATAGAACATTCTAACACAGGATCATACAATGTTAATAGTAAATTATCCAAGTCCTCTTGAACATCTGAAAGTGAATTCACAGAAACATTTTGATAATTTCTCACGGATTTGCATAAAGTTTGAAAGTGTCCAAACCTATTGCACTTTAAACACTTCCTTTTTAATGCAGGACACTCAGGAAAATTGGCAAGATGCGACTTAGATCCACATCTGTAGCAACTAAGTTTACTATTTTTATTAAATCCTGACCTAACAGATCTTTGACTGGCTTGAATAGCACACACATGAGAAGAAACTTTATTTTCCTCATTTGAAATAACTTTAGCCGATTGAATGGACCTCTCGATACCCTTAGCTAGATCTAAAACTTCAGCTAAAGTAGGGTTACGACAAGCAAGTAACCTTTCTTGGATGTCGCTCAATCAAAACATTGGGTTCATCTGTGAATTGTTTTTGCAATCTCGCAATTGCTTCTTTGTAGACGTCCCATCCTTCACCCTGACCAACTATGGGAGGTAAATTCTTAAAAATGTCAATGGCAGCTGTACCCAAAAACTAAATAAAATTGCTTTTTTCCTCTCAGGAGAAAACTTGACACCATCAATACCTAATAAATAATTTTCAAAAGTATCAAGCCATTTTTTCCATATGAGCTTAGGTTTACCTGGGAGTTGTAAAAAATAGATGGTAGATTGCAACACTGAGCATTAGCCATTGTAAATTAACTTCTTGTAAAATACAGAAAATAACAATGGAACAGGCAAAAAAAAAAAAAAAAAAAAATTTATAAATTAAATTGTAGATTTTAAAGTGTGCGCATCACTGAAATACACACAAATATTGAAAGTGGGTGACGAACATCAAGCTTCAACCAGCTGATAAGTGTGTGCATCACTGAATAAACAGATGCACAATAGTAAATGAAGAGAAGAAAGTGTGCGCGTCACTGTAATATGCGCAATTTGATTGTAAAGTACACTGCAGGTAATGCGCTGATGATGGAAGTGCGCAGGAGATAAATAAAGCTGGACAGGCACCCCTTGAAGATTGCAGTGAGTAACCAATAGGTTAATCAGCTTCCGGAGCTCCAAGCAAGAAATTCCTTTCAAATCCAAAATGGCCACTGCGTGACGTGCGTAACGTGGTAGACACACAGAAGAAGAAAGGCGTTGCTACGCAAGAACAGCAGACGTCACAAGAAGCCGTCACAGCACAGCATCGCTCGAGGAAGGAAAACGCTCGAGACTTATAGCTTGCAGAACGATGCACACAGGAGGATTCTCAACTGCCACGAAGTAAGGATTAAAATTTAACAGTACCTTAAATCCAGTAAATCCAGTAAATAGTAGAAACGGAGAAATGCTGAAAGTGTAGAAATATACTCCGTAGATCCAGAAAAGTTTAAGGGTCCGAATATTCGTAATAAATGAATCGGACGAAAAAAAAAACAGGATTCAACAAACATTTTGAAAAATAATGCACAGTGGGTCCCCTTAGTAACTCGTCGCCATTGTAAAGAGGCGAAGGAGTCGGCAATATTTGTGAGTAATAGGTTTATTCAGTAAACCATAAAAGACCCACTGGTGCATAGCAAAATCACGTCCTGTAACATCCAACTCCAACCGCTTCTCTCTGTCCTCCCCTCCCATTCCAACCCATGACATAACAACATTCCACATGACCCACAGCATTCTAAATGACAGTGCCTACAAGAAACTTTATATAACAATGTTTACATAACAATGTAGTGTGAACACACCACAAAATGCTCATTGTTTTACTAGTTGGATTTCGGCTAGAGTTATTTTACAATTATCTCCGCTATTTTGCATGGTTTATAATCGAATGGTATTGTTCAATCCAAGTATTTGGCGTAAGATATCCTCTGTGTGTAATGTTTATCTGAAGAGTCCTAGCGCAGATTCCGATTTTGTTATTCATGCATACTTGGGGGAATGAACACTTACATGGTTAATTCTAACCTATTGATGTAACTGAGCAGGTTTGTAGCCAATAGGCAGAATTTTCCTGAGCAAACAAGCCGGAGAGACAAAAATGTTAAATTCCATATACAGCCGAAGAGGAAGGCCATCCTTCTTATTGGGCGCTAGATCTAATTCACTCGGATACATAAAAGTATTGGTCTTGATGGAATGGTTACTGTATACCTGGACTCTATCCAGTGTCAATTTCATGAGCTGCCTCAAGCAATCCTTAATCCAGTAGTCGGAAGGCACTCCTCATTCTTGAACAATAGAACTCCGTCAGTCTCCCGTCTAACCTATTTCTACCCACATGTGTACATCATTCAGTACCGCATCAAGCTTATCTGCTTCAAGCCAATCTGCTTCAGAAATTCCGCGAGAAAACACTTGCAGCACTTGCCAAAGTGGTTACATAATGCTCCTCATTAAACTCTTCCAAACCCCCTTTTGGTTGAATGGGCAGTCTGGACAAAAAGTCTGTCATAACATTCGTTTTCTCAGAAACACATTGAACTTCAAAATTGAATTCCTGTAAGCGAGATGTCAGTCTAGCAGTAATTGCAAAGGCATTCCAACCTCCCTCTGGTGATAGTTACCCACTACGAGCTTGTGATCCATTGATTTTATCAAAAACATGCCCCCCAAATGTAGTTCTCAAAATGCTGTGTCGCCCCTAGACAGGCAAGCAACTGCATTTAAATAACTGCATTTATGTTTGGCAACAGACAATGTTCTAAATTCAAAAGCAACATTCCAAGATTCATTTCCTGCCACTTGATAAAGCTTAGCACCCACACCATGCATGCTTGCATCCACCATGATTGTAAATTTCTTGCTGTACCTCTGCCTATTCAAAATCTGCCCTTTTCGCACCATCTTCCTCAACAGCATCATTTTCTTAGCAAAATAACATACGCCTTTACTATAATATTCACACAAGCCAGGGAATGATAGTAACTTTTCCATATTGTCCAGTAAAGGAGTCTTCAAGACCACTGCAACAAGTGCCTCTTCGCAGCAGTGCCATCATCAGAAATGGTGTGATCTGAATAGTCCATTTGCTTACAAAACCATTTACAGTTCTCTTCTTTTAAAGTAAGTCATTTTTCCTGACGTCTAGTACACACTAATTCAATATTCCCCATGTGGTTTGCTTCATTCCTGGAATACATCACAATATCATCTTGGAAGCTCTATACCCTTAAGCGCGTTGTACAGAACACGCTAAAACACTGAAGCAGTCGAGGCTTCTCCGACCAGCATTCTTGCACACCTATAACAGGTTCATTGTTTTTCACTTTTCCTGAGAGTGCCCTCTTCCTTGACCACATAATTGTTAATACAACAAACATCCCCACACTTATATTCCAGTTTCCTTTCACTAACAGTTTTCAACCACCTCTCCGACTGTTGAATTGCTTTGACTGTGGTATCCTTCAGACTAGGGTCACCTAACATCCATAACTGCTCTTGATTTGCTTTGCTTCTGGCATTAACAATTATTTGGTCTCTGGATTGCTTTTCTGACCCATCTCATCTCAATCCCCATCCCCTGTGCAAGTCTTTGGGTTAATGATTGTGGTGCTAGAACCAATTCCTTGGCCTACCTGGCATATGGCTCCTGCCGTTAGGCATCATGTCACCCACAACAAATGGCGCTCATTTGGAAGTTGCTACCAGCATGTCTGAACAACTTCCTGAGGCAATGAGAATCACAGGTGCCAACTTCTGTGTGGCACTGTGACACACCTTGCTATATACCTATTTTGAGCCTCAGACCCACCCACAGTGACTACTAAGACTTCTTTCTGTGCGAGGCCCAGCAAGACCAGTATGCCCATCAATGCATTTCATGTGTGACTTGCAAGCATGTAAGCACCTGAAGATAAGTGATTGCACAGATAATAAATGCCTTCCATCAGCTAAACTAGTGAGCCCTAGTATTTTGCAGGGGCTGCTCCTCCGCTATGGCAGAGGAGCGTCGCCCCACTGCTTTCTCACAGTGAGAGAAGCCAAAACATAAAATGATAATAACTTTTAGTTTGCTTTGCGGGTGGGCAGGTCGGCGGGGCTGCTCTGCTCTCCGAGCAGGGCAGGGGGAAGTGGTTTGCCCATGCCTGAGTGCACAAACACTGTTTGGTCGGCCCTCTCGGGCCTCCCAAACCAGTTAAGAGCACTTTGCCCATATGCAAGCATGTAAGCACCTGAAGATAAGTGATTGCACAGATAATAAATGCCTTCCATCATCTAAACTAGTGAGCCCTAGTATTTTTCAGGGGCTGCTCCTCCGCTATGGCAGAGGAGCGTCGCCCCACTGCTTTCTCACAGTGCGAGAAGCCAAAACATAAAATGGTAATAACTTTTAGTTTGCTTTGCCGACCTGCTCTGCTCTCCGAGCAGGGCAGGGGGAAGTGGTTTGCCCATGCCCGAGTTCGCAAACACTGTTTGGTCGGCCCTCTCGGGCCGCCCAAACCAGTTAAGAGCACTTTGCCCATCTCCATGTAGGCTGCACTGCAGCCTGGATGGAGAACATGCCCTCCCCTCTAGCCCCTGGCTGAGCACCGTGTCACTCCAGATCAATCACAACGATGCATGCAGTGTTGTGATTGGCTTAGGGGAGGGAGCCTGGCTGCCTGGTTCCTGTTCCTGTCGGGGGCAGGAGAGCAGGAGCAGAAAAGACGCAGGACCCGGCAGAAAGGTAAGTTTCTAAATGTTATTTTTTTCAATTATGACCCCCTACGCCTGCCCCCACATCCCCACCCCCTCACTACGCGACCCACCCCGCACCCTCTCCCCGACCCACGAGCCATGCCGGCCGCTACTGGCATTTTGTCAGCTGAATTAAAAATGTGAACAAAAATGGGTCAGCTCCTGGGGAGGATCAGGCCTCCATGGCACTCCATGAAATGGCTGGAATATTTTATGAGTGCCCTTTCAAGGCCTATAGCTTTTCAGCAAATTTATGTGACAACTCTGCTTTCGAAATGCACAGTTTGACACTATTTCTTAAATGTTTTCTTTGGGGAAAAACCACACAACCTCCTAGAAGACATCTGGCTCACATGCTTTGCTTGTTCACTGGAATTAAGGGCAATTATCACACCCCCACAGCTTTCAAAGATCACTAGCCACTAATGGTCGGCAGATGTGGGAGGGAGCAAAAAGGGCCATCTACAAGCAGAGGGGGTAGTGTGATTACAAAGGAAGCAATTATTAAAATTGTTTACATTTCACAGGTGGAGAAGCCCTACCCACTCCTCTTCTTCCTATGTTTGTTTTGAGAATTCTAAATTGGGTCATGTGACCTTGGGTCTCACCAATAATTCTTTTTACCTGGCTCCCATGATGAGACTAAGAGATGGCACCACCAGACAAATATTTTTATGCAGTAGATTATAGTAGGGAAGTGTGGTGAAGGGAATGACACACCTTGCTATATACCTATTTTGAGCCTCAGTCCCACCCACAGTGACTGCTAAGACTTCTTTCTGTGCGAGGCCCAGCAAGACCAGTATGCCCATCAATGCATTTCATGCGTGTCTTGCAAGCATGTAAGCACCTGAAGATAAGTGATTGCACAGATAATAAATGCCTTCCATCATCTAAACTACATCAGCTTATCCCACGGAAACAGTGATTGCTGCTAAAACGTTCCTTGTCCAGACTACCTAAAAAACTAACAGGTAGAAATAGACAGGGTACCCATAAAGCGGAACAATAAGAGTTGCCCCACCCAGGAGAAGCAAATAAAGTCCAAGTGATGAAACAGTAGGTGTAATGATGGTCTTTCTTGAATGACAAGGGGTTGATAGGGTCAGGTATAGAGAACATAGGTCAGCAAATGATGACTTTATCTCGAGCAATATCTGGGCATCTTATATTGGAACACTATATCAGTTTTCCATTATGGTAACAACACCAAACTTTACTTATGAAAATATTGTCCCCACATTAACTGTTAGTGAAATTACCACATTGACAACGAGATCTCGTTCCTTCCGAGCTGGTGGCCCGATTCGGCTACTGACAGACATAACAAAAACTGACCCCATCTTCTCAAACTATTCTCTCAAGTGTTTGCTGTTGCGACTATTCCCAACTCTTGGAAAGGGTCTATCATTTATCCAATTTTCAAAAAAGAACTGAAGTCTGATCCAAGAAACTATTGTAAAATAGCCCTGTTAGACTGCAATGGGAAACTATTTGCTAAACCTTTGCTTAATTTACTAACAGACTGGGTAAAGGATAAGCACTTAATTCCACCCAACCAGACAGGCTTCCAGACAGGCTGCTCCATAATTGATAACATTGCTGCATTCATCATTCTTCCAAAGAAAACAAGAGTGAAAAACACCACACTCTATGCTTTTTTCATCGATTACAGTTCCGCCTTCAATAAGATCAATCGTGGTAGACTTTGGAACAAATTGCTGAACTGGGACACTGATCGAAATCTACTTCGTCTCTTAGTAGAGAACTACACAAGGATACCGGAGTAAGAATTACACTTATCTCAACAAACATCCTGTCACCAAAAATGTATACCTCATACTGCCTTAAACAAGACTGTATTTTAGACCTGTTATTGTTCTCGCTGTACATCTCCGACCTTCCAAAGTATTTAGATGGCTCTGAGGGCCTCCCTCCAAACTTTAGCAATTATGGCTTCACCCATCTGGCATATGCTGCCAATGTTGTCTTGCTCTCCTGAACCGCAAAATGCCTGATGCTTCAGCTGTCTAAGTTCAATGTCTACAACCTAGAAAATGACTTACATGTCAACTTTGCAAAACCAAAAGTTGTAACATTCAAGAAAAAAGTAAAACCAATGGCTTGGGATCTGGGAAATACAATTATAGAACAGTAAGACAGCTATGCATACTAGGGGAGTAAACATCGAGTTTACACTATCCTGGTCAGCTTGTTTGAAAATCAAGAAGCAAAAATTGATTGAAACTGCAAATGCTCTGAGAAGGTTTTCAAAGTGCTATGAGGAAGAAGAATAAGTCAATAAAGGATGGCTTTAACATCAAAACGTAGCCCTTTTTTATTATATGCATCCTTTGTATTTAATCAAAAACTATTAGCACAGTTAAAATTAAATTAGATGTAAAATTAACTTACCAAATTTGAACCTGCAAACCTCGACCCTGCAAAGTAAAATATGGCTACAACCAAACATAAAATCTTTGCAAAGGCTTCATAAAGCTTCAGTAGTGAATTACTTATGTGACTGTGTTAATGCCAACAGCCTCACAATCAAAGGATTAATTCTGGAGGACTTGAAACAAAACAGATATGAAAACTTTCTCCTCAACTTGGATGACCTTAGTAAAGTAATTTAACATCACAATCCTCAAGACTTGGAAATGCTGTCATCCATGCCCCAAACTGAATGTTAGAACCTGGCAAGAAACCTTGAAGTTGAATTACCATAATGAGGATTTGAAGTCACTACTGAATTACAAACACAGCAACTTACTAAATAATTCTTACTCAACTTCAAGCAGCGATATCTTGATTCCAACCTAGAAGCTGTAATGAAAAGAAAATTCCTGAGATTCTACATCCCTTTGGCTCAGGTTGAGAAATCTTGGAATCTTATTCTCAGGAACAACAACTCTTGTCATCTGTGTAGTCACAAATTTGAAACTATTGATCATATCGTATGCATTTGTCCTAAATTGTAAAATTTGCAGAAATTCTATCTTCCAAAATTCTTTGTAGAGTTAAATATCAGAACAGTTAAAGAAGCAGTTGAATTTTGTTTTACTAATCAAATCCCCTCATTCATAAGTGTATTAATAAGATTTTTAGATTTCGCTTATATTCTTTTAAAGCACAAAACACTATGGGGCCCGATTACGATGTCAGTCAGAAGCCTCTGACCACTAGTTGGAAGCTTTCCGACCGTGGTCGGAGGCTTTCCGACCGACACGGTCGGTTTGCGGTCCGACCGCCCGATTAGGATGTAGGCGGTCGGAACGTAAACCGGCCAGTCATTCCGACTGGCTCTTGGAGACTGCCTGCCGGTCTGAACCGCACCGTAATCCCCTATGGATGACATTTCCTCAGTCAGGATTACGATGTCGGTTCCCCACAGCCTTTCTGTGCCGGCCTTTCGGACATGGAAAGGCTGTCGGAAAGCGACTTTGGGGGCCCCTAGCAGAGCCCCCTTGCCTCCGCGGCCTATGGTTGGTGGTCGAGGGGGTACCTAGGGTACCCCCCTGTAAAACCCTGCACTGTGTGGCAGGCACCATCGGGTGCCTGCCACAGGGTGCAGGGTTTTACACCCCCCATTTCCCAAAAGGAGCCTGTATTACAGCCGGTTTACAGGCACAACACAAACTCCGGTCGCATACTCACATTTCTCTATGGAACAGTCTTCGGTCACATCGTAATCAAGCGGTCGGAGACGCCGACCGGAAGTCGGTCGGTTCCGAGACCGAGACAGTGTCGGTTGGAGGCAACTCCGACCGACATCGTTTTAAGCCCCTAAATGTTCTAACCTAGAAAAAATTATTTATGATGGTTTGTCTGATTTTATTCATGACCAAATTGGTACTTTTCTTACAATCCTTATTTTATCGTTCTAGTCATTGTATCTTTTGGGTATTTATTATAATCATTTATGATGAAAATAATAACATTTATGACTCCAAAAAGATGTCTTAGTTAGTTATTGCTTACACTGACTTCTGATGTAATCTGAAGGTCACAGGTTTCCTTCCATGGTTGGTACATTGAGTAATTCTATTTTTTTGTTGAATAGTAATAAGAAGATGAAAACAAAGAACATTTGCAATAACATCATTGAATAAGATTGAATGATTTAGAAAAGTATTGGTAGTATATCAAGAACTAAATGCAACTAAAACAAAAATAGCATCTAAATGAAATAAATTGATAATACTTCTGATAAAATGCTAGTTTGCAACTAAAGAAATACATTGTTTTTTCCTTTTTTAATATAAAGAAGGAATCAAAAAGGGAAAACGAAGTAGAGATGGGAAGAGAGAGAAGAGGAAAAAACAGAAAAGAGAAGGCCTAACAGCTATCTCCATTAACTTGAACATTAACCATTCCAAAATAAGACCATCATGTCAACAGATCAAAATAAATACATCTCAAGGGGTTTCAGAATTGGTGGTTACAAAATCTTTTTACTATGCAGACTTTGATAGGAATTAGGAAAAGGGCTTCCAAAGCATGTCTCTTTTAATCTTCGTATATATAGATGATAGGTTTGCAGTGTCTACTCTATGATGAGAGCAGATCATATTCCACCATTTAATAAAAGAGATGTTATAAGCATCTCTCCAGTTAGAAGTAATCACCTGCAAAGCTAGAGCACTAAGAAGATCCACAAATTTGCCAACTAAAGAATTTGATGGCATATATCACAAGCAAATGAAAATGAAGATCTTATAAAATGATAACTTGAGTGAGCATACATCATCAATCTTCTCCCAAACCAATTTCCAGAAAAAAATTACTTTTGGACATTCAAAAAACATATGTAGGACACCACTGACTGTCATCCTTTTTACAAAACCAACACCTACTATTATTAGAAACTTTCACCTTATAAAGAGAATTAGGAGTTATAAATAATTAGGGCTACCGGTTTTATGGTATTTATTGTTTTAACATTTCTGTATCTATTCATATTTATTTTTAGGCCATATTATTGCTATTTATCCATATTTCATTTGTGTTTTGAGAATAAATGGATTCGTAAAAGGGTATATTTCCACATTTATTTAACTGGTAATTATGCACTCAAACTTTGATGCCTGTTGCGTTTTAGCAAACAGATTATTCTTTATAGTAGGGATGTGCAATTGGCATAATTTGTTGTAGCCTAATTAGGCAAACTGAAAGTAAAATTATGGGAGATTACCAGAATTACTCACGAAGCGTAACCCAGCATTCAAAATGGACCCGCAAAAGCGCAGCCCCTCGTGCTCACTAAGGGGCATATTTACAAGCCCCTATCTCCACCATAATGTCTCTTATGGTGGCGATAGGGACTTCGCCTTATTTACAAGGCAGTGTTAAGCCACTTAATGTGGCTTAACGCTGCCTTGCAAATAAGGCCCCCTTTCACGCTACACTTAGCGTGAAAGGGGCAGGCAATGGGTGTCGCTGCCCCTTATTTACAAGAGCAGCGTAAATTGGAGGCAGAGCCAATATTAAGACCAGTGAAAAACTGGTCTTAAAATGGCGTAACAAGGAGAAATGCTTTATTTCTCCTTGTGTTTGCTGTTTCCATGTGTGCTGTGTTGTGCAGCACACATAGAAACAGCAAATTGCCAACGATTGTTTATGTGTAGGAAGGTCCCCCTTCCTGCACATAAACAATCATTTTAAAAAATTCAATTTTGCAACTTCTATGCGTGCTGCATTAAGCAGCACACATAGAAGTTACAAAACAGCATTTAAAGATTGTTTCTGTGCAGGAAGGGGGACCTTCCTGCACAAAAACAATCTTCCCCTCAACATGCAAACTTGCGCTATAGTGCAAGGGTGCCTGCATTGGCGCTAGGCAGCTAAATTTGGTGCCAGCGCACGGAGAAACGTAGGGCTGCACCATATTCTAGTAAATATGGTGCAGCCCTGTGTTTCTAAAGTGACGAAGCATTCTTGGCTTAACGACACGCTCCGCCGCTTTCTTGTAAATATGTCCCTATGTTTGTTGTTCCTGTGCTCCTGCATTTAGGATTTTTGTGCCTAATTACTCATAATCAAGCAAATGGGCGTAATCATGTAATTTTCTCTAATTTTGCGTGAAAAGAGTAACGCAAAATTGCGGAAATGATCGATTACTCTAGTTTAATTGAAATTTCTCCCAGGCCTACTTTATAGATAAAAGAAGCCTTAAGTTCAGTAGAAAAGTATATGCAGCTATAGAGGGGCCTAGTATAGTTTGCTTAATATGAGTTAAAAATGAATTACTTATAACAATATTGAGGAGCAGTGAATTTTCATTTAAACTCTTGAAATGAGAGGAACTTTATATTTGAAAATAGTTGTTTGACAGAATGCCATTATCTACCCATTTTTCAAATTTAGCACTTTATTATTGATCTTAATACTAGTGTTGTACCACTGGGGGAATATACCAATTAAAAAAATTCTGATAATGAAGAATAAAAACAGGTTTAGCTAGCACACTAACATTTTGCGTCATGGTTGTGCCGCTTTTGTGGCACAGCATGACGCAAAATGCTAGTAGATATTTGCAAAGCTAAGCAAGGGGTGATTTGCACCGCCATGCTTGGCTTTGTAAAGAAATGTAGCTCAACATAGCGGCTTTCGCTGCATTGCATTACATTTGTTCCGGGAGGCGTTCCATGAGTGGAGCACGGGTTTTCCTGGGCATGCACCCATGGATTTCACTCAATCCGAGATTTACACAGGTTTGTAAACTGGAATTGCATGAAATCGCTACACTTCCCAAAGGATGATGTAACGAGGAAAAAATCTTTCTTTCTCCTTATTATTTCATCTTTTATGTGTGCTGCATCCTGCACTCTTAACCCCTTCTAAGTTGAGTTTAATTGTGTCCCTTATGGTACTGGAGTATAGAATACCTAAGCATTTAATTGGTGTAGGTTTCAAGACAAATCCAGAATCATAAAATATGTCTTTAAAACAATTTTTATTAAGTGGCATGACCTCTGATGTGTCAATATTTAATTTGTAGCCAGAAGCCGCAGAATATGAGGCAAGAATTCAAAAAAAGGCCTGGAACGGAAGTATATATATTTTAAATGTTTTTGGCAGAACCCCTCTCACAGGGCCACGGGGCTAGCAGGAGTTACTGGGCTTTACCGTGGTGGCTGAGACATTTTACTCCTGATGTCCCAGGGCCCGACCTACTCTGGATCCAGCTCACCTGGGCCAAGCACTCCTTCTGCACCTGACTCTTAATTAGGTAGCGTCTGACGAGCAGTCAAGGCTCCCCCAAGGAGGAGCGCAGATACAGATCAGTAAGCACAACTCATAACTTAATGTGCAAGCAGCCCGAACAATAAATCAATGTCCAGTCAAATACTTGTTTATATATAAAAAGAAGTATTTTAATTCTAATTCTACACATGCAAAGGTAAACAACATTTAAAAGCTTCACTCTCCCTTGAGGTCGGGGCTCTAGAAGTTGTCAAGCCACTCCCTGTCCTACTAACTTTAGTGCAACGGGTTTGATGTTATTCCCCATTCACTGATGACCACATCCAGGGAATGTAAACTATTAGGCCATACACAAGAGTTCTCTCTTCTGACTGTATTTGGAAGTTCAGTCTCAAGAGTCTATGGGGTCGCAGTACTGATGGCGGTATGTCCCCTGGGGCCCCAAAGGCCCAGTTCATGGCTTACCAACTCCGACAGTATGGGACCCTTCAGAAGTCCTGCTCCGGATCAGCAAAGTAGGGCTGCACGCTGTCACATGCGGCAGCACCCGGAAGGTGAATGCTCAATCCTCCGAGACATGCTACTGGCTGGTTCATGCGATCGGGGTTGTTCCAGCTCTGGTGATCGCACAGTAAGTCACACTACTTCCCTTCACAGAGTGTGGAGGTTGATCTCCTTGCTCTGACGGGGCTCTGACGATGTCCTTTGATACTTGGGCCTCCTTCGGTGCAGTTTGCAGTATCCGGGTAGGACTCGCCTTGGTCACAGCAGCAGTTTCTTGGTCCCGGACAAAGGCCTGAAACCTTGGCCACAGCATCTCCGATGGCCCCTCTTGGCATATGGGGTCGCTGCCACAGCTCTCAGAAGTCCGGTCATGCTGACCTGGCTGTGATGTTCATGGTGACACACTTTCTGGCAAGCGGGGCCACCCACCACAATGTTGTTCAAGACTGGCACCATCCACACAATCCTTGCTCCTCAGCTCAATCCACGGCGGCCTCACTCAGCACACAGGGATTGCTGAAACAATCCAGCACATGAGATGCAGCCCAGTGGGTGCCAGGGTGGACTCCCCACATCTCGCTCCTTGGCGCAGTCCACGTTAGCCCCACCCGGCACACGTGGGTCGCTGAAACAGTCCAGCAAACGGGCTACGGCCCGATCTGTGCAAGAGTGGATTCCTCACACAGGCAGTCCCCACAGTAGGGTTCCCCCTGGACCTTGCTCCTTCCACCAGGCAGGCCTAGGTTTCCCAAAACTGAACCCAAGGTCCTCCATGTAATGTACCAGTGCATGTACATTTGCACTCAGTGTGCATCCACACCACACTTGCAGTGCGGCACTGTTATCCTCATGTATTATGCCATCACAAGCATAACGACATGCAGCAAACACATTCAGTCTGCGCACACTGTTCAATACTGCAGCCTTTCTGTATTGTACTAGAGTGTATCATTTTAAAAACACACACTGCCAGCATACACACATTTACTATGTGTGCAGTGTACTTTTAAAAAGGTGAGTGAGCCTCACTCAAGAGACACAGTGTAAAAAGGACTTTTTCACTGCTATGTATCACTACATAGTATGCTGCCTCCACCGCGCTTGTGCTGCTTAACTCCTGGTGAAGGCGGTATCCTTCCACCACTATGAGGGCAGAAATTTTGGCCCCCTCTCGGTCCAACAAGACGGCAAACCATGAGACAGGCCATGTCAAGGCGCACACGCATGATCCGTGTTCGCCTATGACAAAAAAGCAGCATTAGGGATCTACACAACAATACAGTTGGGCACTCAGGGCAAGGGCACACATCTCTTACCATGCAGACGACTTTACCGTCCCAATAGTTTTATTTTATTTATCAACATTACAAAGCAGTGTACACAGTAATGCCTCAAGTAGAGAAACCTTGAGAGAAGGAAGGCAAAATAAACGTTAGCAAAACATTTTGCCATGCACATCATATAAACATTGTAGGATACTGTATAGCAGGATTGGGTGTGGGGTCACAGGTGATATAGCAGGGCTGTAGGCAAGAGATACCCCGTCTGTGTATCACAAGATTATGGCCAGGTACTGCCGAGTCCCCCCTCCCCAGGGCATTCCTTTTACCAAATCGCCTGTTGACCTAGGGAACCACAGACCCTTCCACTTTTCACCCAAGGCCTTAAATGGAAGCAACACACGATGGCTTGGGTTAAGGGTCGTAAAACCCCAGCCGTATTTTATTTATAACATAACAAAAACATTAACTTTTATATTTACAATATTTACAATAATCAAAATGATCAACATCATTCCTTTTCTGCGTATCCCTGTTTGAGCCTATGGCAAGGTCAATGACTGGTCCAAGAACGTGCTAGGTACCACCCTCCTACCGGAGTGACCTTGCACAGGGGGCCCAGTTCCCAAGAAGGTTATCTCCCCCCGGGCACCCCCTGTGCCCTCAACATTATCTCCAAGGGGCTGTGCTGTCATGCCAAGTTTCTTGCGCCACTGCGCTTGTGCCGGGGTTGGCCCAAAAGCCTACCGGAAGTGGAACGTCCCCTCCCCTGCACCCTTCCAGCCTACCGGTTGTAACTGCCCCCTGGAGTTCCATGAGAGACCAACTGTCCCCCCCCAGGCGTCCTCATTTGACAATGGTGATGCCTATTAACCCTTTCCATGCGTACGTCGGCCAACGGCCGTCGCGAGCACTACCTCCGTAGTGCTGTGCACGTCCGTTGGCCGACGCGGCCCCGCCCACTCAATCAAACCGCCGCACCGCAGCGGAATTGCCGCCGCAGTTAAGCGGTTAAGGACCGTAAAAGATGCCCACCAATCATGACCTTACTGCCACAGGCCAGCATAGTTGACCGACTATCTGCCCCCCCCCTTCGCCCCTAAAGGTCATGCCTTGCTCCGTGCTCCTTCTAACCAGGCAGGTAAGTTTTTCCAGATACATTTCATTACCAATTTTAAGAGATGCACGCCCTCCTGCAGAAAACATCTCCCCGTGATGCACCCATGCATGAAAGTCTGCCATTTTTGGGGATCGAAACATTTATCAATACGCTTGTTGATTCTTTTACCAAATGGTTCAAAGCCCACACAGACTCACCCCCCTGCCATTGGGATCTAGGGACAATGTGCGACCACGCCAGCACTGCCTGTGGGCATCACCTTGCTAGCCAACCCACCTCAGTGATCAGTGCCTCCAACACACCCTTCCTCCCCAGGTGAACCAGATCATTACCCCCCAGATGCACAATTACCGCTGCGGGGGGCATGTGAGTCTTGTCCAGTAAACTCCCCAACATATCCCTTAGTTGGTCAAGGTGTAAACCCCCAAGACCATGCAACAAGACATTGAAACCGGCCTGACGTGCCCGGTGTGCATGGCTGCCTGTAAAGAACGATTGCTTCAATCTGTTCACGTATGAGTGACCAACTATCCATACTTCCACTTCTCCTTGCCCCCAGGCGAGTACCTGGGCTGTGATAACGCTCCGAGGATCGATGAACCTCTGCAAGCTTCCTCCCTGCGGGGCAGGACATGGAAATTGCCAAAACCCAAGCCGCTAGTGGGCACCCCCTTGCCAACCATCCGATCTCGGTGATCAGAGCCTCAACAAAAGTCCTTCCTACCCGGGAGTGCCAGGTCGTTGCCCCCCAGAAGTATAATTATCACTGCGGGGGCATGTGAGTCCTTACCCATCTTAGTGTTTGCCAGCTGCAGTTATTGAGGGCTCCGACCGCTTTACTACCTCTCCCATGTCACCTGAAAAAACGTTTTGACCATGCTACCATGACCTAAGGAAACATCCTTAAGAACCAGCCCACCTCGGACAACCGGATGCAAGCAGGCCTGTCTGTTAGAACTTCCCTCAGATCATTGCTGACAGTATGTACCATACTTCTCCCCAGGAGCGTACAACTCCCGGTGCATTAGTCTGCCCCATGCAGTACTCAACTCAGTCAAGCGCAGCCCTCCTTGACCATCGAAATAGGTCAGCCAGCCTCCCGCTTTCTCTGTCCGGCTGCGTAACCACCTGTGAAACAGACAACAATTTGCAATGCCTCATGTAAGAGGGGCCCTACACCAGCACCTCTGGGACCCCTTCCGCGTCCACAGAAGACGACGAGGTATCAAGCCGCTTTCACCTGGATCAAACAGAGAATACTAAGAGAGAAAAGTAGTTAGTGGCAGGCACCTACAAACACATTTAATCTCACCCACTGCTTGCACCAGTCCTATCCCAGCCGTCCAGACCTCTGCACCACCAACCGGCCAGTCATCCTTGCCGCCGACGTGGTAGCCCCAAAGCAAATAAGTGTGGGCCCTAGTGATGCATTAGCCTTCGCCCAAACCTGGCCTGCGTGACTTGACCGTACAATTGGGCAACCCATGGGAAAAGCAAAAAATTCGACTGCCCACCTACTATTGCTGAAAGCTTTCCTTCCTGGACGCCACGTAGTTCCTCAGTAGTTGCGACAAACAACCTTGCCTTTCCCCTGGGGACCCTAGACGCCGAGAGTCTAATTCAGTTCAAAATTCCACCGACATAGGTGGGCCACACATCTAATCAGCGCCAGGGGTACTCCAACAGATTATGTTGTCACGTAGCAACAATGAGAAGCATTGCACTCAGGCTGGCACGTAGAGTCAATGTAGGCTTTGCTGAGCTATGCAACAATGCACAACCTCGGCGAAGAATGCCCGTACTGCCGCATCATGCAGCCTTTGAATCCTGCTGAACGTTCCTTGCCAAAGACGTGGATGACGAGGGCACTGCCATAATCCATCTACGCATATGTTTGAGTTAGCTGAATACCTGCTACATCAATTCCTGCTTACTTCGCTCACATACCAGCTCATTTTCTCAGTCATTTGCAAGGAATTAATGATTTCTGTGGGTACAGGTGGCACAGATTTTAGTGCATGCATTAGCAGAGGCTGAGCCTCATTTCATAGTAATCCCAGGATATAGGGAGTGTCAATGCAGCGAGGCACTATCAGTATCATTTTTTGAGAGGTGCAGGCCAACAAACAGCACTGCTAACGAAAAAGGCACAAGACAGGAGCATACCATTAGCAAAGTTAGGAAAGAGACACCCCCCCATCTATAGTGCCTCAATTAGGTGCCTCCCACATAAATATCTTGGTACCTCAAATTTAGCCAATACCGTGGACCCTGCATAGCACTCTACCAATCCCTTCTGCGTCCACATTCTACCACGTGGTTCAGTCTGCTATATACCTAGAGCGCACCCACTCATATCATGAATACTGCCGGTTTCAAAATAGACTGAGGATAGAGCGACTGTCGTGCTCCTCTAAATATGCTGGAACATCACATCCCTGCCCTTCCAACACTATTTCACTATAGGCAGCTCTGGGTGGAAGAAGAGCCGCTCAGGTGCACATTGCTCACAAAAGCAAAGCAGCAGGCTAGCTTGACAATTAACACAGTCCCCATTAGTTACCGATCATACGCTCGGCAGACGGGAGCAGAGATATCCCTAGTGCAGCAGTTGAAGCGGCACCTGGCCCAATGCTTCCGAGGGGGCCGCTGGACATAAAATATATCGTAATTGCCTACGGGATGGCGGGCCCATATTCCCTGCTTGTATCATCACAGTTAGTAATTAAGCCTGTATAATAAGCGTGAGTTTGTCTCATAATATGTCCGCCATGATAGTACATGCGTCTCATCTCTCGCCTCCCTTGCGTTCCATTCGTGGTAGAAACACCCCCTCCCCCTCATGCCACTTCGGCGTACTTAGGCCTTGTCCTGGGTTTATGCGACAAATAAAGTAATTAAAAAATACCTTGAGGACAGAGGAGATTCAGATAGACGCTAGCGGCCTGCGCTTTAAGAGGACATTACTGCGCCCGCTGGGAACAACAAATACTCCCAGCATGAATACAAATCTGCTTTAAATGTTCTATTTCTACATAAGAGTGTCTCAGTGCTCCATTTAAACTCGGCAGATTTTTCACCACTAGACAGAACTGCTGTAAATTGTACATAAATCGGCATGCAGCATTTGTTTGAAAATGCACGTATTTATTCACACAATACAGTCGCATGCTCGCAGTTCTACAATACCTTATACCCTATTCAATATGCGTATGTCTACGATGGCAATATGCTGGTGAAAACGCTTGCATATGGTGGGTGGATTAAAAAGCCAAAGAATCCTTTTTGTCATGGAAATGTTTTAGTTTACTTCATCTCATAGCCTTTCTCACATTTGGCTTGTTTTGTGTCGCCTCTTAATGGCTACACGATCAAGTGAATGGATTTATTTTTGTCAGATGAGGGGGATATCCCTCCATTCAAGGGTGCAACACTGCAACTCCCGCGAGGAATGTTAAATGTCTTTCCTAAAAAATTGCTCCTTTAAATGGTTTTCTTTGCTATTTAAATGGATGACCATTCTAGTTTGTCTTTATATACCTTACAGTGATCCACCCTGTAACTAGCAGTTATCACGCACTATAAACGCAGATATTGACTCACTTCCTGTACGCTATAGCGCTATGTGCATGCCCACTCTGAGCTGTAAACAAACACCACCAAATATCCGTTGCAGGGATTCCTAAGGCCCTGGCGTTGTTATTTCACGTACCCTCGGCGTGGGAATGCGACTGTTTTGTGCCTGCAAGGATTCGAACTCTTGACCTGCCCAACCACCTCACGTTCCCGCAAAGGAGCGTTCAACTCGCTTATCCAATGTGGGTTCGCATAGTTAAGGTTAAAACCTGCAACTACGCAAGCCCTTGTGAAAAAACCCAAAGCAGCATGAGGCGTTACATGCTACCATAAAGCATTGTGGGGAGTTGTTGAATACTCCCTTCTGTAGGGAAACAAGATCACAGCTGGTATATCTCAAGCTCAACTCAAGGGTGCCTTAACATAGCCATTATGCTGTACACTAGCGATACCTTGACTAAACCAACCCTAATTCGTACCAGACAGCTGCAGCAATCTATGTAGTAAACCTAAAAAACACAACAAATGTGGGTGACGTATAACCAATGACAGAGGAGCTCGTGAACCGTGTTCGAAGAGCCAAGCCAAACCATTGATTTCGGCTCTTGCACTAAATTTGTCGGCACACCTGCCACTACCAATACGCTCTGATAAACACTTGCTTATTCTGCTTTCCCGTCCCGGTTCGCCGGTGCTGCAATTATTAAGTGAACAGCCCTTTTGCCAACTGCACAGAACGAGGAGGGTTTGTGTAGACCTGAACTTTCCAGCTATCGGTCGCTTGGCATGCACAATCTGCCATAGATCACCTCCCCCCTCCTCTAACTCAACACGATGGTTGCAATATGCCACTACTGAGGTGATTTTCTGCGGAAAATGCAGTAACTACTCCTGGCAGGGCCAGAGTTGAGTGCAAGCAACTGCATAAATATCCTGCGGCAAGTCCTGAAAACAGCAGGCAGCCGTTGCGCACCTGCTGAGGCACACACAGTAAGGTGGTGAAGTCTTCTCTCTTCCAAGGATTTTTCTAATAGAGATGGGTGCTGTCGCCCCAGCATACCCCACACGTGGCCACGCGGAAGCAGGATCCCACATGAGGAGGAGCATCCTCAAAAAACCCCTTTCCACCTCCTCACGAACCCACGCCCAACCAGGGGACGAAAATGACCCTTGCTTCAAGAGCCCATACAGCAATGGTGACTCCAAAGTGGAGCGACCCAGCGAAAATAACAATAACGAAAATCAAGAACCCCCCCACCTCATTTCCCCTTTTCTCCATAGCCCTCACGCCCCCCCTGGAGCGCCACCTAGTCCATGAGACCTTGTACATAACTCGGGCCGGGTGAGAAATACATGCTCTTACCTGTGCGGCTCCCGGGGGCCCTAATCACCAGAAAAAATTCAAGAGCTGTGTGTAGTAAACTACTACTCTACTATTCCCCACTGTACTGCTCTGTTGGAATGTACCATGACATCATAGAATGCCTGAGTGCCTCTCTTGTTGTTTAGAGTGTCAGTTGGTCAACCCAGGCTGAGCTGCTAGGAGCCTGCTCCTGGTGGGGCTGCATCTGTACCTTTTATCTTCTCCTACTCACCTATCCTAGAACCAAGCTACAATAAAGGATTACTCTACTTATACAGCTGGATTGTGTATCTTCCTTTACCACATTTTGGCGACGATCTTGAACCTACGCGTGGAGTAAGGAGTAAGGACAACTAAGGAACCTAAGGACAAGGAACCAAGGACATTAAAGACTTTCAAAACGTCTATTGAAACTCACAAGACACGCCCTGGTCAACCCCACCAGTGTCCTGTACCATCTGGACAGCCTGCAGCCTGGGCGTTTGTCTTCTCATTACTGAGGAGCCTGCTGTCACCTGGAAGACTTCTACAGTGAATAGTCTCTCCAGCAACAAACCTCTCCGAGGCGCAACAGTTGTGTACACCCTGCGGTGTTCCCCTGCTTTATTTGAGCCCCCAACCCGCCTGGAAGTGTCGTGGCCTGACAGCAAGTTTTGTCTGCATCCTCAGTGAATTACCGATCTACCTGGTGCTGGAATTCGTTTCCAGCAGCATCTGGCAATGTTTTTAAACAGCGTCTTCATCAAAGTCTTATTGTGCATTTCAACAGCTTCATTAGCTGAGAGCAGCGGTGTATTTAAAAAAAAAAAACTTCATGTGACTCCCTTCACAGCGAGCACCTTTTATATGTGTATTTAAGGTAGTGCTTTAACGGAGACAGTGACAACATCAAACGGCCTTGAGGAACTTTCCCAGAGGAACTGGCCGAGTGTTTCGTTGCATGATGAGCGGCATCTTGGGTGAGACCGTGTGTTTTACGGTGAGTAGGCGTGCTTTATTTTTGCCGTTGTATTCCCTAAAGTGGACCCTCCACCTTGGCAAACGGCAGCGCATCGTTTAAATTCAAAGCCCATGCACGCGCACCTCACCGTTCTCCTAGCGTCGCGCGGAGGCAGGGTGAATCCTTGGTGACGTTCTTCTCCCTTCATGCCTCTCAGCTGCCCAGTGACGCCCGCTTGCAGCAGCACGCCGTGAGCCACCCGGCGCAGCGTCAAGAAGCGCGCCGCCATTTTGTGTTTGGTCCATGCTCACACTATATGTTTATGCAAGCCCTCAGTACGCCAACCATGTTCGTTATGCTGGTTTTTCCCTGGCGATTACAGCAACGATACTTCAGAGTTTGTCTGTCTTCCGGTCCGCTCCAGTTTGGCCTGCATTGTGAGTCCCACAGTTTCTTCCAGTGGTGAACGGCCTGTGCGGCAAGTGAAGGACGATGTACATCGGTTCAAGAGGAAATGGAACTCTTGGCTCCACATTGGATTCTGGCAACTGAATGGAGCTGTGTGTAGAGACCTCGGGTGAGAGACCGCTCACCGGAGCTGAACTATCGCTCCTTGTTTATAATGCCCTTACTGATAATGCATGTTCTGTATTGGTGTGTACCTTTCTTTTGTGGGGGCACTCAGTTTATAAAGTAGCCTCTTCAGTGGGCAGTTAATGCTTAGTTAGTTCTAGGCGGTCAGTGCCTCAACTCAGTTTTTTTTCCTCTAGGGTGACGTTTACCCGCTTACCCTTTGTGTACCCTAATCAGGGGAGGTTGTGTGGTTTTCCAGGGTGAGTACCCTGTGGTGTACCCTACTTAGGGGAGGTTGTGTAGTTTTCTAAGGTGATTATCCTGTGGTGTACCCTAATTAGGGGAGGTTGTGTAATTTTCCAGGGTGAGTACCCTGTAGTGTTCCCTACTTGGGGGAGGTTGTGTAATTTTCCACGGTGAATACCCTGTGGTGTTCCCTATTTTGGGGGAGGTTGTTTTGTCAGTTCCAAGGGTTACTACCCATGGGGTGGCAGTGTGCATGGTCAGCGACACTATAGCGCTTTCTTCTAAGTAACCAATACCCTCTGGTGTATCCTTTCATATTGACACTATGCTCCGGTCGAAGTCCACCTGCATGGAACTCGTGGCCAAGGGTTTCACGTTCGTAGGACTTTGAGTGAGAAGCTTCTCTCTAGTGTTTAGACCTTTTCTGTTACCCTTAATGGACCTTAATCCTAAATTTCGGTGTCAGCATGCCTTCTGCCCTAATCAGGGGAACTTTTGTTCTTTTCCAGAGCGTTTACTCTCTGGTGTACCCTTCTTGGGGAGGTTGCACTCTTCCTGTTATCTAGGGTGACTCATACCCTCTGTGGTACCCTTCTCTTGGGGATGTTGTTTTTCAGTCCCAAGGGTCAGCACCCTCTGGTGTACTCTTTATGGGGAAGTTGTAAGGGCGGTTAATCCCCACCTTTGTTTGCAAGGGTGACTACCCTGTGGTGTACCCGCTTATGGGGAGGTTGTGGGGGTGACCACCCTTCTCTGTTGCATTGTTTTTTTTCCACCTAAGCCTTGCTTTGGTTTTTTTTCTCTAAGGGAGGGAGATGGGGCGTGTAGTAATGATATTTGCAATTTTCATGTATTCAATGATTTTTTGCATTTTAATGCATCTCTGTTCATGCCAGTGGTATTCCTGATACCTCATGTACTACACCATTAGATATTTGCATCTCAATGTTTTTCCTTTCATGCTAATGTTATTTCTGAGGTATCTTACTTGTCTTTCTCTTTATTCCTGCTGTCGTTCCCCAAGGAAGGAGGATGTGTAGTAAACTACTACTCTACTATTCCCCACTGTACTGCTCTGTTGGAATGTACCATGACATCATAGAATGCCTGAGTGCCTCTCTTGGTGTTTAGAGTGTCAGTTGGTCAACCCAGGCTGAGCTGCTAGGAGCCTGCTCCCGGTGGGGCTGCATCTGTACCTTTTATCTTCTCCTACTCACCTATCCTAGAACCAAGCTTCAATAAAGGATTACTCTACTTATACAGCTGGATTGTGTATCTTCCTTTACCACACTGTGGCTGCAGAGTTGCTGCAGCGGCGCGTGCCGATCCTGGGGGGACGTGCGGGTGGGAGAGTCAAAAGAGGGGATTCTCATCAGCCAAAGTGAAAACGCGATGTGGTCTCCGTCCTGGAGACCTTCTGGAGTTGTTGGCTGGTGGTGGAGTGGCGAGGCGAAAGGCCGTCCTGCCGCTCCACAGCCCCTTTTAACCGCTTTCAGCCAGGAAACCGGCTGATTCCGGCTTCCTGGCTTGATTCTAGGCCTGTGACCCGAAAGAACTTGAGCACTTCCGGGTCACCTATGCTCGTGGGCCAATCAGGGGGAGAGGCGAGGCAGGGCGCCGATCGCGTCACTCTGTGCACGACGCCTGCCCCCTCCGCCTCCGCATGGGGACCGGCACAACCGTCATACTCTGTGGTGTGCCCGAGTCCGGTTGGCGCCTGCGGAAACTTCCATGCATGGGAAAGTGGTCAGTAACCAGGATGAAAGCCACATGGCTCCATCACTCTGGGCCCCTACATCTCGTCAGCCAAATAATATTCATGGTCTTTATCTGTCACCATCAGTGGGTTTAACTGTTCACCATACCCGTATCAACAGAATGCTGTAATAGATATGTTTTCGAGGGCTGCCATATGTTCCAAGGCCTGGAGGAGGAGGGCAGCATGTCACAGCGCTACAAATTTCCTATGTGACGCTTCAACGTCTTTTACGTATCCTAAGAGACCCAAGCAAGTGTCACACATTCAGTCATTGTGGATAGGGCTGAAAAAATCTCCTCCCAGTATTTACAGACTGCAGGGCAGGCTCAAACCATGTGAAGGAATCCAGCACCAAGCCCCCTGCGCCGCAAGCAGTGCCAACTATCCTCCCTCAATCCATATCTATGCAATTTCTTGGGGGTATAATAGGCTTGCTGTAGGTATTTATAGTGTATGACACGAAGTCTACTATTGGATGATTTCACAACCTAGTTCCTCTTCCCAGCCCCTCTTAGCTTCTAGGGGTGGAGCTACGACCTCCTCTTGGACTTTGTGGTAAAGCGTGGTGATCAGGTGTCTAACACTTAGACTCCTGATCACCACGTTAGATCAGGTGTCTAGTAGACTACCCAATGTGGTGAAAACAGGTTTGACGGGAAACTCTGGGATCCCGCTCCTATAGCTACTTCTAATGTGAAGATATGCAAAGAACCCCAGGGGGGACCCGGGACGTCTCCCAGGAATTCCAGCAAGTTCAAGAAGGTACCTTATCGATATGAGTCACCCCAGTGTCTCAGACCTCTTTCCTGCAAATGAGAATGCACTAAACTCTCCAGTGTGTGGTCATTATCAGGGAGTGATAGCTTAAAGACAGGCAGGGGGAATAAAGAAACCCTGCACCAGTTTTTTTCCTTAATCTGTCCCACGCTCTGATAGTGTCTGGGGTTAGTGATGGATAGGGTCCAATTCAAAGTGGAAAGTGAGCCTGCTGGCATAGATAATAGAGTTCTAGGTCTGGAGCCTCAAATCCTCCTTTATGGAATGGCAGTGCGAGGGTTTCTCAATTTACTGTAGTTGTTTCCCAACCCATGCTGGGTGAACCAGTTGCACTCAAAGCATCGAAAAGAAGGTTGCTGTCAGTGGTTATTTAAGAATAAGTAGAGCAGTTTAGGAAGCAGCGCCATCTTGATGGCTTGAGAGTGGTGCCATTAACAGCTTGTAAAAAAAAACCCAGCATAGTGGAAAGTCCGGCGTAAACTGTAAATAATAGTATGAGGTAAATTGTACTTCTACATCCTTAAACTTATACCCAGTAAGGTTAAATACGATGACGCTTTACAACACATGTTAAAACTGAAACAACAAGATTATAAAGACTGCGTCACAGAAGAGGCCAGAAATAAAATTAACGATACGCAGCACCGGATATATGAAGCGGGTGATAAGGCGGGAAAACTACTGGCATGGTTGGATCAGTGCCAGAGAGCAAATAGGTGGGTCCCTTCCATTATTTCCAAATCCGGGGAAGAGATTAAAGATCTGTTGGGTATCGCTGAGACCTTTGCAGACCACTACACGGAGATATACTCCGCAAGTAGGAAATACTCAGAACAGGAATCGTTGGAGTTCCTGGAAGACATCAAACTCCCGGTTTTGACGGAGGAAGAACATCAACCCCTGGAGGCAGACCTGACAGTAGCTGAAATAACACAAGCCATTGGAACCCTGAGATCGGGTAAGGCACTGGGACCAAATGGCATCCCAATAGAACTATACAAACTCACAGCATAGATAACTGCACCCCACTTATTGACAATGTTTGATGAAAGCAAAGCTATGGGTTCACTCCCATCAGATCAGAGATTGGGGACAATAGTTGTAGTGCATAAAGAAGGGAAGCCAAGGGACCAATGTACGTCATATCGACCAACTTCGTTGCTAAACGCTAAAGCAAAATTTCTGGCGAAGCTATTGGCTGGGCGTCTGCTCCCCCTACTCCCCGCCTTGGTCCACCCGGATCAATCCGGATTTATGCCAGGGCGTAGCACTACCCTGTATCTCAGGCGCCTTCATGGAGTCATAGGACGGGCCCACAGGATCGGGGAGGACGCAGCAGTCCTATCTCTGGATGCGCGGATGGCCTTTGATACAGTGGAGTGGCCATACATGATACCGGTGCTCAAACGTATGGGGTTTGGACCGCAGTTTCTATCCTGGCTTAGCCTCCTACATACTGCACCTCAGGCACAGGTAGTAGTGAATGGGGAAAAATCTTGCATATTTCCTTTACAACGAGGCACACAACAGGGATGCCCCTTGTCCCCCCTGATCTTCGTGTTAATGTTAGAGCCAGAGGCGGCATGGATCCGTAGAGATCCAATAATACACGGCCTACGCTGGACAGATGATTGGGAGGACAGTATCTCATTGTATGCGGACGATATCCTTTTATATTTGGCGTCTCCCCGCTCCTCTATAGCGAGAATATTAAATGTTTTTGCCACGTTTGGACGGTACTCAGGATATGCCATCAACTGGGCCAAGTCATTAGTGTTCGTTCTCAGCGGACAAGGACCGAATTTACTGGTGGACTGTGAGGCAAAGGTGGTCTCAGAGGGATTTTGGTATCTGGGCATCTTTGTAACGGGGGACCAGACGCGTTTCCAAGCCCGAAACCTATAAACTCCTCTGGAGCGTCTCAAAAATGATGTCCATCATTGGCGAGCCCTCCCCCTTTCACTCCTGGGTAGAGCAGCGCTGTTTAAAATGATGGTGCTGCCCCGATTTTTATATGTGCTACAAAATACTCCCTTCCCAGTTCCAGATTCATATTTTAACTCAATAGACTCAGCGTTGCATGCCCTACTGTGGGATAGTTGCCCCCCAAGGATCGCCCTGAGTAAATTGACTCGGAGTTGGTATGATGGAGGAATCGCACTGCCACACATTCAAACATACTACATGGCAGCCCAACTGGCAACCATTAACCAATGGGTCCACCAACCACTAACCGAACCGGCGTACAAAATGGATCGGCTGGTACTGCAGCCAAGAGGGTATCTTTATGCGCTTTATAATGATCCACGGCGACTCCTGCTGGAGGGTCCCACGACTCTGATGGTTCGCCAGTGGCACTCGACTCTGTCCAAACTAGGATGGAAGAATAAACTTACCAAGGCCACACCACTCTGGGAATCTCAACAATTGGGTGCCTCAGGAATTAGTAGGGGGTTCAGTAAATGGGACTTAATAGGAATTTCTAGGCTGGGGGACCTCCACACAGGGGTAGAGATGGTCTAATTCGAACAACTACAAAAAACGCACAAACTGGCCCATATGGAGAATTTCCACTACTTGCAGATCCGACACGTTATACAGAATGCAGTACCCCGGGGGTCGGAGCTCCTGGAGTTGTCACCGCTGGAATGTAGACTCCTCAAGGAGCACCTGCCACGAAAGACAGTCTCGCTCACCAACTGAAAACTGATAAACAACCTACCAGACACTCTTACAGTCCTGAAAGACAGATGGGTTCAAGACATAACTGACTTACAAGAAGAGGACTGGCCAGAGGCTTTAGCCTCCCCACGAGAGGTAGCCATCAGGGTCCGTTTCAGACTAGTCCAACTCAAAATACTGCACAGAGTGTACATTTCCTGCACCACACTAGTGAAGATGGGTCGTAGGGCAGACGCAACCTGTAATAGGAAGTGTGGGGGAGTGGGATCCTTTTACCATATACTATGGACATGTCAGGAGATTCAAAACTATTGGCAGGCTACAGTCTCATGTATGTCTGGGGTTGTGGGGAGGAACTTACATTATCTCCTAAGTGGTGTCTCCTAAACGTATGGGATGATACAAACCTGGGGCGGGCAGATCAAACCTGGGTAACTCTGGGTCTCATGTTGGCAAAACGCAACATTGCTCATCACTGGGGGGCCGCACTCCTGCCCACGCTCCTGGACTGGAAAAGAGATATGGACTGGTGTATGATGGCAGAGAAATCAGTCTATGTAAAAAGAGGGTGCCCAAAAAAATGGGGGAAAATTTGGAATAAGTGGAATGAATACAGAGGGAATCCATGTACACCTCCGGTGGGTGAAACAATACTATCCTTAATACAGTCGGAGAATAGCTGAAGATAACACTAACTATGTGTGGACAAGGTGGGTTGGCCCAAAGGAGTACTAATAATGTAACATAGGACGCAATGTAATAATGCTTGGTGATGTTTTAATAACTGTAATGTACAGATGTATTTACTGCTCGTTATAATAAAAAGATAATAAAAAAAAGAGAAAGTATAAAAAGAGGAGAAAGAGGACATTCATATCACCTCTTTTTAGTTGAAAATAGGGAGATTGTATTCCATTTACAAAAACAGACGTTTGGAGGCATTATACAACAAATTAATATATCCTAAGATTCTTTTATTTTTTATTTTTCGGAGTTTTATATAGCGCGAACTTGACCCGAAGGTTTCGGGTATCAGAGCGCTTTACATAGCACCAGTTGCGTTACATGAGGACACATTCATTTTTTGTTGGGCACGGGGAGATTAAGTGATTTGCCCAGAATCACAGGATGTTCAGCGTCGTTGCCGAGACTCGAACCTGGTTCCCCAGATTCGAGGTCGACCGCACTAGCCGTTAGGCCAACTCCTCTCCCCAAATTCTCTGGACAAAAACCATTCTGTTGTAAAACTCTTATCATAAAATCCCAATTGAGTCAATCAAAAGCTTTAGCTGCATCTTTTATCACTGCAGCAAGTGGGACCGTAGGTTTTGAAGCACCATGAATAATATTTGCAAAAGTTATCCAATTTACATCTATTCTTAACAGCAACCAAATCAGGAATAAACACCTGAACACATAAAGTGAGATTTAGCAAACATTTTACAGTCTGTGTTAATAAGGGAGACAGGTTTGTAATTTTTATAGGAGGCTAGGTCTTTGTCTTTTTTCGGTATTAAACAAAGCATTGCCTTCAAAAAGTAAATTGAGCTCTGGTATCAACATCTTTGAGAATATTGAGTAGAATTCAATAGAGAAACCATCTGGGCCTGGCGCTTTATCTTTTGGTAGCTTGGAAATTGCATTAATAGATTTGGTTGCTCTAATGAAGATAAATTGATTACTTGTTCAGGATTTTTCGAGATAGAAGTAAATAAAGTGTCTCATTCTTCTGCTTTTGGAACCCATTCGGGAGTGTATAAAACTGTGTAATAATCTGTGAAACACTTAACAATTTCAGAAGTTTTATAATGCTTGTTAAGTTATGTTATATTATGTTATGTTACAGTATGTTACATTATTTTACGGCCTCGAGGGGATCTTACTCGAAGGGCAAGGTCTTTAGCGTATTGTGGAATTCAAGAAGTGATGATGAGGCTCTAATGTGGTGTGAGAGGTCGATCCACTTTTTAGGGGTAATATATAAAAAAGCACAATTTCCTACTCTGCTTTTGCGTATGCTTGGTACCAGTGCTATCGATTAGGCCTGGGCAGAATTTCAATTAGGCCAGAGTAATTGCCATCATTTTGGCAATTCCGTGTTACTCTGATGTAGATTTACCAAAACTATTAGGGATAAAGTACCCCCTGCTGTATATTATAAGGATATTGCAAGTTACCGAGGAGTTCCATAACCATAGAGAGGAACGAGGCAGAAGGCTGAGTTCCTTTATAAGGTTATACAATTCTGAGGTTACGTGCAATATACTTATTATGTACGCGGGGTACGTTATCCCATATAATACATGGTCACATCATCACCTTTCATACAAACCACTTAAAACCTTGGTGCATAGGTCTTTCATATGCAAGATCGACCATATTTGCAAACATGAAAAATAAAAATAAAACCTCTTGTTCAAAAATAAACCCATCAAAGACTTGTTAGTTATTTGTTGCAAACAGATATTAGAAACAGTTGAATATAAGTCAGTTAAAAAAAAAAAGCTGCACTAGCTCAGAATGTGTAGAAACATTCAGGAAAGATTCTTTAATTATCTAAAGACTGCAAAAAATAAACATATTGTCTCTACTGTCATTGTAAGGCAAATAAATAGAGCAGAGGAAAGAAAAGCAACGTTCCGCTTTCATTGCTTTAAACAGCTGCTTCACTTATGCTCCTTGACCCGACCTGCCTTTCACCACGGTTGCTGGTTCTGGCAGCAGGCATTGTGGCATCAGAACTCAACTGTAACAGCTTATAGTAGTTGAATTCCAATGTCTTTTTTTTATAATCGTGGACTGGTGTGTCACAAGTCGCTGATTATAAAGATATTAGATACTGGCTTTTATACAGGGATTACAGAATCCCATGTATTAAAAAAGCAATTAAGCCTGCTCGCTACTTTTCTGGAGATTCACTGGTAGAAGTTTTGTCTTGATGTGTAAACTTGAAGAGACAAATGTTGCAGCGCAAGCATGGTAAATTTTATTGTATGCTTACTCTTTCCACTACTCTAACTGTACTGGGCACTTTACGATTTGACAATCTGCAGCATTTCTCTTTACCACAGAGGCAATGATCCTCTGATGAATCTTTCTCTGCCGATAGGAGGGGTGGAAATTAGGATAACCAAACACCACGTTAGCTGTCCAATGAGAACCATGAATTGACAGCCAGCTCACAAATTTGAGATCAGATTTAGATACACCACTCTCAGGACCATACTATAGAAATAAAGATTTACTACAGGATGACCCAACGCCCTAAAGAAGTTAAGTTGGACTAGAATCATACAGACCACAAGTTCTGCTACGGCTACGCAGAACAAGAGAAGCAGAAGTTGATGTTCAGTAAAAGCTCGCTGATTCTCCCTACTATGCATTTAAATCATTCTTAAAATAGCACATTTTCAATGGAAGAATCAGCAAAACTCAATAACAGACTCAGGCGGAGGGTAGATTATTTTGGTTATTGTATTAAAGATTCAAAATTCATAGCAACAAGTCATCTTTTAAGTAAGGTAGTTAAAAATATCACAGCTTGCACCAGATTGCTAACCATTTAGGCTAAGCTTTAAAGGACTGTCTTTCACCAAAAATAAACAGTTTACAGAGTTACAGAGTCCCACTACCATTAAAGGCAGAAGGATAGTTTGATCGTCTAACAACTCAAAATCCTAAAAACAAAAATGAGAAAGGGTTCAGGTTTAGAGTCCATTAAAGGAGAGTCTATCGGCATAGGGCAAAGCCATGCGAAATTAATTGGTTCGGAAAGAAAGTAAGTCCATCTGCTACTGACTGTAGCTTTCAGCAACGCAGTCCATAAGTAAAAGGATGCTTCTTAAAGAACATCAAAAATCGATCAGCATAGGGTCCTCCCTCAAGGGGAAAAGAAAAAGTATAGCACTGCCCCTCCTTTGGGGTTCATTCTTTTAAAAAGTCTCTAACAAAGTCCCGGTGATGTAGCATCACACCACCATAGAAAGATTGTCATATGTTCGGATTCAATAACGTCACCTACGATACTCGCAACAGTAATATGCTTTCCCATAATAGTCATGAGAAACAGGAGATTTGAAAGTCCACATAGGCCTCACATCGGTGAAAAGGAAATACAAAGTTGCCATCTAGAGCACCAGCTGAAATCCTGATCTCACAGGAATAATTCTCTGTGAACATTGAAGAAACATTTAGGAATGTTGAAAAGTTACACATGTACTGAACAAATAATGCAACATTCACTTGCTATTAAAGACCCATTGAAATTAGGTCGAGACATGTCAGTATTAGAGATGCCCTTTTTAGTAGTAAAGATTAGCCCTTTTTGAAAGAACCTTTTAAGGTGGCATACCACATTTATATGAAATAAAGTCTAAATTACTATCAAATATAATGCAAATACATCATTTGTAATAATAAATAAAGTAGAACTTTCACCACATATTATTACATAAAAATAGCTAAGCTTAGAAATACCCTCCAACCACAATTTTTTCTCAATATTCATATAAGTATATAATTTTTTTAATTAATTCTACAAAATGTATTTGTCACTTTTCATAAACTATAGCATCTCTAGTATTATTATGCAAAGTTTCAAGTTCATACCATGTTTCTACACATTTTTGCACCGACGTTTCTACATGGCCACTAGGCCACTCTATTAATACAACATTAATTAATCAGTAAACATTAATAAATAACATTTTCATAAGTATTTCTCATTCGTGCAACTCGTTTATATGTATTAGTATTACTTTGTATGTGTTTACAGTGCTTCTACTACTCTTGTCTCCGTTTCATGTGTCACTGTCTCTAACATGAGCAACGTGTTCTTTCAGCTTTTGGTGTCTTTAATCAGTAAATGTGTTGTGTATTATGATTTTTAAAATTTTGCGTCATCACATGGATGGATCACCCCAATCTAGCTTTCATGGATCTCAGCTCTGGACTTAGGTCTAAAAATGTCTCTCTCTATTTGCCATTGCTATTGATACATCTTGGGAAAAGAAGAACTTATGACCAGACCAGAGCATTTGCTTCTGTTGCTTGGCTGCAAAAGGACTTTTATTAGATAAGTAAACTGCAGGAACAGAACTATGATACCTCTAGCTTTAAATGAACGCTTTGAAGAAGTGATCTTAGGGCCTATGTGATGGGCTTTCTGAATATTGAGAGTAGAAATGTCTGTCAGACCAACAATCTTAGGGATTGAAGATTTCAAGAAAAAGTGCATGTCAGATCCTGCGACACCTTCAGATATTCCATATATTCCCATTTGGAAACACTTTTGGAGGGACCAGGCAATATTTTATTTACTTCCCCGAAGTTGCTTGATATGATTCCCAAAGGGGAGCTGTCCCACAGATATAAATTCCCCTTTTGGAAATCATATACCACCCCTTTTGAGGTATCGATATCTGGTCACTGGGTTGCAACTTCAATTGTGGTTGTGAAGCATGGATATATTAAATTGTGATTCCTAAAAGGGGTAATGGTGTCTGTTCCACACCCCTACTAATTGGGTCTCAAAAGCTCTTCACCAGTCAGAAATGTGTATGGGAAATCTGTGCACCTCAATCACCTGGAGCAATATTACTCCCCTCCCACCTGCCCTGGGATACTGCGCTGGGCAACCCATATATGACAGCCTCATGCACTGTAAAAAGGTGTTTTGCAGTCAGAAACCCTGCTTTTATGCAAATCACAGGCTTAGAGGCTGAAAAACACATTTGTACATGAGGTTCTAGGATTAAGAAAATGTAAAGATAACTTGGAGGAGTGAGAGAGTTTGTTGCAAGAAGCAAACAATAAATGGACCCAGTTACTGCCCCCGAAAGAGTGAAGTGGAGCTAAAACACCAACCTCCATCAATGGGACAGTGAAGGAGTTTACTATGGAGCAGACAAGATTTTGTAAGGAAACCGCCATGGGTGAGGCACAAAGATATAATTTCCCTCATTGTGTTGGCAGGATACTGATTATCTGGCTAAGGAGGTATATTTGATAACACCAAGCCTGCGGATGTTTTGGAAGGCAATTGACACCTTTGGAGGTTCTGTGTGATGTGAAAGTGATAGAAAAATAAAATATGATGTTCATGTTTAGTTACATGAGGGTTTAGAAGCAAAATATGTCTAAGTGGGGAGACATGTCAGCTCTGGTCCAAGTGCAAGCAAGCTCCCTGAGGTTCTGGGGGGGTGAAGGCTGGAAGACATAGGAGTGACTGAAGGCCTGTTATATACAGTGGTCGGCAGATGAAAGCAGGAAAAGATGGATAAAGAGGAATGGAACGGGGTAGGTCACCTTCTACATGGGATGGATAGGTTTGTTTATGGTGCATGGAAGGTATACTTCCCCCATCCATTAATTCTAACTTTCAGGTTCATAGTTTATTTTGGCAAAAGATGATTTGTTCTTTTAATGCCTCGCTCCACATTCACAGTAAAAGTGGACCTTTTACCAACTGGCTAGGTGCCTCTGTGGTGTTTTGCTTCCCAAACTTATCCTCTACAGTACTGGTCATGTGGTAAGAATGGGAATGGGAATGGAGTGGTTCCACCAAAACACTTTTCCAGTCTGTGTGTGTGTCACTGTCCTCACTGTTTTTTCTGCTGTCAAGTTCCTTTCTGATTAAGAATTACTCAGCTCTTGCTTCCTCTTGCCCCCCAGGTGCCTGTGAAGGGACTCTGGCCTGTTCAACCTGCCATCTCATATTCGAACAGAAGATCTATGACCAGTTGGACCCCGTCACAGACGAGGAGATGGACATGCTTGACTTGGCATACGGACTCACTGGGACGTAGGTGGCACCTGCCTAATTGTTTGTGGATAAACGTCTCTAAACCATTGTGGGAGAGTTTAGTTTCATGATGGGATGTGGTTTGGGGAATAACCAGAAGGGAAACAAGCACTGACAAAGCCAGTAGGTCTAGAGGTCTGGCTTTTGATTTGTCTCTAGACACAGGAAGGTACAGGCTTGCTGGAACAGTAGGTAACATAAATATAGTGATACATGTTGATATTGTTGTGATGGAAATTCAACATAGAGTGTTAAATATTTGTATTAGTAGTTTGTATCACTCTATAATAAGTAAATGGTAAGATTTGCACCATCACTCAGTAATTCTTACTACATTTCCATATTTTCCCTTCACTCGTTATCCATAGTGCATGTTCTGATTTGCATCAGCACTCAGTTACTCTTAGTAAATGTTCAGCTTTGTACTATAGCTCCTTCATTCACAATGGAAGTTCAGATTAGCATCATCGTTCATTAATTCCAAATGCAGTTCCCAATTGTGTAATCTGGAACTGGAGTCAGTAATCCTTTTACATGCTCAGATTTACACCTTCTGTCATCAAATGCTAGTGCGTACTCGGATTTGCACCATCGCTCAGGAACTTACTACGTGCATGTTCAAATTTGCATCATCTCTCGCTAATCCTTACTTAATGTTAAATTTCTTAATGATGAATAAATCCCAGTGTCTTCTCATTCTCCCCTCCTGTGTCTAATTATTAGTTCTTCCACCCTGAAGAAGGACAGCAGCAGAAGGCATATTTATGCATATTGTCTCCTCTAAACCCCCACCTTTTTGATGATTGCTCCAAGCAGAAGTGTCTTTTGAAATCCTGTCTATTGCGCTTCAGCCACTTCCTTCAGAGTGTTACTGGACCTGCTGTCCTGGACATCCTTCACTCGCAATACATCCTTCACTCGCAATACATCCTTCACTCGCAATACATCCTTCACTCGCAATACATCCTTCACTCGCAATACATCCTCCACTCGCAATACATCCTTCACTCTCAATACATCCTTCACTCGCAATATAGACCTGTTTGGCTGCAGCATCTGTTGACCATCCTGCAGCTTTTTCTGTCTTCACCGTTTGTCTCTCAGTTTAAACTCACTCCTACGACTACACTTACATGTCTCCACGCCCCTGGTGGAGCCTCCTACAGTGGGATTTATGGGTGTAGAGTTAACTCTTAACTTTTCGCACATAGGTAGAGACCTCCAGCATTGTGCTGGAGATCTCCTTTTGGGAAAGTGTAGTGAAACGTTTTAAAAGTTTCTTAAACTTTAAAGATAATTATTAAAATATTTATATGTAAAATATTAACGCAAATTAAATTTAAGTATTTATTCTTAACATGAAACTAATAAAATAATGTGGTAAAACACATTTAGTGTGCATTAAATAATCAATTAATTAAAATATATTTAATTAATGTATAAAAATATTTTTAAAAGAATAACTGAAAAAAAGAAATCTCAACTATAGTAAAATTCTTAACAACGGTTCATGTGCTTGAATCCCAGCAAGACCAACTCAGCCTTTTCCAATGTTGGTAAACTGGGTACATTAGATTTAGTACTAGTAATAACAAGCATTTAGAGCACTTTGTAAAAATATGTATGTATTACTAGATTGCTAATTTTCAAAACAATACTGTGCAGTTGGCAGTATACTTGACTGTCATCTTTCCTACCTGAGATATTAACTTCTCCAAAACAAAGTCCTTCAAGAACACCTCCCTGAAGCCCAGGCATGACACCAAACCCTTCCCTCAGATGCCTTCTTGCATCCACACACACAATCCCAACCATGCATGCTCCCTCTGCCTGCAACACAAATGGACATGGCTTAGTGCAACGAGGCCAAACAAGTTGCAGCCCTGCACTACACAACTGTCTATTAACAATGGCACTATGAATAGATTAGATATCCTTATTTCTTGACACAACCTCTCTGTATTTGCTTTCTTCTACTTCCTGCCTCTAATGTTTCTTCGAACCCACTGTTTAGAGGCGTAGAACTTCCTGCCTCTAAGATGATTGCTGGATGGCTAGGAAGCAATGTAAGCAGCTAAAAGTCTGCTGGTTTTTCCCAAACCTCAGGATTGCTCAAACATGTGTAGGTTAGTCATAGCATCTGCAGGTTTAGGGTGCCGAAGGGACAATATGATGCTGACAGAGAAGGATATTTTGGAAAGAAAGAGAAGTACAGCTGATGCCCAGATAAAGAACCTTCGGTGAAGGACAAGGGTGGAAGATTTCTGACTATCTATATTCAAGATGTTTCTCAAGTTGACTGCAGTCCAACAGTACTGCAGGCTGAATGTTTTACCCTCTCTTTCTCTACAGAGCATGAGAGAGATCTGTAGTTGAGTGAGATGTAATTGTCTCAAACTGATCTCCAATAAAACTGAGGCGATGCCAGTGACGAGGCGGGAAGGTGATCTGGGCTCACCTATTAACCAATGGAGTTGGGCTGCTGCCTTTTCCATGTAAGGACTATTTAAAGTCCTAGCCTTAAAGTCATTGCTTGAGTCTTACTCTGTTAGCTGGCATCTTCGAAGACCTCATTGTATTTCTTACAGTTGACGTGCCCGAGGATGCACCTGACTTGCTTCACCCCTAACTGCAGAATGTGAACAGGGATTGGCGTCGTGGGGTCAAGACTATTTTGCATGACTGCTCTCAGAGTGCATGCCATGCTTTACAAATGCCATGCCTAGCCTAACTTAACCTAACCTATCATTTATATCCCCTATGCTGTTTTTATTGTTAATATACACCTATGAAGCACACCATCTGCCATTTTTATGGTATCACTCTGTCTACAGGTAGCCTTGGATATGACTTGTTAAATGTTGCCCTCACATACCTGAGTCTACCTTACTGTAATACAGATTTTTTTAATTTTACAAAGCTTAAGCTATCTAGTACCCAGCAGTATGGAAGGTGTGCTGAATTAAGACTTTTCAGTATTTGACTCTTATTCTGACTTTGGGAGATAATGTCTTGCACAAACAGGAGATTGTGCAGGAATAAAAAATTAGCTAGCATTCGCGCCAAGAATTTTCAATTCTATTAAGGACACGGAGGCGAGGATTATGCTTCTCTTTCTTTTTATTTGCTACTCACAGCAGCCAATGAAAACGTTTTTGTATGCAAATAGAAAACTACATTTCCCATGATGCTTAGTTATACATCACATCCTGCAAGACCCTATAAGAGCCACCATATCCTGTTGCTGAGCCTCTTTCTTTGCTCGAACAATTTAGTCCATAATATTAACTCAAGTCCAAACACCATCCTCCAACGTGGAAGAACCAGAACCAAACTGGAAAGCAAACGTCTTCTTAACCAGAAGAACCTCTAGTCCATCTTCTTCTCGGAACCTGAAAGGAATGAAACATAGAAACCCGTAATTTCTGCTACAACAGAATATAAAAGATACGGGTGGGCAAACATTACAAACATTGTAATATAACCGGGTGGGATAATCCTCGCCTCTGTGTCCTTAACAGAATTGAAAAGTCTTGGCGCGAATGCTAGCTAATTTTTTATTCTATTACAGGACCGGAGGCTTCTGATTATGCTAGTTTAACGCTTATCAAACACAACTGAAGCTATATCACCCACCGGTTTATAATAAAATTGCTTAAATGTAGACTCAGAAGACCAGTCAGCAGATCGCATAATATCTTGAATGGTAGAACCTAACATGAAAGTCTTTGATGCCATGGCACCATGAACAGAATGTGCCCCAAACATCTGGGTATCAATACCAGCTTCTTACATGACTGATTTTAACCATCTGGCTATAGTAGCTGCAGACACAGGTTTATGAGGTTTTTGTAACGCAATTAACAACTGAACTGAACCATCCGGTCGTATAGACTTAGTACAATCTTCATAGGCCTTAAGGCATTGAACCACACATAACTTTGCCTTAGAGGGAAAAGCATGATAATCAACACTTCTTGAGAATGTTTTAGTTCTGGCAGTAATGTTAAAAGAAACTGCTTCCGGAGTAAATACTCTACCTGTAAGATCCAGAGCTTTGACGTCGGATGAACGTCGACAAGCAGATAGACATAGCAACATAGCAAGTTTGGACGACAGTTGCTTCCTAGTTAACAAACTATTATCTGGCCATCTATCAAATAAGGAAAGAACTAAGGAAACGTCCCACAACGAAGAATATTTAGGTTTGGGAGGATTCGCAACGCGGATACCTTTTAACAACTTACAAATGACCGGATGCATGCCCACAGGTTTGCCATCTATTTGGGAATGACCAGCGGAAATGGCGGACCTAAAGTTATTAACGGAACGGTACGCCAAACCCTCGGACGCTTTCTCCGATAAGAAGTTCACAACATGGGATAACTCGGCCCCCACGGGATCCACATGTTGTTCCACGCACCAACGAACCCAGCCCTTCCAGGCTGAAGAATATCGTTTCCTGGTGGAAGGAGCCCAGGCCTGGTTAATGAAGGCTGCAGCCTTGTCCGAAAATCCTGGCAATTCCCATTGTTGCCTGAAAGCCTCCAGGCCATCAGGGACAACTGCCCCGACACTACCATCGGATGCACCTCTCCATGAGGGCCCCGGAGCATCGTCGAGGACCACGGAATCATCCTGGGGAAGTCGCAGCTCATCTCCGATAGTATTGGGAACCAGGGCTGCGACTTCCACAGTGGGGTTATCAGAATTACCTCTGCTCGCTGCCGGGTTACGTGTGTAGTCACCCTCGGAATCAAAATGAAGGGGGGAAAGGCATAGTTCAGACCCTTGGACCAGTCCTGAGAAAACGCATCCGTCGCTCTTGCTAACGGATCCGGCCTCCAGCTGAAAAACGTCTGCAGTTGACGATTCTGTCTGGACGCAAAGAGGTCTATCTCGCATGTGCCCCACACAGCTTGCAACCAACTGAATATCTGGGGCTGGAGTTGCCAGTCGCTGTAATCTTTGAGGTACCGTGAGTTCCAATCCGCTACTATGTTGGATTGTCCCGGAAGGTATTCCGCTATGACCGAAATCTGATGACTCAGGCAGTAGTGCCAGAAGTCCTTCGCAATCTCTGCTAGTAAAGACGACCTCGTGCCTCCCAACTTGATGATATACCTTACTGCTGAGATATTGTCCATCCGCAGAAGGATGCAGCAGGAGACCTGTTTGGGAGAGAGTGTCCGGATCGCGAACGACCCCGCTAACATTTCCAGGCAATTGATATGCAGCTCGAGCTCGCTCAGGGACCACCGACCTCCGGTGGAAATATCTCCGCAGCGCGCACCCCAGCCCCAACGGCTGGCGTCCGACTCTATGACAACTTCTGGTTGAGAGCCGAAGATGGCTCTGCCGTTCCACGCATCCACGTGGCCCAGCCACCATTGTATCTCCTCTCGCACCTCGGTGGAAAGTGGAACCCGGTCCGTGTAGGACAGACCCTTCCGAAGGTGTAGAATCTTCAATCTCTGAAGGGCCTGGTAGTGAAGAGGGCCCGGAAATATTGCTTGTATCGAGGATGCCAGAAGACCCACTATTCTGGCAATCACCCGCAATGAAACCGTCTGTTTGGACAGCAGTGTGGAAAGCTCCTTCTTGATATCTTTCAATTTGGAGTGGGGAAGGCTCAACTGGGCTGTCTGTGAATTTATGACGAACCCCAGAAAGTCCATAGTCTGAGCAGGACAGAGAGCCGATTTGGGTTTGTTGATCACGAACCCCAAGTTTTGAAGAATAGACATGGTCATGCGCAAATGCTGTGCAGCTAAAGTCGGAGTTTGAGCCATGATGAGTATATCGTCCAGATACACTATCATGCGGACGCCCTGTTCTCGTAAGTGCGCTACCACCGGTTTCATCACTTTGGTGAAGCACCACGGCGCCGAGGAAAGTCCGAAAGGAAGGGCCAAATATTCGAACCACCGGTTCCGCCACTGAAACTGCAGAAAGCGGCGGTGAGGAGGAAATATAGGGATCGACAGGTAGGCGTCTTTCAGATCCAACCGTACCATCCAGTCCCCTTCCTTCAGCAGATCAGTCAAGAGATGGATACCCTCCATCTTGAAATGGTTGTAGGTGATGAAATGGTTGAATTCTCTTAGATTCAGTACCAACCTGTGACCTCCGCCTTTCTTCTGAACCAAAAAGATATTGCTGCAAAAACCGCGAGGACCATCGTCGCAATATGCAATCACGTGTTTCTGCAGCAATGCGTCGAGTTCTGCATCTATAAAATCGCACTCTAGTTGGGAAAAAGAGAGTTGCCGGGGTGGAATGTCCTGAAAGGGAGTCTGGTAAAAATCTAGGTGAAACCCCTGAATTGTCTGTAAGACCCACGCATCCTGTGAAATCAGGGCCCAATTGTGATAGAAAAACTAAGTACGACCCCCCAAGGGTAACAGAAAGTTGTCGGAAGCTCTTACCTGCAGACTCTGGAGCTTGGAAGCCCGCTCGATGCCCGCCTCTGTTGAAGCGCCTTCTGTTGAAGCGCTGTCTGGTGGGATAGAAAGTTCCCCCACGAGTGGAGTCCCACTCGCCTCGACCACGGCCGTAGTCTCCTCGTTGAGGACCTTGATGGTACTGGCAGCCTGGCGAGCGTCCTCTGCCTCGCCCGGCCCAGTTAAAAAAAGGCCAGCCTGGAAAACTCGTTTGATGCCCGATTGGGCCTTGTCAAGGGACGTGAATGTACCTACATATTTGGAGACGTCTTTCACGAAGCGGTCACCGAAGAGGTTACCCTCTGCCAGAGGACCCGGTTCTGCCGCAGCCAGCTCCGTCAAGTTAGAATCCATTCTCATGAGGAGCAACTTACGCCTCTCAGTGGAACTAGCACAATTGGCGTTTCCCAACAAGCAGATCGCTCTTTGGGTCCAACCAGCCAGGATGTCGGGATCTAAGGGAGCACCAGACTCTTTCGCCTCCAGGGCCATTTCTAAGATTTTGGCTAGTGGCCCGCCACATCCAGAAGTTTGTCCTGGCAGCCACGCCAGGCACGATCAATTCCCTTCTTCGGGTCTTTAGCGAATCTCTTTAGAAAGGTAAGGAGGCTTACGTCTATGTCTGGCGTCTCCGCCACCTAATCCGGAATATCAGTCCTAGGGCACTCGGAACGCAACCTGTTACGCACGTCTTTATCGAAGCTCTTGCGCAGGTTGTCGTGGAGATATGCTGCCACTTCAGGGGCCGGAGCCCAATCCGACGATCTAGGGTGTACAATGTCGGCCGGATTAAAAGTAAAGGGGGTATTCAAGGTCTGGGACAGGTCTTGTTCAACATTTTTTGTTTTCCGTGACCGTTTCTTGGGAGGAGCCTCCTCCTCGGGGGTGTCTGTCCCTGTAGTATCCGTATCCGTATCAGTGTCAGTGTCTCTACGCTCCTGACGCTTAGCCTTATCTCCCAAGCTGGGTAGGGTAGAAGATTTAGGTAGTGTTGCTAGTGCACCGGAATGGGGCCATGACTTCGCTTTAGGCTCGCCAGGTGCTTCATCCTTCTGAGGGTCAGCAGTAAACCCATGCCACTTGGCAAACTTCTCCAACTGTTTAGTAATGGGTTTCAACGCAGCGGCCAATGCTTGCTGCACAGTACCAGGTACTGCCTTTTCAATGGCCCGGTTGACAGACTCTTGGACGGAGGCGTCCAGAGCCTCAACAATATTGTCCTCTAGAGAAGTTGCTTGCACTTCTTCTTGATATAAACCATCCTCCTCATACCTGACCCAGTCATCCATGATGTACAGTTGGTATATATAAACTGTGAGGAGTAAAGGGGGAGCCAACCCAATGCACACAACAGAAACCAGGTACCTACATCCTCAGCAAGTGCTGTATAAATGTTATTGCAGCCCACAGGGCGTAGAGAGAGCAAAAGCCAGTGTTTTAAGGAGTGTGTGCTCACTCCAGGGCCAGACGACTCTTGCAGCCAAATCAGGCGTCTTGTGCAACGAAATTTCTCGAGGCTAATGAGCCCCGGAGTGAATGGGGGGCTCGCGCGACGTGCGTAGCCCAAAAGCTACCAAAAACTAGCCCAATTGGGCTACGCACGTCGGAGCGAGTGATGCTCTCAATTAAATACCGCCCGGCAATTAGGGAAGCCTGTTGCGGTAAGCGCGAGGAGCGCGCAAGCAATACAACCTTCAAACGCTGCCGAGAGCAGCGCGGTACCCCGTGCTCCCAGCGGGAGCATGATCTCAATTAAGCCCGAGCGGGCGTGCAAGTAAAGCCTGCAAAGCTCCCAGCGGGAGATTCAAATGCACACAGCCCGCGCGGGCCTTCAAAGAAACATAGCGCGGGACGTGCGATCACATCATTAGCATAATATTAACAATTGCAGCGGAAAACAATCGCAATGAAAGCTGAAGTAATCGTGCAATCAACTTAACTCCTGCGTGAGCAGCAAAGAAAGAGGCTCAGCAACAGGATATGGTGGCTCTTATAGGGTCATGCAGGATGTGATGTATAACTAAGCATCATGGGAAATGTACTTTTTATTTGTATACAAAAACGTTTTCATTGGCTGCTGTGAGTAGCAAATAAAAAGTAAGAGAAGCATAATCAGAAGCCTCTGGTCCTGTAATAAAATTGGAATTGAGGGGCATATTTACTAACACTTTGGGCATGGTTTGCATCACAAAAGTGTCGGAAACTGGCACAAAGTGTAAAATTGGAATTTACTTTCCAGGGCAAAACTTATTTTCTTCTGGAAAGTACCCCCAAAATAACTCAAAGTAGCACTATGTAGTACTTTGTGCTATTTTGCACCAGATGTGCTATTTTGCACCAGAGGGCGCACCATTGTTGGTACATGGGCATTCCCATACACCCACACATGGATGTTGATGCAAAGCCCTATCTACTAAAAAGGTAGACAGGTGCCTTTGCACCAGAAATGTACATCTCCTCAAGGCAGGCATAACCTGGCAGAAGCGTTTTCTTTTCTCCAAATGTTTCCATCTTTGCCTGTGTGCTGGACAGTACAGCACACATACAGACATGGGACATTCTTAAAGTAGGTGTAGGAATAGTATTTTGTACTGGAATGATACCCTCCCATTACAAAACCTATGCTTGATTTCCCGCCCACATCCTTGCACTTTGGTTGCTGCGCTGTGTTGTGTCAAATGTTAGTAAATATGCCCCTATGAGTTTTGTAGTAATGTCAGCAGCCTAGTCTTCAATGGAAAAATGTAGGAAGATCAGGCTACCTTTAGGATAAGGTGTGCTTAACTCATTTGAGACCTCTCAAACCAGGTGTCAACGGTCATTCACAACGCTCAGAAATATGTGGCACCACTCCACCTTAGCATGTACAGTAGATTTCTTAAAATGCTTTCCGAGAACTATCATCTTAGACAAATGCTTTGTATTTCATTTTTGGAATGTATGTGCTAGTCACTCCATGGCTTGTAAAGTCTTAATACATCTCATTTTTTTTAGGTCTCGTCTTGGCTGCCAGGTGTGTATGAAGAAGGCCATGGATGGACTGACGGTGCGAGTTCCCACTGATGTGGCCGATGCCAGGAGGGAGGCAGAGATAGGACAAAAGAGCAAGCAATGATCAAAAGCTACTCTCCACTGGAACTGTCAAGGCTGTCTTGAGGGTCGCCAGAAAGTCTGAAGTATATTGGATTTTCCTTGTGCCTAGACGCACGAGGCAGTATGGAGTTCTGTACTTGGCTAGGGCTTTTAAACTAGAAGAGTAGGAGAGTTTGGAACAGCCAAGGCAGGTGTAATTCAGTTTGGTCTAGAAAGCTCGAGCTGTGGATGTAAAGCAATGAAAACCTGTGAAATTTAGCATGGGGCATCTTTAATGGATAATGGCATTCCTCAGATGTCTGTAGGGTGTGCAAAATATGCGTACTTTGCATTTATGTAAGTATGTGAAGTTTTGGGAAGATCACACAAAAATACATATAACTATGCAAAATGCACATCCATCATTTAACACTCTATGTTATCCTAAAATGCACCTTGTGTCAATTTTTGAAGCAAGGAGGCATGTCCCAATAAAAATATAGCATGAAATAACAACTGGCTCTAGCAATAACCACTCGTGTTTTGGCAATTTGCTTTAGTGCGCGAGGTAAACTTTTTCTGCGAATGCAGCATAAATATGCAATGTGGCATAATGCCGTTATTTGGGCAATTTTGCATAATTAGCGTTACGTGAAATTCCAGACATTACACAACATATACCCTGACCTAGTTGTATGTCTGCCACTAAAAATTCCAAAATCATTCAGTTGTGGGGATTTTGTTCAATCAGTGCTGTCAACATTTCAACCTGAAAATGTTAAGCCAAATATTGCCCTGATGACAAAGCCATCATTCTCCTACTTTTAATAGTCTGCATACCATGTAGCTCAAGGGCATCTGACATTAAAGGTTTCTATCATTTCTACTCTTCCACCTACGTCCGTGGGGCAGTTCAACACAACCAACAAATGTACGGTCAAAGGAGATTGGTTTTGTGTCTACTAATGTTTATAAAGTTTGTACATAACCTGTACAACTTTGTTTCTGTCAATACATTTCTCACTTATACCCCTGGGGTGTGTGAAGAAACACTCTCTGATTCTCCGGCTCTTCTACTGTTTGCTTCATATATGACAGGTTTTACACAAATTGGTTAGCCTTTCTCAGGACATTCTGAGAGTACTTGCTGTCTATCTGGTTAGATTAATGGTACCTGCTTAGGCTTGTACCACTTTATGACTCTTTAGTCATCAGGTATGATTCCTCCCCACCTTTGTGTGTACCAAACCTCATATACTTTGCAACTATTTACCATGCAGGATAATATTTAAGGGCATGTCCAGAATAGTGATTGAAGTCACTTGACCACTACTCTAAAAGTGAACCCAAATGTTATCCCACATTTTGAATCGGTGTAGTGAAGGGTAATTCTCTGAGCAACATAGAAGCTCTGCAGAAGGGCCAGTCCAATTCATAACTGCGCATGAATATTTTGCAAATATTTGCCATGTTGCACAATAGGGACCTTATTGTCTGGTGTGTTTACAAAATTATTTATTTCCATTTGTTGTAGAAGCACCTTAGGGAAATTCAGGAAATTGTTTGGGTACTAAAGTTCATTAGCAAAGCTGTGCTAAAATGAATAAAGGGAGCAAATGTAGAAGGGAAAAGAGAATAGATGGCTGGACGATGAGTTAAACCCTAAAAATAAAAAAACAAAACAAATGAATTCTTCTTTGCAGACATTGCAAATTTTATTTCAAAAGACCTGGTTAGTTGAAGAGTAAATTGATGACTACTACCTATTTCTACAGTTAAGTTTATTGGTTTCTAGATCAAGCTTTCCTTTTGAATGACACCACAAACTAACCGCACAATTCAAGCAACTACAGCTACTCAGCTCACCCCAAAAACCTTAAAATTGTTTCTGACACCGGTCAACTTCTGCCTGTTGGTCCAAACTCTAGTGATTTCCCTTGTTGAGTAGGCAAAGTTAATCTTATTCAGAGTACCAAAATCAGCGCTATTACTACCTACTGTGATCCCACACTGTACAGAATGTCAAATACACGAGGCCTGGAGTTACATGTGAGCCAAGGATCCTTTTGAAGTCAAGAGATATAGCTGACTAAGGACAGGAACCCATAGCATTGACTGATTTTGCATTTCTTTGAAGGTGATTTATACACGTTTCACGCTGGTTTTATTTCCGTCTGAGCGCCTCTTTATTAATAGATAGTGGAATATTTACTGTAAGCCCTGAGGAAGTTCCTTGGTTTTATACCATTGGAATGAAACGTGTTGGCAAGAAGTTTTCTACTTTGGCATGAAAGTGCAAAAAAGACAAAGAAGACCTTAAGATTGATCATGGACACTCTTATTTTGAGAATTGAATAAAATAATTGATTTGTGGATCATGGTAGCAGTGTGCTGATGGACAATGTAGATCAAATATAAACTGCTATGTTTAATCTTCAGAGCCATTCACATCTTACATTTTGAATGACTGAGCCAACAAGCCAAAATATTTGAATTGTGAAACAAAATAAGGAGCAAAGAGCTCACAAGACTAGATAAAAAAAATAACTCAAAATATTACAATCCTCCCCAGGGGCAGCCATCTCACTTTGATTAGATGTCAAGATGTGCTTCATTTTACATAAAAATGAAAACCTATTCAAACATTCAAGCCCATTAGACCTATATCTCTGTTGTTTTGTCTCTTTCCATGTTTAAGCCTCTAAAGTCTTCTCTTTCCTGTGTTATCTTCTTGCTCCATCACTCTCTGTGAAATCAGTATCCTGTCTCTGCAGCCAACTATGGACCAGCCTGGATTGCCCCCTCTAAACTACCTCTTCTCCTATCCACATTTAGATGGTATTTTACTATATATGTTCTTTGTAGGAGAAAATCCTGTTTTTTATTTATTGCTCACTAACAAGTAGTTCATACACTATATAAAACTGTAACTAAATACAGTTAGGTAATTTATAGGGTGGCGCGACCTATATCGTCTCCTCACTGGAAACTCTCTGATGTTCTGGATAACGTTCAGATGCAAAGAGCCAATCCTAGCCACACTCCTTGATCTCAGGAGCTAAGCGATAGCTTTGCATCTTTCCTTGCCACAAAAATGAAAGTTCTGTGTGGATGTATTATAAAAATTAGCGGAAGTTCTTCCTGCACAACAGACCCAATTACTTACCAGAAACCATCACCCCATAGGTATTAGCCATTAAAATCAAGTTAATTCCTTACCCTGGTAAAGGGTATGTATGTCCAAACATTTACCCACTGTAAACGCTTGGCCACACTAATGCCTCTGCTGTCCACCCAGTATATTAAAAGCTGCAGCTTCTCATGCACCACCACTAGGAATGTGCCTGACATTGACTTTACCACAAAGAGTAGACCAGTTTGGCTTGTATGAATGCCAAAACATGTCGAAGGAACATCTCCAATGTCTTCTGCATTACTAAATTGAAACTAAATTCCACCGGTGGAAGGGAGCACTCTCTTTCTCTGTCTGTCTCCCTAGACCCCTCTTTCCTCTTTCTTGTTTCTTCTTCCTTTTCCAATACATCTGCATGGTATATTGGAATATATAAATATTGCAAACATTTTAATGTGTGTATGTCAATGTGCTGCAGAATATCTGACTTTTAATATGGCAATTTTTTACACCAAAACATTTTGTGGATTGAATTCCTCACTTTCTTAGCAAGGTTTTGTTAACAATTCTTTTCTGAATTTAAGTTTATTTTTGGGATATTCCCAAACAGAATGTATGGAAATTCTGTGAGATTTGTCAATGGGAATCTGTCTTAAAAATGCATTGGCAACACACCTGAAATAATGTAGTTCCGTTTATTCGGTGTTTCACTGCTCCATGTAAGAGGGCAAGTGTCTGTTTCAGAATGATGACATGACATCCCACTTCTTGGCCTGCACTGTACACGTCACCAGCGCTAGATTAACAGAACTTTTTATACTGTTTTACAAATAATGTTGGATATTGTTTTTATATATTTTACCATATAAACATTATACTTTGTTGGTGTGAATTCAAGTGTGCTTTCTCATTTAAAATGAGCTCTTTCATAGACCTGTATTAGTGAACAATACAAATATATGACTACAGTATCTTCATCTAAAGTTTTCTAATTGTTTTGTAATGAATATGTGGTGTGATGTACATACACGTATACGGCAAAAGCAAATTAAAGATGGCATATTTTTTAGATTATGTGTATGAAGAAAAGAATATATTAAAACCATATTGTAAATATGCCGTAGTCTCTGAGTCAATTTTATTGTTAATAAAAACTGTCACATTATTTCCAAATGCTACACATTATAAAAGGAAACTATTAAAATTCAATAATTTGTGTGTTTTTGCCAGTTTTTCGAGAAATTTTAATTCCCACTTGAATTATTGATTTCATAGCATAATATTTGACAATCAACAAATTAAAATATAAAATCATACTGTAGTAGACTAGTATTTATGTTTGTGTTGCATTAACATAAGAGTCAGAACGGCTGGAAACAGCACGTAGAATATAATACTGATCTGGACCAGGGAAGCATCTTGACACTGAGGATAGGTAAGGAACTGTTAACTTTAGAATACCTCAATGGTTAGCTTGAAATTTATGTGTTGGAACGTTGCTGGGTTAAATCAAGCTAGAAATCGGTGCCTAATACGGGAGGAGTTAATTGTCTATAAACCACACATATTGTGTATAACTGAAACCCATCTGGCATATAAGGATCAGCAAGTTTTAAAACAAATAGGGTATGACAGCATTGTTTGTTCATCAAAAACAATCTCCATACGAGGGGTGGCTATAATGAAGGCCAGAAACTTGATAGTTAGAACCATTAGGACCTTCACAGACAGCAGGGGAAGGTGGGCTATAGCCCAGCTAGCAATCAACGGCCAGAAATATACTATCTGTGTGGTCTATGGTCCCAATATCGATGACCCGGCGGTCTTTGATTACTTAAGCATGGAACTGCTGGACTGGCCCGGAGATCTGATTGTCATGCAGGATTTTAACTGTGTAATGGGGTACAATATTGACTCTACTAACCGCCAATCAACTACTCGGATGGGTAGAACCCGAGCTTCAATCATGGAACTAATGAGGCTGCATGGGCTAGTGGATGCATGGAGAACATTATTCCCTGTTACACTGGGGTACACTTATTATTCCTCTCCCCATAAGCAGTATTCGCGAATCGATATGATACTTGTAAAAATGCAGATGCTAGAGGGGGCTAAAATTGAGATATGTCCTACGGTTACTTCTGACCATAATGTTATCATACTGACTATGCAGACAGTGCAAGAAGGGGGTGGGGGGGAAGGCAGGGTCCATTTACATTTCCTCGCTGATATGGAATACCTGGGGTATTTAAAAAGTTTACTGATAGAATTCATATGAATAAAGGCACGTCTATAGCTGCCACTGTGTGGGACTGCATGAAAGCATACATTAGGGGGTTAACACTTCGGTTTATCCTTAAAAAAAAGCAAACGTAGGCAAGTCGAACTGGTTCCATATCGGTAGGACTGTTTGAATTTAGAAGTATAGCATGCGCAGGCAATTCTCTCCAGATGCCCTTGGGAGCGTCCATACATCTGAGGTTAAATGAGAGGTGGCAAATGCTTAATCGGGGGGGGTAACTGAGAAGGTGGCTGATAGCTATCAGAAACACAAAGAATTTCAGTATGAATATGGTGAGAGAGTTGGCCGCCTCCTGGCTCACCAGATATCTGATAAAAGTGCCAGCTGTGCTATAAAGCGTATTCTTGGGGATGATGGGGGTGATCATACTCACCCGCAAGAGATAGCTGAGAAATGTACCTCCTTTTATCAAAGGGTGTATAACGAGCCAAATAACATTGATCAGCAGATTCTGGCTACTTACCTCTGGGATAGTGGTATGCCCCAACTGGACCCCAACAGAATCTTGGGCTGCAAGGGAACATTGGGTTGGGGGAGATCGAAGCAGTTATTAGCGCCTTACCATCTGGGAAAGATGCTGGAGAGGACACAATCCCCCTAGAATTTTACAAAGTGTTTATGGGAACCTTAGCGCCAGAATTTAAAGACTTGATAACAGATATCAGTAGCAGAGGAGATGCCCCAGCTTCATGGGGGGGTAACTAATATAATAGTCTTTCTTAAAAAGGATAAGCCACCGGAGGAAAGGGGCTCTTACCACCCTATATCCCTGATAAATGCAGACTCTAGGGTCTTCTCCAAAATACTAGCCACACGCCTTGCCCCTCTCATGCACAATTTGGTCTCAGAGCAGGAGCACGTTTTGTCCCTGGCAGAGATACCACGGCTCATACTAATATCGCAGCATTTGATATTGACAAGAAAACTAATGCTCAGATTGGCATGATAATGCTGGACATGGCGAAGGCCTCTGATAGGGTCACTTGGGAATCACTATGGCTGACCATGGATGCATTTGGCATACAGGGCAGATTTATAGCATTAGTGCAGGCGCTATTTAAAAACGCAACGGCGAATGTTCTGACGGGAGGTAAGTCCTCTACTCCATTTTCAATATATAGGGGTACGTGTCAAGGGTGCCTACTCTCCCCCTTGCTGTTCGCTCTTTAAATAGAACCTTACTTTAGACATTTAACATTGAACAAGGGTATGCAACCAGTAAGAATGAACGGCATCGAACTTAAAATAACTGAGTACGCAGGCGATATTGCAGTCTTTGTATTTATCCCGAGCGATTCAATTAATTTCATATCTAAGGAGGCCGAGCGAATCGGTGTACTCTCTAGCTATAAACTGAATTTATCGAAAACTCAGATAATCCTTAACTTTAAATCACTTACCCTGATAATAGGAATTACCGACGCAGCTACATACCTTGGCATACGGTTGAGCAGCCATGTGGAAAAGATCATTATGCTCAATTATGAGTCCTTCTTAAAAACAGTTAAAGCTAAATTGCGGCAATGGCACTGGCCCCCACTAAGTATCTTGGAACACTGCAACATCATTAAAATGCACATATTACCGAAGTTTCTTTACTTATTTCAGTTCATACCACTTTGGGTCCATGATTATTTTTTCAAACGGCTTGAAGGGGTTATCAGTAGATTCATATGGGGCTATAGGAAGGCTAGGCGAACTATTCGCTTCATGAAATTACCTTACATACAGGGAGGATTCAAGCTACCGGATTTTAAGGTATATTTCTGGGCCTCGTTCACTGTGCGGATTCAAAGCTTATATTATCGGGAATAAACGCAGGCTAATTGCATTTGGGTATCAACTTGCACTATTGGATCCTAACTACTTCAAGAGGGTCAGATTTAAGGTAATCAGAGACGTGGTTCGGATTTGGCGTGAAATGTGTACCAAATATTCTATACCACCAGTCCACTTCTATACTCCACTATGGGGCAATCCATCCTTTCCGGACATATTTCATGAGAGTATAGGGCAATCTTGAGGACACCTGGGCATACATAATGTAGGGCAACTTTATGACACACAGGGGGTTCGGACTTTCGCTTCTCTTCAGGAGACATATGGGCTCCCACAACGCTACTTTTTCAAGTATCTGCAGGTAAGGGATTATCTCTTATATAGATGTGAGTATACCAACAATCATGAAATACCTAAGATTCTTACATATTTGTATCAACCATCAAGGGAGACAGGTATACAAATATAAGCACAATGTACCAGGGGTTTATGTGTTATGCCCCAGGTGATAGTGCGAACCTGGCATCAAGGTGGAGCCAGCGGCTCGCGACTGCAGTCACGGCTACTGAAATACAGGATGCTCTTGCAACACTAGACCAGTCGTCAATCTCTGTCAGCCTTCAGTTACAACAGTTTAGGGCAGTCTGTATGCTCTATCATACGCCTGAGTGCATCTTTAAATGGGAAGTGTCTGGAATCCCGTAGCGGTCCTAAGTGCCGCCTCTTTGGGGTCGATATAGTCCATATGTTCGCTGAGTGCCCTGGGCTCAAAGACATTTTCCGATAGCCTGTTTCGACTGGCATCAGCACAGCTAGGGTTCAAAATATGCTTGAATAGTGAGGAATACTGTTGGGTCATAAGACAGGGGTGGACTTCAGCCTCAGCCCTCTGCTCTTAATCATAATAGTATGTGCACGTTTATGTATTGCCAGGGCATGGATTGACCCCGTACCACCTAGAATAATGGTATTTAGGGCTTTGCTCCATCAAATTTACGAAGGTGAAACAGCAGTTGCTAAGACCAGGGGACCCCGATCAGTCAAAAAGTTGGAAAGGATCTGGTTTCACTTACATTGGCTATAGATAGCTATGACGGCCTGTTACTATTATAATCAACTCACAGATCTACAATCACTTAGACACTCTTAAAATGCTAAACTTTCCATTGTTTTGCAATGTTTATCATCTCTTGACTTATGAAGAGTAATTAAAGTGTCATTGTGCATACGCATATCAAATTAATATATTAGTTCTGATTTTGCAGACTGCTGCAAAACCGGATATGTCCTTGCAAATATGGAACCACTTAGAAGATCTTAAAACTGTATTTCATAGTCGTCTTGTTCATTGCCACTGTACTAACTCGCTGATTGTGCTGTGCCCATAGTGGTCTGTTTAAGGAATTTGCCATGCAATGTCAGTAATTTCAGGAATTTGCGGTTCATCTGGGGGTCAGTGGGATCTAGGCTCTTCTTTATGGTCGTTCGGCAAGTTTGAATCCCCCGATCATTGAAGGTACTCTTAAGCAATAAAGTGCCGGCTCCCTTTAGAGCAGGACATATGCAGATCAAGTGTATGATATCCTCTTTTAAGGGGCCACATTGCCTGCATAATTTTGATCCTTTATATCTCCATGTGGGTTTGTCTGCCAGGGATGGCAGCACCCCTACCCAGATGGCTAGTAGTTTTTTCTTTAAATACGCTGGATAGGTTGTGAAGAGATATGCTGCTGGTTGCGGGAGGACACATGTTTGTATTACCATCCAGGCATGTGATCGAACAGTGAATTTATTCTTGTCATCCATGAAAGAGTGGATTTTAGCTGCTTTTTTGATTGCCCGACAAAAAGTTGGGTATGATAGATTTAAGTCCCATAAATCAATTGTATTCGTTTTTTCCAAGGACGACCATAAGTATTTATTGTAGTTAAAGTTTGCATCATTCCTCAAAGACTGCCATAAGACCAAAGGGCTAGATTGATTGATTCGAATTTTGTGCCAAGTTTTAATAGTGGGATAACTTCTTGCTATGCTTTGTTGTGTTAGCCCAAATTCCAGATGGACTCGCACTGGTGAAGCGTTATTGGGAAGCCCAAAAACAGGTTTATAGATATTTGTTTGGAGTTTATCCAGAATTTGAGCGTCTTTGCCATGCATAACCACACTCACGTAGGCCAGCGTTGGTAGCAATTTTGCAGTAATGATTGCTAACAGTGGCTGAAAGGAAGGGCCATCCAGTTTTTTGGCAAGAGCACAAAAAGCATGAGTTAAAGCATTGTTTTTTCTCACCATATACTATTTGTGTGTCTGGAAGGTAAATTTCTTATCAAAGTATAAGCCTATTTACTTGTAATTGTTAACCTCTTCTATGCTTACATTTCCTAGTTTGATTTTAAGAGGGGTGCTGGGTCTATTCAATATTGACATTGTTTTTGTCTTAGTTGCATTAATTTCTAATTTATTGATCTTAGCAAATACTGCAAGTTCTTCGATTGATCTTTGGAGTCCCACCCTCCTATGACTCAGCAGTACAAAGTCATCAGCATATGAGAGGTGTGTCAGGGTCAATGGTCCCAATCTCGGAGGGTGAGAATTTACCTGGTTGATCTGGGGTGATAGATTAGCCTTGAAAAGGTTAAACAGGTGCGGAGTAAGAACACACCCTTGCTTGATGCCAATGGCTGTAGGTATTCGCCTGGACGGTCTTGTTCCATCTGCCACCTTCATTTGAATCCATGTATCAGTATATAATAACTCAATAGCTCTTAAGGTGTTTTCTTGAAGGCCCCACCTCCTTAGTTTTCCCAACAATAGGGCTCTGTCGACTCAATCAAAAGCCGCTTTTAGGTCTATAAGACAAAGAAGCAGTTTTTTCTTCCAGCGTTTACATTTCTCAGCAACTATTGTTACTGCTAGCATGTTGACGGTGGTACCATACCCTTTCCGGAACCCTGTCTGGTGGAGTGGGATCATGTTATTGGTGTTAGACCAATTGATTAAATCTTCCAGGACTAGCGAGGCGTAGTATTTAGCTTCTGAATCGGTAAGCGCAATTAGGTTGTAATTCACTGGATTTACTCGATCCCCTCCCCCTTGAAAATTGGGTTTATTATCGACCCCCTCCAGTTGTTTGGGATTATTCCCATAGACTCCACCTCTTTGAACAGTGCCGTTATCGGGCTGGCCCAGTATTTCAGATCTTGCTTAAATGTAGCCTGCGGAATGCCGTTAGGGCCTGGCGCTCCGTCGCTTCTACCAGCCATGATAACTTTTATCACTCTTGCCGGTGCGCAGTGTGAATATGCCAGAGGAGTTGGGCTACTGCTCCATGGTGACGTTACTGGGTTTTTGACACTGTCTGACTCGACTACATTACAATTTTTATGCACTAAGGAGTGCTCTTGATTGGCAAAGGTCTTCATCAAGTAAGCCGCCCGGTCTTTTTCCGTAATACACGAGGTGTTTATTACTCTTCCTTCCCTGCCAATGCCATTAGTTGTTGTCCAGAAGGCTCTGGTATTTGATTGTTTACAGTTGAACAAGATCTTAGCCTAGAAATCTTCGGACTTAGTCAAGAAATCTTTGGTTTCTTCTCCTCTCTTGCCAGAGTTGTTTTTTTTTTTAATTTTTTCCCGTGCAATCGTTGCTGTACCTGGTTTCCTGGCCTTCCTGGTTTCCTGGCCTTCCTGATTTCCCTTCTCAGGTCTTTTCTTAGATCTAGGTATTTTTTCATCAATGCCCCCAGCCGTTAGGATTTTTGGCTTGCTTTGGATGCAACTGCTGAAGCATGCATTAGCAGTCGTGTCGTAAAACCTATCTTGGCATTTATTGGAGTGGTAGATGACACTATACTATCCTCCATTATCGCTTTCGCCTTGGCGGCCAATTTTGGGAGTGAATGATGCAACCACTTTAATTGTTTCAAATTTGTTGTTTCCCTTCCCCCAATTACTGCGAGTGCCAAAGGATGTCTGTCAGGATTTAGGCTGATCTCCAGATGTTGATATGAATGATCACTATCCACCGAGCATTTGATTTTGTACTTTCTCAGCTTTTGTAATAGAGGTAAGGAGAAAATCTTTTAATCAATTATTGATCCTGATGTTGGTCCATAATGTGTGAAATTTGGAGGATTATTGTCTTCCGTTCTGCCATTATTTACCCTCTGGCCCAAGTGTTCAAGTGCTGTGCCCAGTTCTTTCCCAAATAGGTTAATCCACAATTCAACCATCCCCGAAAATGACTTAACTGCCCAAATTTCATTTTCGGCTGCCAAATGCTCATTCTCATCCAGTGTATATATTAGATGCATAATGAAGTCGCCTGTTACCATTATTTCCCAAGTGGGAGTCTTGAATCTTACTTCGGCCTTCACATGTAGTAATTTCCTAAATAGTGCAGATTTTTTTTCCTGTGCATTTGGATGAGCGTAAATATTAAACAAAATTACTGGTGTTTTCCAATGATCATGGCGGAGGCTAAGCTTAATTATCTGTATATCCGAGATTGTAGTTGGTAGTTGCTCCGATTCAACCTTCAATAGATTTGATATGTAGACTGATAGACCCCCTTTAGGCCTTCCAACCCGATGTGTTTTATTTGCATCCACCTGGTGTAAAGTGTAGCCAGCTAGTTGCAGTGAGCCAGACAGCCAGGTCTCTTGCAAGGCTATAATTTCATATTTGCCCCAGATGGTTTGCAATACATTATCTGAAAGTTTAAGCTTTGCTTCCCTGAGGTTCCAGGAGAGGATACTAAGGGCGTTTTCATTCAGTTTGTTTATCGCTTGGTTTGCGGGTCATTGTGTGTTTCGAGCATTTGGGGCTGACGCTAGCCAGTGCCATAAGTTTTCATCTATTTCTAGTTCGTTTGATTTGATGTCGTTACCTTTTGGGCATCGAGCATTTTGTAAAATCGAGTATATTGGAACAGTACCAGTGTGGATGCTCTGCCTTTGAGACCAGGTTAGCAAGGGAGATGGGTAGCACTGTATTGTGTGCTTAGAAAGACGTATACCCCACGATTCAAATTGTTTATTTGCACTGCTTATTAGAATGACTGTCTCCTCCAAATTCCACGACATTAAGGTTTTCTCCAAATGGCTGCCGTCTTTGTTGGACAGAAATCGAACTGATATTAAATAAGTTGATTTGATGTGACACAATGTAGGTATCTCTGCGAACAGCCTCATGATGTTTCCCCTGTTTAATATGTCCTGCTGTCCTTGTGACTCGTATTGAGGTGTTAACACGATTTGCCAGGAGTCACTATTAGTGTCGCGGGCAAGAACTGATGATTCCCAATTGGGATTTCCTAACTGCGTTGTGTTATTTATTCTCGCTGTGTTATAAGTATTAGCTTTTACCATTTTCCTGTTGCTTACGGGGAGGTACCTGTCATGATGTTCGTAATATTGCTTATCAGCGGAGTTGCCCTCTAATATGGGGTAAGCAACTAAGATGATCCTATCTGCCTGTGCAGTTGTTTCTGTAGGTTCATGTCCTTTTGTACTACGGTTGTTTGAAGGGACCGTTGTTACTCTTAAGGCAGTTGCTGAGTTCCTGCTTATAGACATGACCCTGTCCGAATTGTTCCTTCTTATGTGGTTTCTGGAGAATATGCTAATTTTGTCAGTAAGCTGGATTTTATCTGACGTGTCTTTACTGACTATCTGAATTTCTTCCACTGTGCATTGTTTGTCAGAGATTGTTTGCTCCAATTGCAATGTACCCGAGGGTTCCGAGATCATCTCTGATTTGTATTGTGGCCTAAGTGCTGTGACTGTGGAGAGAATCTTGCATGTTCTGACAAAGCAGGTCAGTTTTTACTTTCTCGGTCTTCTGCACTGTACCTGGTCTGTCAGCAATTACTAGTGAATTTTCCGATAGATCCATGGAAGGTAGTTTCGAAACTGGTCGATCAGGTGACGCAGGTGCTGTAGCTTTTATTGGGGCCTTTGGGATGATTATGACTGGGGGGGTTGATATTTCTGTTTGACAGTGAACATAGGGTATAGGTTTTTGCTGTATTCGCTTTTTTGCAATGGATGATTGGCGTTCCTTCTTGTCTTCCTAGCGCGTTTCTTTTGCCGTTTAGTTTGTGCTTGAGATTTAAAATCATCTACTTCCATAGTCCTGGTTGGAGGACTGGATGTTGATGGTTGTGTCACTGTGGCCTGAATCGGCTCAATTGAGCATCTACAGGGACTATTGTGTGTATTATTTTCTTTCCTGCTCTTTGTTGCTTTGCTGTGGGCTGCGCTTGTTCTTGTGTCTTTCCCTCTGAAGTATGCGGATTAGATAATGTTGGGTTCTCACGATTTCTCAACTCATTCAGAATGTCAGATAAAATAACTGGTAGAGTGCTTAGTTTGTCAATAATTGGGCAGCATTACAGTTTCCTTGTTGTCCCTAACATGTTGTTGATTGTAGTGTTGAGAACCGGTGCGTTTGTTTTTCTATTTTGGTATTGATGCTGGCAATGTGTGTTGCCATGATGTTCATGGGATCAATCTGGAGTTCTAATTTGTCAGATTGCATATTTAATACAGAAATGGGCAATTGTAGAATATTTAGTAATGAAATGTTTACTGTATTAATATGGCCACGATGCTCCTTAGATTGAGGGACTGCATGAGCTTCGACATTATCGTTTTTCAGCTGTGTTGACGATGCATTACAATGTTTCAGACTGAGGGGCCGATTCCGATTCGGGCCGGAAATCTCTCCGACCGAGCCGGACCCGGAGAGATTACCGACCGAATCGGACCCGTGCAGCCCGACCGAACGAGTACGATGCATCCGTATGCTATCGGACTCGAGTCGGTCGGACTCCCATTGAAGTCAATGGGATCCGGTCGTACAACGCGTACGCGGGCTCCCATTGCCTCAATGGGTGCGAGGCGAACAAGGGCGCCCCCTACAGCGGGTACGCGGCGCAGCGACTCGCGCCGTACATGCACAGGTAGGGGGGACCCATGGGTCCCCCCTGTGTGCGACTCGCGCGGCTACGCATACAGGGGGGTCCGCCACGGACCCCCGAAGTACGACTCCGACTGCTCTTTCGAGCCGGGCAGCGCGTGTCGGTCTGACTGCTCGCGGCGCGCATCGTACTTACCCGGCCGGGGAACGTCTCCATTGCGCGGTGCGAGTCGTGTCCGAGCGAGTCGGTCGGTGCGGTTCGACCCGGGAACGAGTCGGTCAGAGCGGTTGGGACGCCCGAACGAGTCGGTCGGCGATTTCGCATCGTACTCGCTCGTCCGGACGCGCGTACGAATCGGTCGGGAAATAGGGCTCCGAATCGGATCCGGTTATGCCGAATCCGATTCGGAGCCCTACCGGCCGAGATCGGAATCGGCCCCTTAGTGTGCCAAATTTGTCTTGCATTGAACTGAATACATTGTGTGTTATTCCCTTAGAGCAGTGTTTTGAGTCAATTTGAATTTGCGGTGTTGAGTGACTAGGGATTTCTATTATTAAAGAAATTGCCGTATTTTTTGTTATTTCAAAAAAATTAATTGAGAATGCTTGATACGGTCGGGGAGATTGGCTCAGGATCTCTATTGGCAGTGGAGCACATGCTTCTTCATTGTTAGTCTGATTAATGGTTTTGAGCTCCAGGGCTTTTATAAGATCAGCGTTATCCATTATTAGCGTTGAGTGAAGCCAAGAGACTTCCAGATCGTCCTTTGCTGGCCCAGTACAATTACAGAGCGATCTCCCATGTTTAAGCGATTGGTTTCGATCTGGTTTTAGGTCCATTTTTGGTGTAGAATATAGAGGATTCGATCCTTTGGACATAGCCTGTTTCTGGACACTATTATAAGCTGGATGTTCAGTAAATAGTAGGGGAAGTTGTTGATCTAATTCAGTTGCCATAGTATGGCTATTTGAGGTGTGAACCTGTGCCTCAATGGCAAATATGTTGTTTCTTTGTGGGTTGCTTGGATTTCATTATGCGCGCCCTCTTTTGTATTGGATTTTTGTCGCTGGTCCGTACGCTTTGTAGATGAGTCTGGTATTTGTGGCATAAGAGGGTTAGGCAAACCCTTTATACTTTCTGTTCCGGAGAAGATAGCTGGAGCTTTTAAAAATGTGAATTCTTCAATATTGCCCGTTTATCCAAAGAGGGTTTGAAGAGGTGATATTAAAGGGCTAGCCTGGTCCGCTGCCACTGTTGCTGTTCCAGTTGAAGTCAGTTTCTTGTGGGACATTTTTCGTGCTGGCGGATTTTCTGAGGGACATGTGGGTGTCTGACCCAGCCTGATCTCATGTTCCTTCTCACTGGTATGTAGTTTAGTTGTCAAAGTATGGATATGCTCAGTATTGACAATAACAGTATCTTGGATGCTTGAGTACTTTGATGCTGAAGTGACTGCTGGCTAAGCTATACAATTGCTGCTTTGGGAAATTGCTAAAGCCCTTGGTCAGGGGAAGCGCCTACCTGGCTGGAGAAATATTCAGTGCACCGCCACACCCTACCTTTGCATGGGGGGCAAGAGCAGGCACTTACAACTTTGCCAGTATAAGTTGGATTACAAGATGTTTTATGCTTAGCTAAAGGACAGCAGTTACTATGAACGAGGGCACCCAGCACTTGTTGCGCAATAAGTGAGCTTGTATTGTAGTAGTCAGTTGAAGTATTTAGATGTGCTCTTCCACGGTACATGGAAGATTTCCCCATGCTAGATTTTCTACATGACTGTCAGGGTGCAGGGGTGGTCACCACAGAAAGAGGAAGCCGCACCGGACTAATGCCGGCTGGTTCCACCCCAATGGAGGGAACCACGGCACTAGTCTTACTTCAATCCTTTTAATTTCAATCCTTTTGCTGTCCTGCTGAGGAAGAGTGTCTCAGGCAACGGGGCCTCTCTGAGTCTGCTTGTTGGTGCTACCAGACTAGGATGAGTAAAGTGGCTTGGCTCACCTATGAGCCACCTTCAATCCTGCCAGCCACCTTCAATCCTGCCAGGTAGCTCACCTGCTGGGCGGTGCGTGGGGCGCCAGGCAGGGAGCGTGACTGACACAGCTCCCTCGCACCGGCTGTTACCTCTTCTACCCCGCACCTTACCTTATCTTGCTTTGCTGCGTCCAAGACCTTGCGCCGGTGTCCTGAGACCAGTCTGATCTGCCTCGGGTCGAGTCTGAGATCATCGACCAAAACCAGACTGAAGATGATGGCTGGGGTGAGGCAAGCGGTTTGGGAGGGAGGGGGGCAAACCAAACCGAGACCCATTTTTGTGTGTGAAAAAGGCCGCTTTATTGAAACAGGTGCATATCACAATTTATTAACACTGGCAACTGCCTTACAAAACTAAAACCTCACTATACATGAATTACCTGACCCCTTGTTCCCCCCCCCACCCCTACGATCCCCACATCAAATCCCCACCCTGCCAAATACAAAATAACATTACATAACAATCATATTACACAATCTTACACAATATAGCATTTACAAATCCTAACCTCCAATGACCCAAACCCCTACCTGCCTTTGTGCAACTGTAACTAACAAACCTCTAATCTAAACTTAGCCTACCTGGTTACCCTTTCCCTGCCCCTGCTCACAAACTACCAACACTTAACTAAAAACTACAGCCAATCTTGGCCAACTTTCAACAACCCCGCCAGCACCTGTTCCAAGCAATAAATATACAACATATCAAAACCCCTATGTACCTGTTCCAATAACCGCCTATGGTAAAAAACCCTAACGGAATAAAAAACACCCCCAAAAAAACACTGAAAACTAGGGTGGGAGGGCGGGGACAAAAAACCTCACTGCGCAGCGCTCCCAGCCACCAGGTCACCAAACCTAAAATGGTGGCTGGGGGAGCGCGAAAAAGCCCCTTATACTTTGGGCTATGCTTCAAAATTTTGGGCTACAATTGGGCTAATCCCAATGTAGCCCAACGTATCCCAAAATGGCCACGCCCCTCCCCCTCCCAATCTGCCCGGGTGGCAAACTTCGCAGTGCTCGACTGCCCCCCAAACCCCCCTTGGGAGGGAGGGGGGCAAGCCAAACCGAGACCCATTTTTGTGTGTGAAAAAGGCTGCTTTATTGAAACAGGTGCATATCACAATTTATTAACACTGGCAACTGCCTTACAAAACTAAAACCTCACTATACATGAATTACCTGACCCCTTGTTCCCCCCCCCCCCCTACGATCCCCACATCAAATCCCCCACCCTGCCAAATACAAAATAACATTACATAACAATCATATTACACAATCTTACACAATATAGCATTTACAAATGCTAACCTCCAATGACCCAAACCCCTACCTGCCTTTGTGCAACTGGAACTAACAAACCTCTAATCTAAACTTAGCCTACCTGGTTACCCTTTCCCTGCCCCTCCTCACAAACTACCAACACTTAACTAAAAACTACAGCCAATCTTGGCCAACTTTCAACAACCCCGCCACCCAGGAAAAGGCAGGAGGGTAGGCGGAAACGCCGCCTCCCCATTTTCCTGCCCCCCCTGCCTCCTAGGCCTAACCCGTTACCGTCTTTGCACATTCAATAGCCTGGCCAGGCCTTCCCTGATTTCTAGCAAGTACAAGTCCATGCCCAACCTGGATAAATGGACACCATCCCCCCTGAAAAAATCCGGCGTATCATACCTGATGTCCCTGTGAGTAATCCTAAAGAACCCCAAATGTCGACAAAAACGCACCATTTCCGTATTGACCTTTCTCCTGGCCTTATCCACCGCTCCCGGATTTACCGCTCCTCTCCAGCTCCTACGAGGAACAAATTCTGTCCATATGACAGCACAACCGGACCACTGTTGCCTTATTAAAGCCAAATCCCGCTTCATGTGTCTCATTAATGCCAAACCAGTTTCCTTCACCATGTCATTCTCCCCGAGATGAATGACCAGCACATCGGGGCACCTACCAGCCACCAAAATCCCATTTAAAACCTGTAGCAACTCCTTCCATCGCATACCCCCCTTTCCCCTCCAATAAACTTTAAACATATCTTTATTAAAACCAAGAGTTTCCCCAAAATAACTGGCGCGGGCCTGGACCTGTGCCCACTTCACAAAAGAATGTCCAACAATCCATATAGACATCTCCCTGGCGAGGGGACCCATCACCGAACCTGAAACGAGAAACATGAATGAACAAAGGAAAACCACATAACTACGCTACAACCCCCCAGGTGTGCTGCGCACATAACGCTGGTAGCAATCAGAGGACCATCTACCCAACCTCATGATGTCCCCTCGCCCTCAACCCCGGTTGCTTGCTTTAGACGCTGCCCCAACCCGGAACGAATGAGTCCCGAAACCCTTCCCCTCAATTCCCAGCCCGGCCAACGCCTTCCTTAACACTGCTAAAAGCTGGGAAGCTTTCGCACTCCGCCCGTTTGCATGCCTGAAAACCAACCCAACCGTAGCTGGGGCCAGGGACCTCCACCTCGCTCCCCACCTGCACGGGCAAGTGAGCTGCGGATCGGCAGCTTGCAGTGACACCCATTTTCCCCCTCCCCTCTGATCCGTCTTAGATTTCCGCAGCCAAATGCAGATCCTATCCCGGAAAGGAGACACCTCACTCCATAACAGCCTATCCCCAGACTTTGACCCTAACAATTCTGAGACCCGAAAGGCCCAAAAAACATCCACGACATCAGAGTGGAGAAAAGACAAACTTCATATTCGTCTGTACATATCCCAGGCAACATCTGAATAACCCTCCCCAAAAGATCCCAAGACAGGGGGTTCCTCACCCTGGTTGCACGGCCACATTCACAGGCCCAACCTTCCAGCATCCGCGTCCCGATGTCTCCCGCGGATGGCGCATAACCCCACAACAACTTTCCCACGAAGGCAATCCCCGCCAGTTTACCCGCGATCGTAACCTTAGTAAGTCCCCTCTCAATCAAATCCAGAATAAACTGAATCACGTCCTCCCGTCGGAGCGCTGGTGAGTCCCGCCGCTTAGCACCTGAGCGCAAAAAGTCTTCCCATGCTGTCCTGTTCGCTGTCTTCGTGGATTGCGCAAGAGAACCTAAAACCAGCTGCAACATCCTGTGTTGCCTACGTACCACAAATGCTGCGGCATGCTGGTCGGGATCCTGTCCGCGTCCTTGGCAAGCCCACGGAATCTCCCCCACTGTGAACGAGACAAAGCATCCGCTATGTCATTGTCCACACCTGGCACATGCACTGAGCGAAAGGCAATATCATGCCGTAAGCAGCCCAATACAAACACTCTCAGCAATTTCAAGACTTGTTCATCCCTGGCTGACTGGCGGTTCACAATTTCTACCACCGCCATGTTGTCAATTCTGAAAGTTAGCTTTTTGTGTGCCAGCTGCTCACCCCATAGAGTGACCGCAACCACCAGAGGGAAGAATTCTAAAAAGGCTATGCTCCTGCCCCCCCACCCACTCTGGAGGCCACTGTTCCGCACACCATTTCCCTTGCCAATAAAGTCCAAAGCCCTTGCTCCCTGCTGCATCAGAAAAAATTTGAACATCCCAAACCATGTCACCCTCCCGCATCAAGGGGATGCCATTAAAATTCTGTAAGAAAAACTGCCACATTCGCAAGTCTTCTCTCACCCCCGCAGACAGACGCACGTGATGATGAGGAGGTCTCTGTCCTGCTAGTGCCCTACCCAGTCGCCTACAAAACGTCCTCCCTACTCTCACCACTCTACAAGCAAAGTTAAGGTGGCCCAATAGCACCTGAATCTCCTTCACAGTGACCTTGCTTTCCGACAACATTGTCGCCAGCAGCCCCAACATTTGCTGCTTTTTGTCCGCCGGAAGGCGTGCCTCCATCAATTGAGAGTCCAACTCGATGCCCAAAAAGGACAGAGCCGTGCAGGGCCCCATAGTTTTTTCCGGTGCCAACGGCACGCCCAGTTCCCTCATGATCTCATTGAAACTGTCCAACGCTTTCTGGCAGTCCGTGGAGTATGAGGTGCCCACAAAGAAAAAGTCATCCAGGTAGTGTGTTACTCCTTGGTGACCCGTCCGTTCCGAAAACAACCATTGCAGGAACGTGCTGAAGCATTCAAAAAGTGCGCAAGACATAGAACAGCCCATCGGTAATGCTTTGTCCACGTACCAGTGACCGTTGAATTGGATACCCAAAAGATCCCAATCATCCGGATGGACTGGAAGCAACCGGAAAGCCGACTTTATGTCGCACTTTGCCATCATCGCCGTTGCGCCCGCGGTCACCACCAGTGACATGGCCACGTCAACTGATGAATAGGACACAGTGGTCTCACTTTCGTCGATGAAATCATTCACCGAACCCCCTTCCAGCCATGACAAATGTTGTATGAGGTGGAACTGTCCTTGTTCTTTCTTCGGCATCATTCCTATGGGTGACACAATCAAATTTTTTAGAGGCCAATCCTCAAAGGGTCCCGCCATGCGGCCCTCACGCACTTCCTTGTCCAGTTTGTCCTGCACTATGCCTGGTGCTCTTTTGCTGACTTTAAATTGTCTGCCCACCTTCTTGTCCTAGGTCCGTCATACCCCAGTCGAAACCCCTCCAGAAACCCCACCCGCAGTCGTTCTGCAGCCTCTACGTCACTATAATCCTGCAGGGCTGCAATCAATTTGTCAGTCCAAACCGGAGTACGAGCCCTTTGGCCCAGGCCCCTTAGCCCCCCGCCCTCCTGCGGGCTGCTGCTGTCCCCCGTCCTAAGCCCCCCTGACTGCCAGTGCTGGTTCCCCTGTTGCTGCCCCTGCCCTCCCCCAAAACAATTAACCAACGCATGTCTGCCTCCGCAACTCGAGCAGTCATGCCGAAACCTGCAGTACTCCCGAGTTCACAATCCCTTGTAATCCCAGCAAGCTCCTTTGTATCCCGTTTGTCTTCTTCCTGTGCCACCCACCCCTCCCCGGGTGGGGCGCCCCTGAAAGGGCCTATACACAAGCGGGAGGCCGCTGGCCGTGAAGATGGTTCTTCCCGCCCCGGCTAGCCCCATTGTGTGTTGCCACAAGTCTGTGTCCAATTCACCCCATTTGGCCTCTGGATCCCACGCCATGCGTGCTCTAAACTCCTCATCATATTGGGCCCATGCATAGCCCCCCCCCCCGGTAATCTGGGCCTTCCTGATCACGTCCATGTACTTGAACATGGCCAGACACCTTTCTGGGTATTTCTCACAGTACACACTGGCATATATAAGGAATGCCGCCGTCCAATTCTCTATTGTCAGAGGTACTTTCGGCCTTTTGGCCAACTCAAATTCCTCCTCTTTAGACCCTTCTTTTGCCCTAACTTCTCTGTGGAGGAGTTTAAGCATCTCAACATATTCACCCTTCCATATACGTTCTTTAGTGGTCAGCATTAGATGCGCGCCCAATGGCTTCGTGACGCCCATGTAAGGCAACCGTTTTATTTTTAACTCTTTACTTTCTAATTTAGTCTCCGGCTCCCCTGTCGGGACTTCCACCGGCACTTTCGTGTCATGCGCGCCGTCTCCTGTGCTCCCGGACGCCTTACCTGCGCCCTCCGCTGACCCCTTACCTGAGTCATCTGTCCCTACTCCAACATCCAGCACATACGTACCCTTACTCAACCTACCCCCTGCCCCCCCTCCTTTTCAACCCCACCCACACCCACTGACACCATTAAAGGACGCAATTTTGCCGCCTGTTTACCTGGCGCTAAGGATTCCGCCCGTCGCTCCACTGACCGTCCTGCCAAGGGGGCCGACCTCTCCTCCCAGCGCGATGTCCAACCCGTGGGCTCCGCCTGGCGTCGTGACACCTGGAAAACACTATGCACAGCATTACTCGGCCCCCCCTCTCCCGCGCCTTCCATGTCCCTCAACTCTCCCTCCTCCATGCTATCCTCCTCGTAGTCTAGTTCCTCTTCCCTGGAACCACCGGCTTTCACAGCCGGGGGTGCAGACTGCACCCTCCTCGAATTACTCAACAGGTCGTCCTCGGCGCTCCTCCTGCTGCGGTGTCCCCTGGACCATTGAGGCCCAGTGGGTGGTGGGGCCGGCGAGCCCGCCTTGGGCCTACTTCTGCCAGCCACGATGGGATCCCCTGCCGGTACTGGGTACCCCGCGCGAGGCTCCACCCTCTCTTCTCCTTGGCGCCAACGGGCCGCTCCCAGCCCTACCAAGTCTGGCGCCCCGCGTCGGTCAACCGTCTGAAAAAGAAAAGCATGGTCTGGTATGCTGGGCCCACCCCTCTTCTCTCTCCCATCCCAACTCCGCTTCCTGCCTAACCCTAATGTGCTAGCCGCCCACGCCCGCCCCACAGCGCTAAGATCCACCACCTCCTCACTGTCCCCTAAATCCCCCTCCCCATCGCTCCACTCCAGACCCGCTGCACCCTGCCTACCGGCCCAACTCGGCCCAGCCTCTTCGCCCAAATGGCCATCCCCCAACTCCCCCTGCCTACCGGCCCAACTCGGCCCAGCCACTTTGCCCAAATGTCCATCACCCAACTCCCCTTCTACCCCCCCACTGGCACCCCCTGACGGCAACCCCTCGTCCACCCCCCAAACCGACCGACCCAGCCCCCTGGCAGCACCTCTCCAACCCGCCCTCCCCCTGCGCACCCTTAACCTCTTCTGCCCATGAGGCGAAAATGTCAAGGCCGTCCCAGTCCTTTTCACTCCCCTCCGACTCCAGCAACAAGGGGGAAAAACCACCTTCACCTTCACCTACCACCCAAACACCACTCCCCCCGCTACCTCCCTCACCTGCCCTGTCTTCAAACAACCTCCCGCTCCCCCCGGTCACCTACCGAAACCCCCGCCTCCGTGCCCAAGCCCCCAGACGACATACCCTGCCCAGACTGCAAGGAGCCCCCAGCCGCCCGACCAGAATCCTGCAAAGCCTTTTCGTCCCTAGCCCCCACCCCCAGCTGCTCCATGTCCTGTACGGGCGCCAGGAGCCTAGCTGCCTTCCCCCCTTGCCGCCCAGATACTCCCGTGTCCACGCGCTCTCCCTCCCGTGCAGGGCCGCTGCCCCTGCGAGCAGGCGGGCCCCCCTGCGTCAGTCTCACCCTGCCCTCGCTATGCGGGGCCGCTCTCCTCACATATGAGCGGCCCCTTTCCACCTGAGACCGCGGCGGGGAGACGCTGGACGCGCTCCCCTGCTGGGCCCCACCGCCTTTCCCAGCGGATGCCCCAGACCCCCCCTTGCCCCCACGAGGTCCCAAAATGCCCGTCGGGGCCGCGCTCACGACATCCGCGCGGCCCACAAGCCTCACCTTGCCCTTGACTGCCTTCCGGGGGGGGCGAACAAGCCGCGACGGCGGCCGCCACCCCCGCAGATGCGCGCCTCACCGGGCGCATTCCACTGGGGGCCTCCGGCATCAAAAGATCAAGCCGGCCGGCCACACACAGTAAACGGACCGCCTCCAACACGCGGTAATCTTCCCCAGACATCATATACTCCCGATAACTCCAAGGCTATGAAGCTATAATCTTTCACTAAACTGCCACTAGGCCCTGAGACAAAAAACCTCACTGCGCAGCGCTCCCAGCCACCAAGTCACCAAACCTAAAATGGTGGCTGGGGGAGCGCGAAAAAACCACTTATACTTTGGGCTATGCTTCAAAATTTTGGGCTACAATTGGGCTAATCCCAATGTAGCCCAACGTATCCCAAAATGGCCGATACCCGGCCAGCCCCTCCCCCTCCCAATCTGCCCGGGGGGCAGACTTCGCGGTGCTCGGCTGCCCCCCAAACCCCTCTTCCTGTCTCCTTGCCGCTCCACGCTGCTCTAGGTGGTACAAGCCTGCAGCCTTCTCGTGTAACGTGCTGTATCACCCCCAAGCTACTGCCACAGTTCGCAGGGCGGGTCGGCGGGGGTGGCACAGGCTCAGGTCAAAGGCTCCTCGCTCCTCATTGCACCTAGCTCACAGCTCGCTCGCTCATTCGCTGCTCCAAGCTACTTCCGCTTTCGATTGCTAATGGTTACCAGCTATTCGCCAAAGTCAATTTAATTTGTCCCTGATTATTATGGACTGATAGGAAATAAGGTAGCGTAACTACTAATATGTCAAAGATAAATATTTGTGCACCAAGTACCACAAGACTGCACAGACTAGAGATAGTTGTTACACATTACACGCAATCACTAGTGTTGTGAATTTTTAAGAAGTTCACAGCTTTCAAGTTTGTGAAGATGAAATGTTTGTCAACTTTGCCTGCTCCCCATAGAGGTAGGTCATATGCTGCTGTGTGAGATCATGTAATTGTTTTATTAGATTTCATTGCGCACTGTAAAGGAATACAAGATCAGTGGACTATGTAAGAACATGGCAGTCCGGGATTTGTGCATAAAAGCATGTGGTCATTTGGAATACAGATTTAGCCCACGTGTGAACAAGGCTCATTAGAGAGGTGAAATGCATCAGGATTGTAAGGATACAAAGGATAAACCAAAAAATATTACTGAGTGTTAACCAATAGATACAACATACTTTCTCGTAGTATTTTCTTTTTTCTTCTTTATTATTGTTCTCACGATGTATCATAGTAATACAGTAATACTGTCTACAGCCAAAACGTGTTTCGCGCTACACAGCGCTTCTTCAGGGCTGTCACAAATAAAGAAATACAAATCAATTCTTCTTCGATGGGAGGAGACTGGTGGGGCACAAAAGGATGAGACACCATTTCAGTGATTGGACGACACATAGAGAGATGGCTCTGGGTGATTCTTCAGATGGTGGTGACTTCTGGGAAAGTCTAAGATGAGTGGGTGGTGGTTAAAGCATACTGGTTGAGATAATATTTGAAACTGTCCCTCGGCCATATCTCTTGCACAACATCCACTTTGCCAGAGAATTTGCATTTCCAGTCCTTATCCGTTTATTGAGATTTTTTTCCGAACACCAGCGACTGGTTCAACGATCAGTGATGCCACAGAAACCTGTAGGTCATGAGTTGGAATCCCATAATGGCCAACTCAGCTTTCGGCCTTTTGGTGTTAGTACATATTGAAGATCATTTAATTGGAAAAAGTGCCGTATGAAACCAATATGTTACAAGTGTTTTTAGTTATTAGGAAATGGGGGTTACCGGCCGGGTTAATTAAATGCCTCTCGGTCCAAACTGTTGATTGTAAGTCAACTTTTCTAGTCTTTCTTTTTCCAAAAGAAGTATGATTTTCCATGTAGTTGCACTATATTGCCACTTGGAGGTAGGCTGTTGTTTTCATAAAGCAGGGTGGAAGTGCAGCAGACCAAGGGACAGATTTATCAAAACTTCACACGCTGCAGACAGGATTGTTTTTGTGCAGAAAGGCGCACCTTCCTGTATAAAAACAATCCTCTGAGATATTTTCCTCTTTCTGCAGCACACATAGAAAGAGGAAAGAAACGAGGAGAAATAAAGATATTTCTCTTTGTTACGCCACACCTGGGGAGGCGTAGCATTTTGCAGCAACCCAGGTCTACCACTAATGGTAAATCTGGGAATGTGCCAAAATCCATGGATGGATGCTCCAGAACACCCACACTCCACCCATGAAACGCCTCCCTGCTGCAGAGTAACGCAACGCAGCGATTTAAGCTGCGTTACATTACTCTAGAGTCATCAAGCCATGCAGGGCCACGCAAGGTGGCCTTGCATGGCTTGATAAATCTGACCTAGTAGTTGCGTCGCTGTTGCGCCCCCTTGTGTGGCACGAAGGCGACGCAACCTGTTGATAAATCTGCCCCTAAGTGTTCAATATTTGGTCCTTGGAGAGCACCCCTCATTTATGGCTGAAGCTGGGTAATATGTAATGTCACTGGGAAGCACGTGCCTAGGTGGGCATGCACCAGAATAAGCAGCCTGTGCAGTGCAAGTGCTGCTTGCTTATGGCTTCCCTGCGCAAGTAATAGACTTCTTCCTGGATACATGGTCTCATAACAGCAAACAAAATGTCCCTTCAACAGTGTGCTATCCTAGAGCTGCTGCTCTCAGTTCTACTCAACACTTACTGTGCCTGGGATGCTATTTAATGCTGTAAACTCGGTCCTTATGAGGAGCACGTCATACGCATCCCTGTTAATTATGTATTGATTTTTATCAAATTGTTTTTAAAACAGAGGTTTATAATTTACCATTTTGTCCTCTAGTTTTGAAAAACCTTTCATGGGAGAACTCTCCTTTTGCATGTGTGCAGAGGCCTAGGCAGGTCCTTGTCAATGCAATGTCCTGACCTGCCCTGCAACCGGAAAGGGTGCGCCAGGTGTGCCCTCATAGTGGACAGAGGACTACCTCCCCTCCCCTGGCAATAGCACATGAAGTGGCGAAGGCAGCACACTGTGCTTTCGTAATTGATAGTGTGTCCAGAACTTTTGTCTATGTCACTGAGAGAGTGCCCTACATGTGAATGTCTAGAACCTTGCACTGACACCCTGCATGTATGTCGAGTAAATGTGTAGAGTGTGTAATGTGCAGTAGTAAGAATCTGTGTGTGAGTGAGTCAGAGTACTCACGCCAGTGGGATCCATCTTGGATGTCCCTGGTTTGTCATTGCACTGGATGTAAGATGAGGCCTGCTTACCAGACAGTAGAAATGCATTACCTGCCTTCCTGTGACTGAAGGGTTTAAATGCAGACACTGAAGTGAGGAGGATGGAGTCAGGGCTACCGTTAGAAAGTCCATGAGGACTTTTGTTAGCAAGAGGCTGCTGATTAGTTCTTTCTGAGAGTAACAAATTGGAGTATTCGTTGAGGGGGGTGAGACCGAACTCAAATAATAATCACAATCCTTGCAAGGGTGAACCACTAAAGTCACTAAATGAATCTGTCCTTAACCCCGTGGTAGCTCTGCACAAATCACTCAAGCTTAATGTAGAGGCATTGTGTAAAGTATTTATGCAGCACTCAAACAATAATAAAGTGAAAACACAACACAAGAAAAATTGCAAACATATTTAGTACAACAGAGAATGTCTTAATAAATATAATTACACCAAAACGACAAAAATCCAATAAGTAAAAACCAAAATAGGAATTTTTTAATTTTGAATTAAAAATAGTATCAAAAAGCATAAAACGCTAACTACCGTTATCGGGTCACACTAGACTGGTTCAAAATGAAATGTTAAGGCGGACCACAATGGAGTTCAGGTTGGTTTCAGCCACCAGGTTCATTCCAGTAGAGTTTTCCATCTTAGAATCTTTTATGGAGAAAAAGTGGTCGTCGACGAAGAGCAAGTCATTGACGAAGACAGGAAAGAGGGCGACAAAGTCAGGAGTCCATTCCCAAGAAGTCCTCAAAGTTGATGGGCTTCAGCTCACCATCGGTCTCTGCGAAGCCCTCTATATTCAGACTTAGTAACTTTTCTGGAAGTCGTATCGCCTTCAGAGGGGCAAACTAGCAAGTTGAGGATGACTGGCAATTCAACATGAACAGCTGTGGTTTTGATGGCAGCCCTGGTCCTTGTCAGTTTTCCAGGCTGAAAGTTAGTAAAAAGTTTCAAAGTCCCACTTTTTGCAGTTTGGGGACAAGAGAAGTACACTCTAACACCAACCAATGATGGGGTTTAGGACTCAATCCATCTGAGGCCAGTAGTAGGGTCCAGGGCAGATCCAGTTGGAACTCGTCAGCTGGGCAGTTGGAGGAGAAGTGCCTCTGGAAGCTTGTTGTGTCAGTGTAGCTCAAGCAAGAGGTCAGCCAACTGACACTTGTTGTCACTTCTGGGGTCCTGGGCTCAAGACAAGCAGATCCAATCTTCACACTTCAGACAGCAGAGAAGTCTGTCTTGTGATTCTTTACAGGTACTTGGGTGTTCTGAGGATAGGTGTGTTGAGTATATGGTGCTCCCTTTTGTAAGTGTAGCACCCCGCACTAATCCAGACAACCCTTATGGTGATTTTAGTGGTCTTAGACAACCTTAGAAAGCTCTCTAAGTGGTAGCTGTGGAGAGCAGCCTTCAGACTTAGTCCAGACGGAGTGTAAAGCAGCTTGTTTTACCAATACGTAATCTTATGGTATAGGTTAAGTGAAAAAGAACTACACAGTGTAGTTATAAAAATATGTATTTATTATTAACACTCACTAACACCATGAAATATCTCCTACCCGGAGATATACACGCAATACTTTGTCAATAGTATACGTAAGTAGAGCAAATACACAGTGGTCTCCAGGGGAGACCAAACCATATACTAAAATAGTGGAATGCAAACCACGACCTAAGTCGAGAATGGACCCAGAAGACGTGGAAGAGCTGAGGACCCAAGGAGCCACCCAAGGTGAGTATCTAAGAACCCCCCAGAGGTCGTCTGCAGAGTGGAAACATGACCGCGTGCTCAATACAAGTCAATGGGTAAGTAGCGGTTGCAGTTTTAAAGAAAAAGGACCTTTCCCAGATGACCCTGACGAAACTCAGTGGAAGATGAAAGTTTGGAGAGTCACTCCACCCGTGGATACCCCAGGAACCAGGATACCTACACCAGGGAAGCCGGGTGCATAGGTGCAAAGTGACGTCGTAAACCGCCGTAGACCACAATGGAGGACTTCAGTGAAGATGCAGCTGATGAAGAAGGTGAAAGAGTCCGGTGGAACCCAAAGGTGGATTCAAGATGAGAGGTACCTGCAAGCAGAGGGGACAGAGTCTTTGCCACTCAGGAGTGACCAGGAGGCATGGAAGACAAATGCCCACCAATGTCGGAGATGCAGGAGAGTTGACGGTGCCCTTGAAGTTACAGCTGTGCAGACCAGCAACGCTGGGGAAGACCAGGAGCCATTCCTGAGCTGTCCCACATCGGATGTCAAGAGCCAAGGGGTCAGTGTCCGTCAGGGGCATCAACAAGCTTTGGCAACGGCAACCAATGTAGTTGTAGAAAAAGGTGCGTTGTCTGGACCAGCAAGGTCCAAGTGACCACGAGCAGGTAAGTCAGAGCAGGTCTCAAGCAAGCAGGGGCATCCACTGGAGCCAAAGGAGACCCTCGAGAGGACCCATGGGCCAGAGGCACAGGAGTCCCAAGAGGACGTGGAGCAGCTCACCAAAGGATGAAGGCCCACGGTGCAAAGGATGCGGTGCAGGCAAAGATCATAGCTGTAGGAGATGCTTGAGGATGGATCTTCTTGGAGCCCGAAGATCTCTGGAAGAGATAGTAAACAAGCCTTGGCAACGGCAAGTCAACGCCGTGCACAGGGGTTCTGCTCCAGCGGTTCCAACGAGGGATACTGGCTTCAAACTCGGTGAGAAGACAGTGCAGGCCTTGAGGAGTTGCAGAACCACCACCTGTGTTGCTGAGCCTTTCGGGGTTTGTGGGAGCCCAGGATCAGCAGACCAGTCAGCTGTGTTGCGGTACCTGCAGATGCAGGGGAGTGACTCCTTCACTCCAAGGGAGATTCCTTCGGGTGTCTTGGATGCTGACAGGCCCTGTGAAGAACCTGTGTGGAGCACGGGCACAGATGTTGCAGCAGACTTGCAGGATGACGAGATCAGGAGCAGCAGGAGTTTTACCAGTTGCAGTCTTGGTTCCCAAAGCGAAGCCCAGTGAAGACCAGAGTGTCAAGGTGCTTGAAGTAGAAGTGGTTTCGGATCCGAATCTTTTCCCACGACGAATCTAGGGACCTACCCTCAGGTAAGCCCTTAAATACCCTATGGAAAGGTTTGGGAAGATTCAGGGGTCCTCCTCAGAGGAGTGGCTGGACAGTGGGGAGGATACTCCCTTGTCCTTTGTCCAGTTTTGCGCCAGAGCAGAAGCCAACGGCTCCCTGAACTGGTTTCAACTGGAGTATGCAAGGAGGGCACTAAATGTGCCCTTCAAAGCAGTCTAATGACGCTGGCAAGCCCCCTCACCCTGTCCCAATACACTAAGTCCTGTCTGGGAGGTGGTCACACCTCCCTGTGACAGGAAACCTATTGTCCTGCCTTCCCCTGCTCGAGCTTGGCTCAGCAGCAGGAGGGCAGAATCGTGTCTCTGGTCAGCAGCAGCCATAGTTTGCTGTCCGGGTCTAGAAGACTGGTACCGGGAGCACTCAGGGCCTCCTGGAGGAGCTTTACAGTGAATGGAATCATACCTCTCGTATGATTCCAACATGTTTGATACTTAACACGACAGGGTTCGTTACAGCCAGTTTAGAGATAGCCATCGCGTAATGATGCATGGCCACTCTATGTATCTTAATGGCTGATGCACTTACAACCCGGGAGAAGGGACTCCGAAGGTTGTACGGGTGTTCTGCTCATGCAGGGCCACCCTCACACTTAGAACCGAGCACCCTGCCTTCAGGATTGAAAGGCCTGCCTTAGGGGTGACTTATAGGTGCAGTTACCTCAGATATAAGGAAATATATCTGTCATAAGTGGTGCTAGCACCAGCTTACACAGGCTGCAATGGCAGGCCTGTAGTCACAATTTGAGTGGTCTCTCATGGGTGGCATAATGCATGCTTCAGCCCATGGTAGACCCCTGGTGTACCTATGCCCTGGGTACCTTAGTACCATATGCTAGGGACTTATAAGGGTACACCAGTAGCCAATCTGGAGTGTACCAAAGTACTCACCATGTCCAATTTAGGAAAGAAGCACAGAGTCTGGGGTCCTGATTAGCAGGATCCCAGTCAGACTAAAAAAAGTAAAACATAATGACACCAGCAAAAGATGGGGGTGACCATGAAAGCCTGGTCCTACTTTCCTACACCCAGTATTACTCTTTAGGTAGAGGGCAAGCCTTTGTCCAACCCCTAAATCAGTTCTGGTCATTTCCTCACCTCCCTCTCGGTTTGGAGCCAGCCTGACTAGAGAGACAAAAGGGAGACAGCTCTAGGTGTGAGCTTTATCTGTGAGTGATAAGATCGGCATCCTTTGAAGCTCTGGAAGGGACTGACCACAGGCCCCAGGACATCCTGTCACATTCAAAGGAGGAGGTCCCCTCCCAATTCTAGAGCCTTTGTCCATTGTCTGGGAACAATACACATCTCACCACAGGAGAGCCATCAGGCGTCCGGTATCAGTGGCAGGAAAGGATTTTAGTTTAGCCAACGTTGAGGAAATATAAAATAATATTTTTATTCATTTAAATATATATATATATTGCGATTCGCTATATATATATATATTGATATATAACATAAAATAATATTTTTATTAATTTAAATATTATTTTATGTTATATTAATTTTATAATTGTGTATACATACACAATGAAACCTTAAAAATATAAACAACTGAATAAGAAAAGCTATATTAATTAATCTAGTCAATAAATTAAATATTAATAACTGAAAAATCAAAAAATACATTTACAAAAATACTTTAAACATTAAAATAAATTTAAAAATAAAAACAAATAATATAAAATATAACAAATAAAACCATTAATGTGATAAAATCTATTTAACAAATATTATGAAAATTACTGGAGTCTAAGAATAAAAAATATACTATTACCACTCTAGATTATGCAACAATAGGAAAAGTGTTGGACTGCGGAGGGGCTAGATTTACTATTCCTCCTCTAGCCACTGCAATAATAAGGAAAGTTTTGGACTTTGGAGGAGTTAGATTTACTATTACTTCTTCAGTCAGTGCAAGAATAGGGAAAGTGTTGAACTTCAAAGAGGTGAAATTTACTTTTCCCACTGAAGTCTAAGCAACAGTTAAGAAAGTGTTGAACTTCGGAGGCGTGAAATTTACTATTCCCACTCCAGCCTGCACAAAAGTAGGGAAAGTGTTGGACTTTGGAGGGGTCACATTTACTATTCCCGCTCCAAAAAACGCAACAATAGGGAAAGCGTTGGATTTCGGAGGGGTAACATTTACTATTCCCACTCTACACAGCGCAACAGTAGGCAACTTGTGGTGCTTCGGAGGTCTAAAATGTGTTATTCTCACTTCAATCTGTGCAACAGTAGGCAAATTGTTGGACTATAGAGGGTGAAATTTACTATTCCCACTCCAATCTGTGCAACAGAAGGGAAAGAGTTAGATTTCAGAGGAGTGAAATTTACTATCCTCACTCCAAAGAAGGCAAAAGCAGGGAAAGTATTGGATGTCAGAGAGGTATAATTTACTATTCTCACTCCAAACAGTGCAAAAGTAGGGAACCAGGCCCGTAGCCAGGAATATTGGTTTGGGGGGGCATGGCCCCTAGCAATGACAACAACACAAGAGTGGTTCAGTGGATGGGAAGATAAGCTTTCACGTCGAATTGTTTAAAAAATATTTACTTGCTGGTAAGATTGTCTAGACTGCTGGCAGCAGGACATGCAGTGAGAGGAAGTGTATACATTTTGGGATAGTGTGGGAAGGGCTCACAGAAGGCTTTTGTTCAGGATAGTGAACACAAGGGCCATTTCTTTGTTAACCATCACAGAAACAATAGATTGCCAAGCACTCCCTTGCCAAATCACACAATGGGTTTAGAAATGCATACCGAATCGAAATTTGGCTGGGGCAAGTACAGCATCCCTATTAAATTGCATTTAAAAATGCAATGTAACAATTGTTTGCGTACCTAATTGGGTCGCAAATTATTCTTAGGTTACTAACTCTTCAAAGGTGGTTGCAACCCATTCACAAAGGCAAAATGGTCATCTTAAGACACTTTCCTTTGGTGAATGTACAACAAAAGTTTGGAGTGGGATGTGGTCCAGTAGAACTTTAAAAAACAAAATTTTAAATTGAAAACGAGATCACAGACATGGTGATCTGCTGACAGAAGGCCACCATTCCTCTAATGGCCATCCCCTGGAGTTTCATTCAGGACGGGAGAGATCGGAAGAAGAAGGACATGCTGCACAAAAAAAGAGGGTGGTAATCCCGTCTCCACACCCCCCCCGCCCCCCCCTCCCAGAACCTATGGGGCCCAAAACCATTCTATAAAGGAGAGAAAAGTGTTCTCACCTCAACCGGACAGAATCAATCCGGAACATACAGAAATATCAGGGGACAGTGTTCCACCTGACCTGGGATATCCAAAGAAAAGGGATCCCATACAATATTGGTCCTGACGAAAGCCAACGACCCCAAGAGGGCGCAGGTGGGCTGAAACATGTAGACCATTTTTTATGATGCATAGTTTTCACTACATGATGTGAGGGATACATCGTACATCCCACATCACATCTACTTCCCCTTTTTAACCTTCCCCTTATCTAAATTTTCCATTAAAGCACCTTTTCTAGATAAGAGGTCATTTTAATTCACAATTCCATATCTGGATCTCAAATAATTTCTCGGCCAGAGAGATTACCTCCTGGTGGAGGAAGTAAGACCCAATGATGACGCTATCAACTATGAGTACGTTGATGGCAAAGCATATGCCATTAATGGAAAATAGCTGTTGAGGGTCCCGTAGAATATTTTCTATTGAGATCATTCCAGCTAAAATGATCCACTTCCAAATTTGATTTTTGGTTACCATCCACTGGAGTTAGTCACAATTTGCTCTCTGATTCATGAAGAGTAATGGGGTAGGTAGGATTGCGCCTCACTCCAAATCCTTATTGTGCGAACCAACCTATTAATACATAGGTCGGTTCACCAAATAATTTAGCTGCCACAAAAAGATATGTTGCAAATTATGTACATCTGGCCCTAAGTTTCTGTTATGAAATGCTTATAATAATTGCATAGTAAATGTCCTTTGCAGAGGGTTATACAAATAACAGATTTCTATTATTATCACTCTTTTTTTTGTTATTGGTTCAAAGAGATAGGGAAACTGTTCCTCCGCCCCTTAGATCTTAACACAACATAGCAAAGTACACGGGCAGGGTATTTTACAAAGCTCACTGTTGTTCCTTGGGGGTCTCTCTCCTTGGGAGTAAAATTTGTATATTTCCAGCAGCAGAAAACAAATAGGCCTGATGCAATGGCCTAATGTCTGCAGCTAAGTGAGGAGGTGGTCAGGACTGCCAACTGGCCCCAAAATGCGGGGCTGACTTCATTTAGTTGTGTTGGTATTCTGGAATTTGCAGACTCACTTTTCCAAAGAATGTTTGAGTTGCATATTGTAAAGTGTTGTTGGCTATGAGGTGATCTGACTGAAGATGTCATCAGTGACAATTGACAGGTATTTGTGAGTAAGTGTGAAATAGATAGGCTATTTTTTTTCCAATTAGACAACTTCTATCCATGTGATGAACTAATCTCATGGAGGCCTCAGGTTTTACTTTTGACTTGTGCACTCTTGGTGTTAAGTGTGAGTGGTCTTAGGTACCCCACCTATGTAAGAGAAAGTCAGACCATTTGTTGTGATTGTGCATCTACAGTACTTAAAGTTTCAAATGTTTCCTCCTCTGCTTTGTGTTGTTTTTCCACCCAGGTTTATAGCATTGTGTTCAAATTATTGGGCTATGTTCATACCCTGTAGCCCCTTGCTTCCTCCCTGCCTTACGCTGACTACCTCCACCTAAAACATTGGTTTCTTAATATCGATATTGCCCTGCAGGTGAAGTAGTTGAGCCTGCTGCAGACCAGCCCTTCCTTCCTCCCCCTGGTAAATGTTGCTCAGCTCACTTATTTTATCACTCCCATTAACGTGTCCGTCTCATCGTCCAACAAAAAGGGAGAAGGATAAAATTGTGCCTGATAGACGCAAGGGCTTCAGGGAGGGTTTGGTTCCCTTCCATCTCTGTTCTCTTATTCTCCGAGCCCCTACCCACTCCACTCTGGGTGAACTCCATACACTACTGTTTTGGTGGTTGATTCCATGTCACACATGGATAGACTCCTTTGTAGTTTAACAATCCCTCCAATGGATTACTCCTTTGTTTCTCCTGAGGGAACTTTATACATCACTCTTTTGATCTTTCAACAGCACCTCCAATTAGTTGCTCTTCTGTTTCTCCCTGATGCTTCTAGACAGACTTCACATAATACGTTGAAACCTCCAATCCCGTATAAATGCCCATGCCTAATTTCTTTATAACCATTGATTTGGGACGCATCTAGTCATCTACAATAAAGAAACAACATAGCTGCTCAACTATAATAGATTACTACAGTTGGGTTCAGACATCAGAATGCCTGCTGCCAGCAGCCAGTATGAAAGGCAGTTTAACCAATGAAAATGGGAGCTAGCTTTTCCATTTGATATATTTTTCTAAAAAGAAAAGGTGAACAGCAATGAAGAGCTATTCATGCAAAGGTGTTTATTTTCCACACTGTAGGAAATTGCAAGAAAGTTAGAATCTCTACAAGTTTCCACACAATCTGATCCACAGCCTTTTTAACCTGACTAGCATTAAACTGATTCTATTATATTTTTGAAAAAATTAGTATGTGCATTTGGTGTGCTCCATTTCACACTACAGATTCTGCTTTCATACTTCTTATCTGTAATGAACATGAAAGAGCAAGACACCAAGGCCCAGATAACCAAAGGGGCACATGCATCAAGATAAGGAATTGCGATTCCTTAATAGTGATTTTTAAGGAATCGCTATTTGTGAGTCGCAATTCCTTATGCATGCAATATATATATATATAGCGAATCGCAAATTGCGATTCGCTATTAGGCAATGCATTCCCATGGGCCTACAGGCCCATAGGAATGAATGGGAAAGTATTCGCAGTTTGCGATTACCAAATAGGTAATAGCAAATTGCGAATGCAATTGCAAGGGTGCCTAAGGCCCCCCTGATGCACCCCCCAAAATGGTAAGTGTGCACATGTGGCACACACACTTGCCCTAAGGGCATGTGTATGCGCCACATGGCACTTTGAAAAATGCAATTTTGTGCATTTTGTCTAAGGATTTGCAAATTACCATCAACTTTAAGTTGATGGTAATTTGCGAATCCTTAATGCAAAGTCGCATTTTTAAAATGCTTCATGCATTGCATTTAGGGAATCGCAAATTGTGATTCCCTGAATGCATTCGCAAAATAGGTAATCGCAAAAATTGCGATTGCCTATTTTGCGAATGCATTTAGGTTTGATGCATCGGAAATGGCCGGTAAAAAGCTTGATGCATGTGCCCCCAAATATTTTGTGCTGGTTTTGTGTCACAAAAGTGATGCACACCTGTGCAATTCGTTTTTTTTATTTTTTATTTACTTTCCAGCACAAAACTTGAGTTACCTCAAAGACACGCAAAGAAGCCCTTAGCTTTGCATTATTCTGCAAAGGGGGGTGTTGCATGTCTTGCAGGCATTAAAAAGGAGAAATTCTTTTATTTCTCTTAACTGTTCCCACTTTGCATGTGTGCTGCACTGCAATGGGGGCATTGCATGGGTTGTATATGTGCGTTCTCATGCAACCACCCATGTTTTCTGATGTAAAACCCTATCTACTAACAATAGTAGGCAGGGCTTTGTGCCAAAAATAATGCCATTTTGAAACAGGCATTAAAAAGGAGAAATGCTTGTATTTCTCCTAACGTTTCCCACTTTGCATGTGTGCTGCACTGAACAGCATACATCCGAAGTGACAAAAGTTTTAAAGTTAGTATATGCAAAGTATTTTCTACTGGAAAGGTGCCCTTCCAGTACAAAAAATATGCAAGATTCATGCAGCCACACTTGCACAGTGGTACAAATGTGTGTGCATGGCACTCAGCAGTCTGATTGTGCATTGCCGCTAGGAAGAGAGGAGGAGAGTCTCATATCTCTGTAGATATGATGCTTTTCTCCTCTCTCCTTGTCACGCAGCACAGCGCAGCATCTTTGGTTGATATGCAGCATTTTGCAACATTTTTGATCATCTGGTTCCAAGGTTTTAAGATGTTTGCAGGAAGGGGGATGTTATACTTGTCCATCGGCGTTGCTCCTCTATATGTTCTGGGAACTCCTTTGTGACTTGCAATATCCTTATAATGTACGGCAGGGGAAACTTTGTCTAATTTATACTAGTACTTAGTGATTAAACAATGCCTCAAAAATACTTATGGTCTCCGGTTGGTAGTTGGTCAGCACCTTATACCATAATGGACCCTTCTGATGCACATGAACAGTGGATTCCATCTAGAGTGCCTGCATGTGCGGCTGAGTCTTTCTCACACCCTCTGCAACACTTATGTGCAGCTTCACTCCATTTGACATGTGTCCACTATGTCATCATATTTTAATTAATTTTTTTATATTCTTGAATTTTATAGTTTTTTGTTATCTCGCAAACTCAACCTGAAGGTATTGGTGTGCTTTACATGAGCACCAGTCGCATTAAACAATGTCACATTTATTTATTTATTTTAGGCACAGAGAGATTAAGTGATTTGTCCGGAATCACAGGATGTTGAGCCGATGCCAAGACTCACGTCTGCAGCACATCCTCTACTATAATACCTCACACTCTTCACCTAACGTCCAACAAAGGTCAAACCACACAACCACCCTTTCAACCATGCGCCAAGCAGCTGATACAAATTGCGTGCTTCCATATCCTTCTCACTGGTATGAAGCAGTATATAACTAATGAAACCAGACCACCCAGAAATGTGATTTAGGCCTTGCGAGGGACAGGCTCCTTGCTATGTAATAAACAGTACACTTCAATTCAATTGTTTTCCAGTCCAATTTACATTTTATGAATTCTATAATCGTGCCCCAAACACAGATTGTTTTTATGCTTTCATTTATCTTGTTTGTAGGTCCATTTATTTTTAATGTAGCCCTGCCTTGCGTTTTTAATTCTAATCTGTAGTTCATGCATTCCTGAAAGTGATTCCCAGGCACACCTGCATTTTAATTTCCAGCTACAATACCAATATGAACTTCTTACTCTTACTCTAGTCCAGGTTGCATGTGTTACACTTGTGAATTGTACAGTTCCCAGCCACTTATTGAACACAAATCATCACGGTCTGAAATTAGAGTGTTTCAATAGAAGAGGAAAATTAACTGGAGCACACTTTAGCTTGCATTCTGTTTCCCCCCAGACAAAAAATGTGTGGATTGTACTGAGCATTTCTTTAAAAATCTCCTGGTCACCTGCCCATTGCCAAGGACGTTTGGGGGGGCCAAGCATCAAGATGGGGGTGCTGGGCCCTGCTGGGACCCCCATGGTTACGGCCCTGAGTGTTGGACTTGGGAGGGGTAAATTTACTATTCCCATTCCAGTCTGTGCAACAGTGGGAAAAGCGTTGGATTTCGGAGGGGTAAAACTTGCTATTCCCACTACAAACAGCACAACAGAAGGGAATGTATTGAACTACGAAGAGGTTAATTTTACTATTCCTACTGCAGTCTAAGCAAAAGTAGGGAAAACACTTCAAACAAATTACATATATGAGTCACCCCATGAATGTAGAAAAAATACTAAACGTAAAATATATATATATATATAATATAATATATATATATACTAAAAACAGTGAATAATGTTGTAAATGTATAATTAGTATTCAATAAAAAATGAGCAATTAATATATAATTGTTATTCAATTCTTAATTAATTAACTTCTCACTCTGTACCCTTACAAACCTAGCAATCCACATCTAAAAAATAACAAATTCCATAGATCACATATTTAGAATATATTAAATAATTAACTAACAATGAGCAATTAATTGTTAATTAATTGTTTTTTAATTAAATTCCCACCCTAGACCCTTAAAAACTTAGCATCCCACAACTAAAATAAAATAAAATTAAATAAGTATTCCACAATTTACATACTTGAAATTCACAAAATAATTAATTCGCAAATAATAATTAATAGTTAATTAATTATTATTGAATACATTTCCCAACTTATACCCCTACAAACCTAGCATCCCGCAACTACAATATAAGTAAAATAAATCAGTATTTCATATTTTACATGAATAAAAATAAATGAAATAATTGTTAATTAATTATTACTTAATTAACTTTTCACCCTATACCCCTACAAATCTAACAGCCCGCAAATAATATATAACAAAATAAAATCAGTATTACATGTATCAAATAATAAATATCAATCAAATAAACTGTTAATTAAATATTACTTAATTAACTTCCCACCCTACACCCTACAAAGCTAGCAGCCTGCAACTAAAATATGAGTAAAATAAATAAGTATTCCACAAATTACATAATTAAAATTAATTAAGTAATTAATTACTAATTGTTAATTAATTATTGCTTAATTAACTTTCCACCCTAAACCCCTACAAACCTAACAGCCCACAAATAATATATAACAAAAATAAATCAGAATTAGATACATTAAACAATAAATATCAATCATGTAATTAAATAAAATATATTACGTAATTCCTAATTAGGGGTCGATTACGATGCCGGTCGGAAAGCATTCCGACCGACTCGGTCTTGGAATGGTTTCCGACCGAATCGGATCCGGGGAGTCCGACCGACCGATTACGATGCTTCCGGATGCGATTCGGTCGGTGCCTGTGTTCCGACCGAATACACAGGCTCCCATTGAAGAAAGGGGTGGTTGGGAAAATCATGCAGCTTGTAGCAGACACCCCATGGTGCCTGCCACACTGTGCATGGTTGGAAAGGGAGGTCCCTTGGGTACCCCCCACGGGACCGATTTGAAAGGCCCTGGGTAAGGGGGGCCTGCTATGTGCCCCCAAAGTCAGATTCGGACAGCCGGTCCGAGTCAGAACAACCAATTCGGAAAGGCTGTCCGAATCTGACATCGTAATCGCTCGGTTGGAAAGCTTCTGAGTAGTTCGGAAGCGTGGCCCATAGACACACACGATTCGGCTCCGAATGACTCGGACTTTCCAAATACCGTCCGGTTCGGATTCGGAACCGATTCGGAAAGTCCGAACATCGTAATAGGTCGTTCGGAAAGGTTTCCGAATCGGTCGGAAACAAGGATTCCGAATCCGATTTGACAAACCCGAAACTGATTAGGAGACTTTTCCGAACGGCATCGTAATCGACCCCTTAGTTGTTACCCAATGAACATTCCACCCTATCCCCCTACAAACCTAAAAATCTGCTATGGCACTATAAATCACTATTAAAAACCACTAAAAATTCTAAATCACTTAAAATAACAAGTTAAATTTTAAAAACAATGAATAACATTTATCTAAACAGTAGTAACACATGCATTTAATATATCAACTAAAACACATTAAAATAGTTCAAAAAACAATATTTTTAACTACTTTATTAGTGAAAACGATATTTAACACATTGATATCATTGACAACTATGGGCCTCATTTCGATGTCGGTCGGAAAGGCTCCGAACGGCATTCGGTTTCTCCGAACCTGGGTGCATAGATGCTCGATCCTGCCAAAGTTTTAACATACTTCAGCCAAGCAACCCCAAAGCTTAGGAACTGTCCTGAAGCTGCTTTCTTTTTTGTTTTGTTTTATTGAATTGTATATTGTATATTTTGTGCTGATGTGTGTTCTGGCAGACAGCTGCACTGCCAGTCCAGTGAGGACAAGGGGACAAGGTGTTCTGTGGTCTAGTGACGAATGTAATAACTTCAGCAACGAGGGACATATATCTGACTCCCTGCATCCGCACATACCCAGACTGGGTCAGGAACTCCCATAGAGAGAATGCCTATGTGCATTTAATTTGCACTGTGTATACTTTAAAAAGAAATTGTTAAACAATAAGCAACAAGTAGAAGAGGGTGTCCAGGAAGGGCGCCAGTGGGAGACGCTGGTGATCGGTTTGCAATTGTCTTGCTGCATAAAGGTCTTGTTATAACAGTTCTAGAGTGTGCATGTTACTGAATTGTTTCATTATACATAAAAGTATATCAAGAGGATTGATCAGTGAGGTAGCAAGGGGGGGGCGAGTTTTGGGGGCGGTGGCATCCCTCCACCCGCTCTTGCCTGCGGCTGTCGAGGGCTGCAAATGCAGGAACTGCCAGCTCCCGCCCTCCTCCAGCCCCCCTCCCCGCTCTTACATGCGGCCACCATGGACGGCAAGCACAGGGACCACCACATGCAGCACAAGGTCTAGCTACGCCACTGGGATTGATGTGCTTGTCTTTCACATTTATGCTAAAATGCAATTGCAGATTCTCCGAACAAGCTGTGAAGGAGAGTCCTGATTTTATTAAAGGCAAGGAGGCGTATATTATTCTTGTCTCTTTTCTCACTGCGTATTCACAGCTTTTTAAAGAACTACAAGACCCATAATGCATTTTGTTGAAGACATCACAACATAACACAAAATGAAGGTATATAACACCCATCCACTGCTGGCTTAGCCTCTTAGTCAGAAACCATGTGTCAGTCTTAGTAGAAAAAACATAAGCAAAAGTCAAAATCAAAACAGAAAGATGTCATCCCAGGTCCATTCTGGCTGTGATCCAGAAACCCTTCCGTGATCCATGTACAAGCATCCAAAATCCATTGTTGGACCTTCAGCTCGAGGCATGAGTTGTTAATGGTATTAATAAAGATAAAATAGGAGCAAAATAGTTAGGGTGGGAAGACAGCAGATAATATTTGCCTCCTTGTCTTTAATAAAATAAGGACTCTACTTCACAGCTTGTTAGGAGAATCTGCAATTTAATTAAAAAACAAAAGGCTCAAATTCAAAGAAATCTTTATTTGGCCATGTGTGGCCATGATAGAAGATACAGGGACAATTAAAGCATACAGTTAAAACCATAGAAAAAAATTAAAATGAACACAGCAATAGAAATGATATTAAAAGAGATATGTGCAGCATGAGTAAATACCATTAGTACTGCAACGCCAGCGTTTCCTTTTAAACAACAAAATCACAGAAAACCAGAAAAAACGACAATGAATAAAATCAAATAAAATTACAAGAAAATGACTAGGGCCTTATTATGAGTTATGCTGTCTTCCTCTGGAACCGCCACCGTGGTGGTCCTAGGAAGACCGCCAAGCCCATGATGAACCCGCCCGACAGATTATGAATTAAGTAAGTAGGTTAGGCTCAAAGGAGAGCCTAAACAGCATACCGCCGCTGTGAGAGAGCCTTCAGCACATACATGCACGATGTGGCATGCACCATGTCGTGCATGCCACACAGTGCACGCACGAAGGTGCAATTGTAGAGAGGCACAACATTTGCCCCCCTGCATTCACCCCCATGGCCAGATTCACCCGGGGGCCCTGCTAGGGCCCCCTCTCCTGCATTTCCACCACCCTTTTCATGACAGATTCCCCACCATGGAATGGCCAGTGGAAATGCAGGTCGGCACCGCCAGCATATTCCGCCCCTTTTCAGACTGCCGCAGGATCCTGGATTCCGGCAAATGCCTTGTGACGGTCCCACCGCCACTACCGTAATACGGTGGTCAGACCGCTGGGTGATGGTGGTAGGACTGCCGTACTTATAATAAGGCCCTAAGTCAACTTTTAGATAAAAAAATCTCAGCCATGTATTAAACACAATGAGGAATGGAATTTAAGCAACGCTTTAATAAAACTCCTGATAAAGATAAAATTATTTGCCAACCTAAGGGTGAGCAGCCAACAAAACCTCCTGAATACACTCAGATACATATTAAGCCAGTTGGTAACAGACAAAGCATGTCGGCTAGATTACCCCTCCATAGTTTTTCTGGATCTCACTGCGGCTCTTAGAAATGAGCTCACCCTTGATGGAGCAGGGTTTTCGCGAAATAAAACCTGCTCGAATTGAACCCTCAGTAACATTTACTAACTGTGTGCGGTGAAAAACTAATGTGGAAAAGAGCCTGACATGAGGAAAAATGCTACTGCACAAGTGCGTACTAAAGTACTGAAGTAGGCCGCAAATGCTTCTTGACAAACAAAAAATAAAAGACTGATGCTGATTTTGTGCACATTATTAACGTTTGCTAGAAAAATAATATTAACGTGGGTTGCACATGGATAGATGCAACATGGGGTGGATGCGTAATGAAAAGCATCATAAGTGATTAATAATGCCTGTGTTTGTTTTCCATAGAAGCATAGTTTTCTGTTCTGCGGGAAAACACAGGGTTAAATGAAAATAAATGAAATTCTGCAAAATAACACTGAGCAAGACGATGGCAGTGGAAGACAAGTGTCCTTCGCCAGTCCTGTGTGCCTGCCAAGAGACCGCTGATAGAAACAAAATTTTCCTTGAGTGAAAAAACATTTCCTTTTCGTGCGGCACGAACGGATAAATGTGACACATAATTTGCTACATGACTAGGATGGAGGAAGCAAATGCTATGATAGAGGCTCGAATTTGTATTTACTGGGGTGGAAGTAGATATGCAGAATAAATTAACAATAAAGAAGATGAGCTATGGGACATGACGAGAGTGGTGTGACAGTACACCCCCTTCCTTAACCAATCATGTGTACAGAAAACCTCAGTTCTGACACAAGTGTGGGTTGGACATTTGGGTTTTAGGGTATAATTGTTGTTCCTGGTGGGAGGGGTTTAGAGGAGTTTTTGCAGGAGTTTGTTGGTGGTTAGTTGGTGTCTTGCTTTCCTACCTGCGTGAGGAGAGGCCTTCTATGCTGTCTCCTATTCTTGAGCTGGCTGTTCCTGTCTGCTGATTCCTGACTTTATCTTTGCCTCTTAAACTGTACTTGAGGGGCCTTACTGCTCTCATGGCCAGAGAGTAGATGTCCTATTCAATTGGGTTAGTATAGACAGAAAACTGAATTTGCCTAATCATTTACAAATGTATTTTGTCTCTGAACCTTTTGTCTCTTCGCCTTTCCACTCCTTTATGCATTGTTATGCTGAGATGTGTTTTGATCATATTTCTTTAATGTTGTTGCTCTGTGATGATCTATGATTTGTACTGTATTTTGGTATTGATGAGCATTTATTTCACATTATTTTAGATAAACATTATAAATATACAAATGTGTCTGTCTTTATTAGAGGTGTTTTTCTAGTTTATGATTATTCTAGAAACAAGTATTGGTTTGCCAAACCCTGTCAACTATATAAAGATTGCATCGCCACAATTGGTATAATAGAAATGAAGACACAAATTGGATTATGGCAATTTTGGTAATTGGTTTGTAAATTTACTAATCTCAGCGTGAAGTGGCTTGTGGGTAATGAAATTGGGCCTAGTTTGTGGAAAATTATTAGTCCCAGATCGCTGGATCACCCTGAAGCAAATAACAGGATTGTTCAGCAATTGCAAATGGTGCAGGGCTTCTCTACATCCACAATGTCCCAACATATTTAAAAGAGGCTTAAAAAATGTATCTGTGGGAGGTTAAAGGAGTTACAAAAGAACATAAAATGCAGTAGTGACTGCTCAGCAATCCCATCACATGGGCAGGGTGTGGCTGGTCCCCCCCCAAAAAAATCCAAATACTCTGCAGAAGTACAGGAGCCTCACAACCGTGCCTGCTCTGAAATGGAAAAGGAGAGACCTCTCCCAGAATGTAAGGTCTAAGGAGAGGTAAAAGGCTGGTTCAGCAGATTCAAAAAACCTATAATAGCTCAGCACTGTGCTCTTTGCTAATTCAGTGTGCAACCTTCTTTCTTCACTAAAGTGCATAGGGAGGTGTTTGACCTGTAATTTATCCTTTTTCTTGATACGCCAGAGGGCCATAAATAAAGTGGCTAGTCCCAGTGCATGGAGTGTTTGAGATGTAACTTAGCCACGTAATGGTGTATCCCTTATCTAGGCTGAGACAGTCTGAAATAATGTCTCTGCAGAGGCTCACCTGGAGATTGACCCACACACAAATCCATAGCAGCAATGGTGCCAGGAGCCCCTATCCTCAATATAAGGCTGATTAAGCTCCTGTGGATGATATAGCTGGAGCTAGTTGGCGGGAGATGAAGAAATGTTCAGCATATACGGTTTTCCTCAGTTTGAAGAGGGGAACTGTTGTGTTAGCCCCATATCCCTGCCCCATACGTAGCTGCTGGGATGCGCTGGGCGATGTACACATTTTGGAGAGGTAGGATAGTTTCTTTCCCCAGAGGTTTTGATAGGTTAAAAATTGTCCCGCCGGTCTGCTGAGCTTATGGCATGAACTGTTCAGCTGAAATTGCCAAGAGCCCAAAAAATAAAAAATCACTCCCAGGAAGCTGAAAGTGCTTCCATTGCCCAGAGGCTGACCCTTAATGGCAAACCTGTGTATGTTAATATTACAAGGCCCACATGCCATAATCTGTGACTTACCATAATTGGTTTCTAAGTCGAGGTTACGCATGAAATGAATAGAACGTCATCTGCGTAAAGCAGCGCGGGCACCTGGGTACAGGCAATTTTGGGGGTGTCTAACAAGGTGGAGGTCAAGTGTGAGCAAAGACCATTTATGTATAAGATGAAAAGTAATGGGGTAAAAATGCAATCTTGGCGCACTCCTCGATTAAGGCGGAACTCAGGAAACATTTCCCCATTTATGCTTAAGCGCACTTTGACTGCTAAGTTGACATGCATGCTGTGGAGAAGATTTACCAAGGGTAGTTCTACGCCCAGATCCAGCAGCATCAACCATAACTGGGACCTGATTACGGAATCAAACGCTGTTGAAGGGTGTCCTTCCTGTACATAAACAATCTTTCCCCTGCACGCAGACACCCTTGCACAAGGGTGCAAGTGTGCCTGCGTTGGCTCTACACTGCTAAATGTAGCGTAAGCACAGGGGAAAACGCAAGGCTGCACCATATCGTTGTAAATATGGTGCAGCCTTGTGTTTCTGAAGTGGCGGAGTGAGGCGTTAAGCCATGACGGCTAACGCCTCACTCCGCCATTTCCTTGAAAATATGCCCCCTTGTGTCTCAGTCTGTCAGACTTGCATCTGACTCTAAAACAAGATCAGGGGAAACATGAAAAATGTTGCGGTCATTCCAGGATTCCAAATGATCCATCCAACATTCCAATTCATGCCTTGCTGTCTAATGGAAGGAAATGTGAGTAACTTAGTAAATTTTTGTAAGTATCTATTTTTTTTTTTTCTTTGTAGGGCTCTGTAGTGGAAGGGCCTGGAAAATATTGCCTGAATGGAGGAGGCCTAGATGCCTGAGAGATATGTGAGAGAATAGCAATGTGTTTTTCAGTTCCTTCCTGATGGCCCTCAACTTTGTAAGTGGAAGGCTCAGCACGCCTTCCTGTGAAACTATCAAAAACCCAAAAAGTCAATATTTTTTGAGGGTTTCAAATCTGACTTTTCCTTGTTTATGACAAAACCTACACTTTTTATTAGATCTACCAACTCTTGAACCTGGGACACTAGAAGTAGTTTATCTTGACACAAAAAACTTATATTGGCTCCGTAAAGAACCATTTGTCTGCCCTTCGATCTTAGCAACACCACCACAGGCTTCAGGATCTTTGTAAAACATCAAGAGGCAGACGAAAGACCAAAGCGTAGGGACTTGAACCTGTAGCTTGATTGTTCCAAATGAACTGCAGATATTTTCTGTGATGTTGTCAAATAGGGACTATCAGGTAAGCATCCTTGAGATCTAATCTCATCATCCAATCCTTATCAAAAGGATGTCCCTCAGAGATAATATGGTTTCCATCTTGACATGCCTGTAAGAAACAAAACTGTTCAGCTCCCTTGGGCTGATCACTGGCCTGAACGTTTTGGTTTTTTTTTTAATGAGAAAAATATTGCTTACAAAACCTTTCGAAATGTATATTGCACCTTTCTATTGACCCTTTGCAAAGGGCCATATTTATAAGGGCATTGAACAACCTGAGCGTCAGTTTTTAGGATGTTTTCGGAGGGGCTAAGCCACTTTGCGTGGCTTAAAGCTGCATTGTAAATATCGTACCCGTTCACTGAGTTTTCTGCGTGAAAGGGGCGTGCATTAGGTGTTGCTGTGGGTGTTCCACTGCAACACCTGTGGCTTTTTGACGCTGCCCCAGATTTACAAGGATCTGTAAATCTGAGGCAAAGCCAAAAACGAACGCCATTGAAAAGCAGGTGTTAGAGTGGTGCAACCAGGAGAAATACTTTTATTTCTCCTCATTTGTTGCTCTTTCTATGTGTGCTGCATTCTGCTGCACACATAGAAGGAGCAAATCGCCTTTAATAATTGTTTATGTGCAGAAAGGTGTCCCTTCCTACACATAACCAATCATCCCTGTAACACAGGCACCTTTGCACCATGGCGCAAGGGTGTCTGCGTTGTCGCTAGACAGTGTTTTTAGTGCTGGCACAAGGGAAAACACAGGGGTGTGCCGTATTCTTGTGAATAGGGTGCATCCCTTTGTTTTTGAAATATCGTGGCACTGCTAAATTGCTTGCAGCGCCGCACTGCGTCATTTCTTTGCAAATATGCCCAAGGTCTTTTACCTCCATGGAGATGAGATCTGCACCCTCTTGAGAGAAATGCATGGGACATAGCATTCTGGTCAGAACCGGAGTAGCAAGAAAATCTATTCCGAATCCTCTTCCCATTTATAGTACCCAAGGGTCATGTGAAATGGTCTGCCATTTGTGGAGAAATAAAGCTAATCTGCCTCCAACTGTCGCCAAGGGTAGTTAGTATAAGAAGTCTTATCTGTGGCTCCCCCTCTCCTGGTTTGTCTTCTGAATGGACTGACAGGTGCTCCTCTCCTCCTCTGGGGAAAGAAGATCGGCTTGGCGAAGCCACTCTGCTGGTCACAATTAGGGCTCCCTTTTGTGGTATTTATTTCTTTGACAATTCCGCCTGTGTTTATCCATATTTATGTTTTGCTCATTTATCTGTATTTATCCATATTTATTCTGTGCTTATTGTAAAAAAATGAAGCATCAATGGGCATTTTTCTACATTTAACTCATTTTTCCCACATTTTTCCACATTTATTTACTTAATCTACTCATGTTTGAATGTCCAATGGGTTATAGTCATTTATAGTACAATACAGTAATTTTAAACTATTTGTATTGTAGAGCAGCTTAAACAACTGTACTGCTGCAGTTATTTAAACTGCATTAGAAAATCATTTTAATTTTTTAACTCCCCTACCTGTAAATCTGCACAGCTATTGACCTAGCACTCATGATTGACTGTCGTAGAAATCGTCCAAAAGAAAACCTATTTTGTGTACTTATCCATATTTAAAAATAAATACAGACCAGAAAATAGATGGTTTTCTGTCTGTATTTATCAGTAAAAATCCATAAAAACAGAAAACAGGGAGCCTTATTCATAATAGGGTCTTTAATTCCTTGCACAGCCAGACAATCGACCCCGAAGCTGCCAGCCCTGGGAGAGACCCGTTCAAATATACACAGAAGAGAGGAGTGTGCTTTATCATGAGACGCCAAAGCTTGTACATACTGTGGGGCATATGTACAAGCCCCTATCGCCACCACAGCGCCACTTTTAAAGACGTTGTGGTGGCAATACGGGCTTCACCTTATTTACAAGACTGGGAAGAAGAGGAGACCGACCAGGTGAGAGCCGATGAGGACAGTAGAGTAGCAGGCAAGGAGAGCAGGCCGACTGGGTGAAAGAGGACACACTGGGGAAGAGAGAGAAGGCCTGAATGAGTGAGGGGAGAGAATTGGAGAGAGGGGGCATCCTGGGGTAGAACAGAGAAATATGGACCAGTGAGTCCAGCAACAAGAGCAGAGAAATTTGGAGAGGACAGACTTGGGTGGAGAGTGGACAAGCTGAAGTGGGAGGGGGTAGCTGAGCACCCAGCCTTCTACAACACCACACACCAAGGACTACTGAGCGCTACTCCCCGCCCTCACAGCACTACATGCACCATACGGGCAAAAATAACAGAACAATCCAGTAGCATGGCTGAGTCTCCACAGACAAAGCTTGTACCAATTTAACAATGTTAGGTTTATGCAAGCTTTTACGGCAAATTAACAAATTCCTTTCCCCTTAAACGTGCTGCAGAACAACGTGTCCACGTGTAGCGAACTTGCAGTCGTCCAGCAAATATAGAACATTATCTTTTATCCTTATTGATATACCAAGTAGTTGTTACAAAACACCTTCTACAGTGACTCTAACGATCAGTGGTATAGTATTAGGTATATCGGCGCCACTTAGGAGAAGTCACACATATATCGGTTGAAACCAGTATCAGAGGACGGTGCTGTAAGGTGAGGAGAACCACCAACCTCCCCCAAAGTTGTGGCCGAGGCCAGCAAAACAGATACAAGCAATCCTCAGCACACGTCTGCAATGTAACAACACTATAAATGCACAATTATGCACAAATTGTAGACACAGTGTTCGTAATCCTTTCTTTATTCTTTTCCTTCCGTTATTTCATAGAGTCCTCTGTCAGCCAACACGTGTTTTGTCGCATACATTGGGAATTCGTCCTGCGACTTTCTCAAGGCTGAATAAACAGAATAAAGAATGGCCATTGTGACACCATACAAAACAAGCATTTGCAATGCAATAGGTCTCGCATTTACGCAAGTTTAAGCTATTGGCATTGTAAATGGCAATGCCTTTTATTTATGTTTTAAAAACCAAAACATAAATAAAAGGCATTGTCATTTACAATGCCAATAGGCTCAAACTCGCGTAAATGCGAGACCTATTGCATTGCAAGACAGGAAGTGAAATAATTACAAGTGAGAGAAATCACAGAAAAGTAGAATATGGAGCAAAGGATCAATATAGAAAAGCGATAAAAACACACAGAAAAAGAACCAGGCTACAAAAGAGGGTCAGAACAAAAGAAAAAAAGCAATATAAAGCAGGAAAAGAAAGAAAAGGAGAGAATACACAAATATTTTGTGAGACGGAGATAAAAGCATAGGAAATAAACATGACGAAGTAGATCATAAGAATAGAAATGGAGAGAAAAAGGAAAAGAAACAAGAAGCAGCAAAATAATGATAAAAAACAATCAAACAATTTGCTATAGTGCTGCCACAAGCGGCACTTTAAAATATTAAGTTGGACGAGAGACTGGGATGCTAAATAAAATAGATAAGTGGGATCTCATCCGGCAGTAAAGGAAAAGGCTTCTTTTTTGCTGCTGGTTATTACAACCTCTAGGGGAGGATGGGAAAGAGCTGAAGGAAATGAAGTTACTGAATTCCAATCCAGAAAAGAACTGCAGTGGAAATGAAACAAGAATGCAAGTTTCTTTATTTTCGGAGCCTTCGATGTGGGAGCGGTTTTAGATTTAAAGGGGAGAATGTGTACAAAGATACATAAAATACCTAAGCACATGCATCGACAAAAAGCATTTTTTTGTAGTTATTTCTTAAAAACAATCAAAAAGCGAAGCCATTAAGGCTCTTAGGAAATGAGCAAAGGAGCCGGAAGCTACAGTACGGGAGCGAGTGCAACAGGAGAGAAGGATTACTTCAGTGAAACACTTCAGAGAGTAAATCACACAGGCACTTAAAAAAAATGTGTGTGAGAGAAACTGCAATGCATCAATGGCGTACAACTTGCAACAAACGCTGGTGGTTTAAAACGGAATGGACGTACATGCAACTGAATGGGGCTGTAGAAGAACAGGGCTGCCTGGAGGAGAAGCACAGCATTTTTTTATTTTATTTATTTATTTTAAAAGTTTTATATAGCGCTAGCTAGACCCGTGGGTATCAGAGCGCTTTACATACACACTGTACAAAACCAAAGGAAATTGCATTACTTAGTAGGAAGGCAGTAGGGAAGCAAAAACAGAGATAAAAAATACAACATGAAAAATAGATAAACAGTGCAGCGGAGGGAGAGAAAACAAACGAAGGTGGTTAACACAGACCGGTCACCACTATCCTTGAATGTCAAGAGAGAGAGGAGTTAACTCGGATATTGAAGTCTAGGTTAGTTGATGTTGGTCAGGAAAGTATTTGTTAAGGAGATGGAGTTTCAGGTCCCTTTTGAAACAGGAGAAGGAGGGGTTGCATCTGAGGACTCTAGGGAGAGCGTTCCATATCCTGGGAGCGTTGCCAGAAAACGATCGGTATTGGGTGGTTTTCTTTTTCAGTTTCGGAGGGATAAGAAGGAGTGAGTTAGAACTTCTCAGTGTTCTGGATTGACCTGCTCTTACCAGTTTGTTGTTCAGGTAGTTGGGGGCCGGAGAGTGAAGGGTTTTGTGTGTGATGCAGGCCAGCTTGTAAATACACCTCCCTTCCATAGGAAGCCAGTTGAGGGAGTTGAGAGCTGGAGTGATGTGTTCAAATCTTTTCACTCCAGATATGAGTCGAGCGGCCATGTTCAGCACTGCCCTTAGTGGGGCTAGGTGAGCTTTGGAGTCCCTGTTAGGATGGCGTTCCCGTAGTCGATTTTAGAGAGAACTAGGGATTGAACTACTGTCTTGAGGTCATCTTGGGGAAGAAAAGGTTTCAATTTCTTGAGGTGTTTTAGTGAGAAAAGAGCACCTTTTGCAGAGTTTTTGATGTGGGCCTCCATTGATAAGTTCTTGTCAAGGGTGATGCCTAGCGACTTCACTGAGTCGGATAGGACGAGGGGGCAGTTTAGGGCAACCAGATTCTTGAGCCACTCTTGGATTGGTCGATGGTTGCTTTTTGGAGAGAATAGGATTAGTTCCGTTTTATCTGGGTTGAGCTTTAAGTGGTTAGTGTTGAACCAAGTTTGGATCTCGGTTAGAGTGACATTGAGGTGTCGGATGTCGTTGGGAGACTTGATTTTGAAATAGATTTGGGTGTCGTCAGCGTAGAGGTGGTAGTTCACTCCCGCTTTTTCAAGATGATTGTGAGGGGCTCCATGAAGAGATTGAAGAGGGACGGGGAGAGGATCGAGCCTTGCGGGACCCCAAGTGTGACTTTTGTTGGCTTCGAGAGACAGAGGTTGATTTTAATTTGTTGCGAGCGGTGTTGAAGGAAGGAGGTGAACCATTTTAGTACTGTGCCATTAATGCCGGAGCGTTTCGACAAGGTCTCCAGAAGAGCTGGATGATTTACAGTGTCGAATGCCGCAGATAGGTCAATAAGGATGAAAAGGCAGGCATCACCTTCATCTAAAGCCTTGTGAATATCGTCAGAGATGTTGAGCATAGCTGTTTCAGTGCTACAGCCTTTCCTGAATCCTGATTGAAAGGTGTCGAGGAGGTTGAACTCATCAATGTGTTTGTTGAGTTGGTGGAGAACGCATTTCTCCAATGTTTTCGCAAGGAACGGGAGGTTGGAGATAGGTCTGAGGTTGTTAAGATCATTAGGGTCGGCCCCTGGTTTCTTGAGAATGGGTGTGATTTGTCCTAGTTGAAGGGAGTCTGGGACACAGCCTGAGATGAGAGAGGTATTGATGATTTTTGTCCAGAAAGGGGAAATGGTGTGGTTGAGTTCTTTTATAATTGTGGATGGGAGGGGGTCCATAGTGTGGGAGGAAGGTTTTAGGGTAGAGATTATACTGAAGACCTCGTTTTCCGACATTAGCTCAAAGTCGGACCAATGCGCATTGCTTTTTAGCTGGAGGCAGACCTGATTGTCCTTGGTAAGAACTCTTTCTGATTGGTCAAGGGTGGTTAAACCCCCTTTAAGAGGTTAAGAGGGAAGGAGGGTTTGCGGTTTGGAGGAAGGATTGATCAATTTTTGAGACTTTATTAGAGAAGAAGGTGGCAATTTCTTCACATCGCTCTTTGGTGGCTATGATTTCGTTAGAGGGAGTGCAGTTTGTTTGGCATTTGACAATGTTGAAGAGTTCTCTCGGTCTGTTTTTCACCAGATCTAGTTGGTTGCGGAAGAAAGACGCCTTTTCACTGAAAATGTGTTTTTTGTATGCCTGCCGAGCAGATCTAAGTTGCGCTAGGTGCAAGGTCGAGGGGTTTAGTCTCCAACACCTTTCCGTTTGTCTGAGTTGACGCCTTTCGTTATTCAGATCCATATTGAACCAGGGTTTAGATTTGGTTCGCCTCATTTGTTTGAGTTTGAGTGGAGCTACTTGGTCTAAGACCTCTGTCATTTTAGAGTTAAAGTGTGTAGTGAGGTCATCGGCCGTCCATGATGAGGGTTGGGGTTGTAGATGGGCATGAATCCTGGATTCAAGTTCGGGTAAAGGGACTTTTTTGATGTTTCTGGTCCAGTGCTTAGGTTTGTCATCACGAATAGGTTGGTGTCTGACAAGTGCATCAATCTTGAACAGAATGAGGTGGTGGTCTGACCAGTCAATGGGAGAAATCGCTCTCAGAGAGACCAGTTCATTGTTGGTAATGATCGCATCCAGTGTTGCACCTTTGATGTGAGTTGGTTCATTGCAGAGTTGTTTGAGATTGTATATTTCAAGTAGGTTGGATAGGTTCTGGACAGTGGAGTCTTCTGGGTCATTCCAGTGGATGTTGAGGTCACCCAGGAACACGTCTTTTGTGTCTGTCATGGAGAAACGTGTTAATAGGTCTGTTAGTTCTTCGGGGAAAAGGGTACGCTCTCCAGGAGGATGGTAGATGGTGTGGAATTTGATGGGAGAGGTACCCTTGGCAGTGAGTTCGACACCCAGGTATTCAAACGATAGGTATTCTGCAGGTTTAAGTTTGGTGATCTGTATTCCAGCTTTGTGAATGATGGCTAGTCCCCCCCCAGTTTTGATTGGCCTGTCTTGTCTGATGATGTTGTACCCTGGAGGGGTGAGAATGTCAAGAATGGGGGTGGAGTGGACATTAAGCCAGGATTCTGTGAGGAAAGCGATGTCAATTTCTTCAGCGAGTAGAGCTTCAGCAATGTCTGTGGCGTGTTGTACTGCTGATCTGCAGTTTAGGAGCATGCAAGAGAGAGGGCGGGGAGCCTTGGTGGTGGGGGGAGCTAGGTGGATAGAGGAGTATTGAGCAGGAGGTCTAGGCGAGTGGACAGTTTTAGGGATTCTGTTAGTGCCAACAATAACAGGGATGGGGAAAGGGGCTGATTTCTGGCTCAGAGCGAGGTAAGGGTCGTTGGTCACATCAGGTTTCAATACCGAAAGGGGGAGGCGATCCCGGTTGGGTCGAAGTGCCTGACTCGTTGACGGACTGGAGGGTCGGGGGTGCTCTGTGGGGCCATGGGAGAGGTATTGAGGGGGTTTGAGCAAATCTACCCGACGAGAGGGAGTACGGTGGCTTGGTCCTGTTGAGAAGGTCTTGTTGTAAGTGTAGGAGATCGGCAGCAAGGGAGTTAATTTTCTGCTCCATTCTGTTCAGTTGCTGTGTTATTGAGCTGAAAAAGTTTAAGGTTTCTGGCAGTGGTCGAGAATGACTTGGGCCTATGGAGGGAGAGTGAACAGGGGTCAGGGATTGGACGGAATCAGTGGGATTAGGAGAGGGAGAGGTTGGACGCGGGGAGCCGGATTAGTAATGCTCCCATTCAAGGAGTTCAGAGGAGGAGTAGAGGGTCTACTGTCCAAGTGAGGAGGGAGAGAAATTCTGGGTAGGAAGTCAGAGTTCCGGGGAATGTCAATGAGATTAGCGGTGGAGGCAGGTTGTGTATGTGGGTGTGCGACGGCGGACGGGGAGTGGGCGGTGATAATAGGGGGAAAGTGTCTGCTGTATTGGTGAAGACGTTGGACATGGGGAAGTCACGGGGGTTGTCAGTGAGGTAAGTGGTGGAGACGGGTTGTGCCTGTGGATGTGGGACATCGGAAGGGGAGTGTGCAGTGGTGGTAGGGGGAGTGTGACCGCTGGATTGGAGATGACGTTGGACAAGGGGGAAGTAAGGGTCGGGGGAAGAGGGTCTGTGTTGGAGGAAGGGGTAGTTTGAGAGGGAGGGTTCAGATTATCAGAGGTCGAGGGGGGAGTGCCTGTGGGGATTTCAGTCGTGGGAGGGCTGAGGGTGAAGTCCGAGCTGACGAGATTGAGATCGGCCTGGTGGTGTTTGTTAATTGTGATTTTGTTGTTCCTGGTGTGATCAGTTGATGTAATAATGGTGGGCGTTTGGCGGCGGAGAGTAATGATGGGGGTAGTGTGATTGTAGTGAGTGATGGTGGATGTCCATGAGTTGAAGAGAGGTTCTTCAGGGCAGGGAGATTGGATCAGTCCCACGTTATTAGTGAGGGTGGTGGGGGATAGGGGAGATAGGGTTTGGTGGCTAAGTTGAGTTAACGAGGAAAGAAGTGTGGGGAAGTGGCGGTCAAAAGTGGTGAGGTGCGGGTCGGTGGCCTGTATGAGAATGGTTCCAGTTCTGTAGATGGAAATGGTGAGTTCCCCTTTGAAGGTCGGAGAGATAGTGGTGGAGATTTTTTCACCATAGGGAATGATTACTGACTTGGCGACTTTAAGGTGAAGAGAGAAGGTGTTTTTCCATTTAGTCGGGCGATTAGTGTAAAAAATGAAGTTAGTTTTCGTGTTGCCGTTGGTCGCTGTGTGGTAGTTATCTACAATGAGTGTTTCCGGGTGTTGTTTTAGAGTACTGTGCTTGAAGTTCTTTTTTGCATTACTGGTCAATTTGTCTGGGTAGTTAATGGACCAGGAGTTGGGTCCGTAACGCACGAGATTCGAGTTACGGGAGGGGTTAGGCGGGCGCATGGTTGAATGGTAGAAAATGCCGGGGCGCAATCAGGAATCAAGCAGTAACCATGCTTTTACAGTAAGCATCATTTGGCCCAAACCAGGGGGACACTCCAAACGCAGGGGGAGTATCAGCATTTTTCAATGCCTGCCATATTGGGAGGAGACAATGTCCACAAGCCAATTCCAGTAACAATCCCATAAGCACATCAGCCTGTAACATAAACCACATTATGCACAGTATCACATTAGGCGCAAAACCTTAGACGCCAACCTCACCATCATAAACATTATGCAATTCTCTCATCGGTCTAAACGCATTAGACACTAACATGCTAATCATAAATCACATTAGGAAATATCTCACAACCTAAACGCATTAGGGAATAATAACCTCGCTAGCATAACCACATTATGCAAAACCTCACAACCATAAAAGTACATTTAGAGGTAAGAAACAGGGTGCGTAAACCATAGTAAATGCATCACATTTCCTAGCACCATATTTTAGGACAGAAACCACATTAGCACATAACCTCACAGTAGAAATCATAGCAGAGGCATCAATCACATTAGGGCCTGGCGCCCTACAATCCTAACAGTCCCCCTGGCCAACTGGCCATCTCAAAGAGGGGCTCAAATGCCCTATGTCCCAAAAGTTCAGGGCGCGCTGCCTAAGCAGCGAAAGTCAAGGGTGCGCAATCTGCGCAGGCCTAAACGTTGCAGCTGGCACTAAGTGCTGCGCAGCTGTGAAGGTCAGGGCTAAAGGAGTGCATCTCACTCCTAGCTACCAAGGTATGTCCCCCAAATAAACAATAGCCTAAACGGTGCAGCTGCCCACTACTTGCTGGGCAGCTGTGAAGTAATAAGGCCTGGCACTCACCGTGCCTTTGGGGCCTCACTGGGGCTTCTTAAACAATAACCTTACCCCCAAAACGTTGCAGTTGCCCACTGTCAAGCGGGGCAACTGTAAAAACATATGGCCAAAGGTAGGGGCACGGGCCCATCTGGGCCCTCTTAAAACAAACATGCCCCCTTGTAGGAGCGGCCCGCAACGGAGTGCCGCTCAGCAAAACTAGGAACTGGCCATGATATTACAAATAAGCATGATATTACAAATAAGGTTGACAGCCTGTAAATACATGCACTCCCGAGGAGTGAAAAGTTTGGTACATGCCTGCTTAGTGGAGAAGTAATGTAGATTATAAAAACTCTCAAGCTCTCCCTGCTGATCCTGAAAATGCGCACGCCGCTGTTGTTAACCCGGCACTCTGTATAATTTAACTAGCGCTCAGCCAACACAGTCAGACAGGAAACAAGCAGTTGGCGCCCCTTCCCCTCCCCCTGTAAGCCCTGCCCGGAACTGACGAGTTGGCATTAAAACACGCCCCTGGAACTGATGAGCACAGCCCTTTGTTTCCCATTTGGACGTCTTCAGCGGGAGCACCTATGAAACAAGCATTTACAATGCAATAGGTCTCGCAATGACATTATTTTGAGCTATTGGCATTGTAAATGTTATTGTTTTTTTTTCCCCTTTGTGACGCATTAATCAAATGGTGTAATGCAAAATGGCAATAGCTCACTTTGTTGTAATTGCGAAATATATTGCATTGCATTTGTACTACTGTGAGTTTTTTATTGTAAATGGTAGTGACTTTTATTAATGTTTTTGTTTTTATCACATTAATCTAATGCATAATTTTTTTTAATACCTACTCATTTTTGTATAAGGACTCTGACTGGATATTACAATCACTGCAGATATAGGTGTGATATTACTATCACTGCATATATAGGTGGGAGATCAGTATTCCTGCAGATATAGATGTGTGATCATTATTTGTTTAGATAGGTGTGAGATTACAATCACTGCAGATGCAGGTGTGAGATCACCATTATTGCAGTCTGTGCAATTCAGTAAAGTACAGTAGTTGGCCAAAGAACCTAGTTGCAGTACAAACTATATACAGTAAGAATAAAAACATATTACAATAATTTGCCTGTACCCTAAAGATCATATGCAACAAGCAAATTCGGCAGAACAATAACTGTGCACCCTCCCAGTAAAAGTAGTTCGCTATAGCCAACTGTCTTGCCCTGCTCCCAGTACTGGACATAACCATCCAGCAAAACCAGTCACGTTAGTTATACAAGGGGGGTCAAGCAAGCACTGGGTGACGCAATCTCCACAATGTTGCTCCTGCATGGGCAATATTCTCTAAATTCGATGTGGCCACAAGTGCCTACAATGGGTCTCAGTGTCCTGTGTCCCAACCTTTGGTGCCATAAATTAGCAGACTAAATACTTATTATTAAGGCGCACTTATTCCACCTGGCCACGGTAATTCAATATACACACATGGCAAGTACACAGTCTATTCTAGACAGCGCCTCTAATTCCCTTTTGAGTACTCTGTGGATTTTTTCGTGGGCCCTGGAGTTTTCCAGTAAATGCTCTGTTTTACCACGGCCACTGCACGCCAACCCTGTCCTCGAGACGGACAAGGTTGTTCATTTATCTGGTCAGCATTCTTGTGGAGTTAAAGGCCTGCTGACACTTGGCGTATGCGAGTGACGCAGGTGACAGATGTCTTCTATTCAGAGAGGTGTGTGTGCGGGTCATCAAACCCAGAGGGGCACAAGGACACAGAAATGGAAGTTAGACATCGCCCCGCGCAGCGTAAACAGATGTCTTCTCGCAAATCCTACACGCGACACAGATCCAAATCAAAGCCTCCGGTAAGCCCAGTAACTTCCTGTGACCTTGCAGGACTGCGACTGTGACTTTACAATTTTCCCCTGCTCGTTCTCCTGCATAAAATCAAATTATGGAAAAGGCCTTGAGAAGTACTTCTTGAGCAAGCAAGCGTGGGAGAGAGACGCATTTGGTGAGAGCACGTCATGTTCAGCTGCTGCAATACGGTGCACTAGTTCCCTGCAGCACACCGGACAATACTGGACGAGGTGTTCAAGATGTGCACAGCAGTAGCAGACATGGAATGAAAAAGCCACTCGACTTCTAGAAGCTTGGAGTAAAGCGTGAAACCTGGACAAGACTTTACGTGAACACGTGCGCAGCACGATCAGCTCACTTCATTTTATATAGCCGTCACGGGAAAGGTACGCTGAACGCCGGGGCCTGTGCCACAGAGAGGCGACCAGCACAACAGCTGGCTGTGCAGGGAGGCCACGAGCTGGACAATGGCGAGTAAACATTTCACAATGGATGGGCGGGGTTGTGGAACGGTCAGCCACATGTCAGATACGAAGTCACCCATTTTCCTCAGGCTCACGGGACATTAACCGGTCCCTGGCTCTTCCATCCACGCAGCCCCATTCATAATGTCGGATCCGACATGGGCTGATAAGAAGGTACAGCAATTGCTGCACCTCTCCCCTCTTTTCGTAGCGAAGCTGGGCCCCAGACTCTCTCACACACGTAGCCCCATTCAACACGTCAGTTCAGACCCGACAGGGGCTGTTACGGATACAGCTGTGGCTGCACTGCCTCCTTTTCCGAACCAGGCACTGGAGCCTACTCCCGTCTGTACTGAATAGATAGTGCAGGAGGCCCATTCAATGAGCGGTATCTACACTGCCCCCTGCTCGGAAGCTCTAGTGCTCCGCCCCTTCTCTTCTCTCGAGAAGCCCCTTAGCTCCCTTTGACTGCCCAGGAGTGGCACGCGCCTCCCAGCTCGCACCAAGGGGGTCAGCTGGAGCAAGGGTCCGGTCAAACAGGGGCGGGCGGGAGGGAGATCGCTCGCCAGACAGGAGTCGGGAGAGCCAACCACATTGGTTAGAGTGGGGACACCTCACGAACAACGTAGGAACAAGCAATGGCAAACTTAACTGCTGTGAAAGCTGACAAACCTTCATCCTGTCTCCCTTTTGGACGGCCCATCCGGACTGGGTCGTTAGCTTCACGGCTGTCGTGAAGAATTTGTTATCTCAAGGGAAAATAAACACATGAGTGAAACAGATGTGTTCACACTTACACGCCCCCCTTGAGATAAGAAATTCCTTCACGACAACCGAAAAGCAGACGAGCCAGTCCGGATGGGCCGGACGAAAAGGGGAAAGGGCGGAAACAAAAAAACCTCATTTCCAATGGCAGGCCACCGTTTAGCATAAACGGTGACGCCAGCCAATGAAAATGAGGGGCGGGGCTTCAAGCCCCCTTCAGAAATCTCCCCAAATCTCCCCTCTAACTATATGTCTCACCGAGTGAGCAACGCATGCGCGCTGCAACGCTAGGCGAGACCTAAAAAATAAAGGCTGAGTAAAGCCATCACAACAACCGGCCTGCGCACGTCTGGAGACCAGGGCATATGTCCTGACAAGCGGCCATATGGCCACAGTGAAGCAATCGGTTGTTCTAAGTTGAAACGCTTCTGCGTGATAAAGAAATGCTATTTATTTTTTTAATTTGTAGGAGTCTATCATATTTTATGTGGTTTGTGTTGCACAGTTTGCATTCGGCTTGCGCATGGGCTCCTAGACTTCGGCTAGACCCTCATCTCGGCATTCCCTGGTAATCTGTTGTTCACTGGGATGGAGAAAGCAGAGTTCCATGCATGAGACCTTGCGTAGACCGTCATGAACTCCGTTGAAGGTGCTTACTTCATGCTGCAAACACTCGGGCAGCAACTCACCGTTAGGGCAGACATGTACACTCTGGCGGGACAGGTTTTTAGCAATGCTTCTGAGGTGAAACAGCATGGAGGGCGGTGTGGGTGGGCGAAGAAATCCGGGGCCGAATTTAAAGTGCGTGTTGTAATTATGAAAGCGGGCGCGTGCTAAACATAAAGCGCAGCGCCCGTGTACGTCAAAGCTATGTGCGGCGGCCTATGAAGCGTCTGCTGTTGGCTAGTCATTACAATGAAATAAAAAAAAGTAGTCCGCAAAGGAACTAATAAACAAGTACAGCGTAAGTAAACTGTACTTAGTCGGTGCTGCCTCGGCAGAAAACGGAAATGACGTATCGGATCGCCAGCCAACAATCAGCCAGATGAGAAGAGCAATGCCAGAATTAACCAATGGCAAGCGTCAGGAGAAATTACCCTCCATATTCTGTTTACTACAAGTCTTGCGACAGCTCATGCGCTGTCTAGGCTTGACCTAAAAACTGGTGTGCACAGAGCATCATTAAATGTCTCCCCGTGACTTCACGTTACTTACAAAAACCACATAGGAGATATGTATATTAACATGCACAAGGTGAATCCCTAGGAACCATGTGCCTGTGTGTTTATAACAAATTAAGTGAGAATTTTATTATAAGCGGGTTGCACCAATGTGTCCCATAATACCAACATCTAGGTGATGGAGGAAGCACATATATGTGAAAACAATCCAAATGATGTGAAAAAAACGTACACCTCTCCAGATCGTGTAAACGCAGAATGGAAATTACGTAATAGTGTCTATAAATATGAAAAGAAACTAACCAGCCAATATGCGGCAAACCCGCATGTCTCAAATAAATGTCAAACAAGCGAAAAAAGGACGGAAGAGTGAAAAGAGCATCCACCAATAGAAACCAAAAGGACATGCATAACTGCAAATTTCTAAAGTATCTCCGGTAGGAATCTATGTAATACAAAGCACAAGAGTATAATCAGAACAACCATGTCATAAATATGCCTGCGCTCCTCTCTTATACTAGAAACCAACATTTCTAACCATATTGCCACCTACTTCTCATGTGGTGATAATTCCATCCCACATTCGAAAAAGGATGATATCCGTTGTCAAAGTCTAGTGTTCCAGCTCCAAAATCGCTGTGGATCTCAATTTGATCCCAATATGCGAGCCCTGAAATTAAAAGAGAATGCCTAAATATTACCAACTCCCAAGCGTCACTCACGGTCTATACACAAGGCCACACACCCCCAGAGTTAAAACGCACGCTGCATCTTCCTGATTCCAAATGCTACAGTACGATTCACGTAAGTCAAAAAGCTAATATCAAGCTTGTTATGAAATATCTTTAACATATAAAACACGCTGCATCTTCCTGATTTCGAATGCTACAGTATGATACTAGTAAGTCAAAAAACGTATATCCATCGTGTTTCTAAATATCGCTAACATATATAAACTTCCTAATATCAAATACCGTCAAACACTAATGTGCGCACCTAGAAAAATATCCAATTCCGCAAGACAGGGTATTCGCAACCTAAATGTCGTACATTCTTATGTAAACAGTAAATACGACTCCCCGCGGGCGCCATCTTGTAATGTGTCATACAGTATACACCTCACTCATTATGAAAGTGCTCAGAGGAGACATGTGGCCGTAATTCCAAATTTGATAAATAGGATTTCCTGATTATCGGTATACCCTAATGGTATTCGAATCAATCCATCATCAGACCTAGGCTGGCTGTATTGCACTTATACTAGATTTCTCCATCTCCTGGAAGCATATAAAGAGCAAATTTGCTCAGATTATACGTAAACCTAATCCATCAATATATACAGACACAGTTATATGGCAAAAAATACATCCATATAATACAAACTCCTCAAATTCCTCCATAGAACAAAGGAAAACCAAATTTGAATTGTGCAACGTAATAAAAGTATTAATATTCATCAGTAGAAAAAACAGTACGAGAAAAATGCGAATCTCCTCCCAACTCACATTTATCTCTCCAAAAAGTAATGAAGCTCTTGATCCAGATTGAGCCCTGTCTCTGTACTGCGAAGTCTGAAAATCCAAAAGGCTTCTCGTCTGCGTAGAGTCAATTCCCTGTTGCCCCCTCTGGGGTGCCTCAGGGTTTGGTCAATACCATAGAATGTGAAGTCTCTATTTTTGGTCTGTGAGGGGCATTGCGCTATGTGTGCTGCAATAGGATATCTAATATCCCCCTGTTTAACCGCTCTCATATGTTCCCCAATTCTTTCACGCAAAGTTCTTATGGTGCTGCCAACATATCTCTTATTGCATTTGCACTCAATGATGTACACAATAAATTTCGTGTGGCAGTTGATATTGGACAAGATCCTATACGTTTTATCACCTGGGCCCTTGAAATGTGTCTTCTTATTGCATGCCCATTTACACACACTGCAGTGTCCACATCCATAAAATCCTATTGTACTTGGAGTCAACCAACTCTCTGTGGTTCTTACTCTAGGGTAACTCGGGCTCAGTAGATTCCTAAGGGATACCCCCCTTCGATAGGTGATGTTTGGTCTGTCTGTAATGGAACTACATAGGGATCTGTCTGCCTTAAGAATGTGCCAATGTCTGTTCAAACTGCGCACTAGTACCCCTGACCAGGTATTGTAATTGGTCACCATGCGTATTTTCTCATCTCTTTTGGCAGGTTTAATATGTTCTCTCAATGTGTCCTGTATCTTTATCTTGAGTATTCTCTGTTCAGCTCTCGTAAGTGTGTTCTTATCATAGCCCCTTCTCTGGAAGTGGGCCATCATTCCTTTCTTGCATTCCTCAAATTCTGGATCGTGACTGCAATTGCGCCTTGCCCGGATTAATTCCCCAAAGGGGATGGTCCTAATCTGGTGAACAGGATGAGCACTGGAAGCATGTAGTAGTGCGTTGCATGCAGTCTTTTTCCGAAATAGTCTGCTGTGAATTTTATTTTCCCTAATATATAATTCTACATCCAAGAAAGTTATCTTACTCATACTGAACTCAAATGTGAATTTGATGTTGTATTCATTGTTGTTTAGGTATTCAAAAAACCCCAATAGTTTGCTAGTCGTGCCCGTCCAGATCATCAGGCAATCATCAATATACCTACCCCAATACAATCAATCAATCAATCAATCAAGCATTTGTATAGCGCGCTACTCACCCGGAGGGTCTCAAGGCGCTAGGGGGAGGGGGGTCCGCTACTGTTCGAACAGCCAGGTCTTGAGTTGCTTCCTGAAGGAGAGGTGGTCTTGGGTCAGGCGGAGGTGGATGGGTAGGGAGTTCCACGTCTTGGCAGCCAGGTACAGGATAGAGTCATTCCATTCCGATCCCATTGGACCCCAGATTCTCATCTCCTCGAACAAACCCATAAAAAGGTTGGCATACGAGGGAGAAAATCTGGAGCCCATGGCAACCCCTTGTTTTTGTCTGTACCACTTCTCTTTAAACAGAAAAACATTGTTATCCAAAATGAGCTCGATCAGATTGATCAGCATCTCTGTGTGATTCCATGCGCTAGCTGATCTGGTGTTGAGGATCCATCAATTTCTCTCTTGATGCTAGTATACAGAGCCGTAACATCTAAGGTAACTAAAGTCATGTTTTCTTCCCAATTCAGGTCGGTCAATATCCCTAAAATATGCTTAGTGTCATGGATATAGGATGGTAAATTACTAACCATAGGTTTCAGAAACGTGTCCACGTATTCCGATATTCTCTCGGTAGGCCCATCATTCCCTGATATAATGGGTCTCCGGGGTGGAAAGGGAAGGTCCTTGTGTATCTTTGGTAACGTGTATATGCACGGGTACCTGGGACGGTCAACCCGTAAGTAAGTGAACTCATCCTCATCTAGTAAACCCAGCCCTGTCTATTTATATGGTCTGTAAGTGTCCATATCGGATTCGTAGGGAGAAGCTCATAACACTCCTGATCATTGAGTTGGGAAAGGATGTCACGTTCATAGTCTGTACTCTGCATTATAACTATGTTTCCACCTTTGTCTGCTTCACATACCTAAACAACCTAAACAACAATGAATACAACATCAAATTCACATTTGAGTTCAGTATGAGTAAGATTACTTTCTTGGATGTAGAATTCTATATTAGGGAAAATAAAATTCACAGCAGACTATTTCTGAAAATGACTGCATGCAACGCACTACTACATGCTTCCAGTGCTCATCCTGTTCACCAGATTAGGGCCATCCCCTTTGGGGACTTAATCCGGGCAAGGCGCAATTGCAGTCACGATCCAGAATTTGAGGAATGTAAGAAAGGAATGATGGCCCGCTTCCAGAGAAGTGGCTATGATAAGAACACACTTATGAGAGCTGAAAAGAGAATACTCAAGATAAAGAGACAGGACACATTGAGAGAACATATTAAACCTGCCAAAAGAGATGAGAAAATACGCATGGTGACCAATTACAATACCTGGTCAGGGGTACTAGTGCGCAGTTTGAACAGACATTGACACATTCTTAAGGCAGACAGATCCCTATGTAGTTCCATTACAGACAGACCAAACATCACCTATCGAAGGGGGATATCCCTTAGGAATCTACTGAGCCCGAGTTACCCTAGAGTTAGAACCACAGAGAGTTGGTTGACTCCACGTACAATAGGATTTTATGGATGTGGACACTGCAGTGTGTGTAAATGGGCATGCAATAAGAAGACACAATTCAAGGGCCCAGGTGATAAAACATATAGGATCTTGTCCAATATCAACTGCCACACGAAATTTGTCGTGTACATCATTGAGTGCAAATGCAATAAGAGATATGTTGGCAGCACCATAAGAACTTTGCGTGAAAGAATTGGGGAACATATGAGAGCGGTTAAACAGGGGGATATTAGATACCCTATTGCAGCACACATAGCGCAATGCCCCTCACAGACCAAAAATAGGAATATATGACGTTACATCACGGTGTTTACACCGCAATACCTTTACAACGCAGGCATTACAACGCAAGTCGTTACAATGACTTGCGTTGGAGGGCGCTGGACTTAGGAATAGTATGATTTACTATTCCAACTCCAGCCTATGTTACAGTAGGGAAGGTGTTGGAATAGTAAATCATACTATTCCTTAGCTTAGAGTGCCATCCAGCGCAAGTCGTTGTAACGACTTGCGTTGTAATACCCGCGTTGTAAAGGTATCGCGGTGTAAACACTGCGATGTAACCAATGTTTCCCCAAAAATAGAGACTTCACATTCTATGGTATTGACCAAACCCTGAGGCACCCCAGAGGGGCAACAGGGAATTGACTCTACACAGACGAGAAGCCTTTTGGATTCTCAGACTTCGCAGTACAGAGACAGGGCTCAATCTGGATCAGGAGCTTCATTACTTTTTGGGGAGATAAATGTGAGTTGGGAGGAGATTTGCATTTTTCTCGTACTGTTTTGTCTACTGATGAATATTAATACTTTTATTACGTGACACAATTCAAATTTGGTTTGCCTTTGTTCTATGGAGGAATTTGAGGAGTTCGTATTATATGGATGTATTTTTTGCCATATAACTGTGTCTGTATATATTGATGGATTAGGTTTACGTATAATCTGAGCAAATTTGCTCTTTATATGCTTCCAGGAGATGGAGAAATCTAGTATAAGTGCAATACAGCCAGCCTAGGTCTGATGATGGATCGATTCCAATACCATTAGGGTATACCGATAATCAGAGAAATCCTATTTACCAAATTTGGAATTACGGCCACATGTCTCTTCTGAGCACTTTCATAACGACTGAGGTGTATACTGTGCGACACATTACAAGATGGCGCCCGCGGGGAGTCGTATTTACTGTTTAAATAAGAATGTACGACATTTAGATTGCGATTACCCTGTCTTGCGGAAAACGATATTTTTCTAGGTGCGCACATTAGTGTTTGACGGGTATTTGATATTAGGAAGTTCGGTATAGGATGTTTAATGCGTCAGTATACGATTATAGATGGCACCCGGGTAGGAGGACAGATTGTTGTCCTCTCTCGATTACTACAGCTCCCTCAACGTGGGAGGTATATATAAATGCGGGAACGCGCATTTCCGTGTTTCGTACTCGAGGACACTGCGGGCTGTTTTGACTGACGAACACTTCATTAAGCGGTAAGACTTTAAGATTGCGGATGCATGGCACGACTCTTTTGTAGGGAATGGTTTTTATTTTGTGCGGCATGGTGTAGCTTAGGGCTGGAGTCACATGCCAGTTTGGAGCAAGTGTGTTTATATATGTTAGAGATATTTCGAAACACGCTGGATATAAGTTTTTTGACTTACTAGTATCATACTGTAGCATTCGAAATCAGGAAGATGCAGCGTATTTTATATGTTAGCGATATTTCATAACAAGCTGGATATTAGCTTTTTGACTTACGTGTATCATACTGTAGCATTCGAAATCAGGAAGATGCAGCGTGCGTTTTAACTCTGGGGATGTGTGGCCTTGTGTATAGACCGTGAGTGACACTTGGGAGTCGGTAATATTTAGGCATTCTCTTTTAATTTCAGGGCTTGCATATTGGGATCAAATTGAGATCCACAACGATTTTAGAGCGGGAACACTAGACTTTGACAACGGATATCATCCTTTTTCGAATGTGGAATAGAATTAATCACCACATGAGAAGTAGTTGGCAATATGGTTAGAAATGTTGGTTTCTAGTATAAGAGAGGAGCGCAAGCATATTTATGACATGGTCAAGTTATTAGATCCTTTGGCTTCCAGCTCACTTCATACGCTGACGACACTCAAATAGTGTTGTCATTGACCGAGGGGGTGGAAAAAGAAACAGGGGCACGTTTCCACAACTGTATGGGTGCCATTTCTGGTTGGATGTCCTCCAATTGTCTAAAACTTAATTCCAGCAAGACCGAGGTCATAAAGTTTGGCAATAATCCACGTGTGTGGACACCAGAATGGTGGCCGAAGGCTCTTGGATCCTGCCCCTTACCTACTAGGAAGGCAAAAAACCTAGGGGTATTGGTGGATAATAAACTCACCAAGGGGGATCAAATAGGTAAGGTGATCTCGGCCTGCTTTCTAGCCCTAAGAATCATAAGAAAAATCAAGTTTTTTCTTTCTGAAAACAGCCTAAAGACAGTAGTAACAGCCCTAATAATGTCGCGCCTCGACTACTGCAATGGTTTATATCTGAACGCCCAAAAGCAACACATCAATCGGCTCCAACTCGCCCAAAATGCTGCGGCCAGATTGGTGTCAGGAATCCCGAAATTTGTCTCAGTAAAGGAGGAACTAAGGCAACTTCATTGGCTTCCGGTCAAACAAAGAGTACGCTTTAAGGCCCTCTGCACTGTCTTTAAAGCTATCAACGGAACAGGACCTGACTTCCTTGTGCGTAAATTCCAATGGTATGTGCCTGGTAGAATGTTACGCTCCTCTGGATCTAAACAAGTTCTTGTCCCCTTATTTAAAAAAGTCAACTGGGGAGGCAGGAGCTTTATCACTTGTGCCTCTCGGGCATGGAATGAGCTTCCCTTTCATCTCAGGAATGCTCCGTATCTCCTCTCCTTCAGGAAGGGGTTGAAGACTTGGCTCTTCTCCCAGTAGAACAATTTTCCATGTCTCCCCAGCAGGCAGTGCTTAGCGCCAGGACACCCCAGGGTAACCGTGCGCTCTATAAGTGCGATTAACATAACATAACATAACATAACATGGTTGATCCGATTATACTCTTGTGCTTTGTATTACATAGATTCCTACCAGAGATATTGGAGGTACTTTAGAAATTTCCAGTTGTGCATGTCCTTTTGGTTTCTATTGGTCGATGCTCTTTTCTCTTTTCCGTCCTTTTTTCGCTTGTCTGACATTTATTTGAGATATTTGGGTTTGCCGCATTTGGCTGGTTAGTTTCTTTGAATATTTATAGACACTGTGACGTAATTTCCGTTCTGCGTTTACACGATCTGGAGAGGTGTACGGTTTTTTCACATCATTTGGATTGTTTTCACATATATGTGCTTCCTCCATCACCTAGATGCTGGTATTTTGGGACACATTGGTGCAACCCGCTTATAATAAAATTCTCACTTAATTTGTGATAAACACACAGACACATGGTTCCTAGGGATGCACCTTGTGCATGTTAATATACATATCTCCTATGTGGTTTTTGTAAGTAACGTGAAGTCACGGGGAGACATTTAATGATGTTCTGTGTACACCAGTTTTTTTGTATGGTGTCACAATGGCCATTCTTTATTCTGTTTATTCAGCCTTGAGAAAGTAGCGGGACGAATGCCCAATGTATGCGGCGAAACACGTGTTGGCTGACAGAGGACTCTATGAAATAACAGAAGGAAAAGAATAATGAAAGAAAGAAAGGATTACGAACACTGTGTCTACAATTTGTGCATAATTGTGCATTTATAGTGTTGTTACATTGCAGACGTGTGCTGAGGATTGCTTGTACCTTCTACAATGATGTTACTGCCTTGGTTTCTCCCTTTAGAGAGATAATCATTCACGCTCGCTCTGCACATGCGCAGTCAGGTACTCCTACCAAACAAAAAAAAAAATATCTAAATCCTTTGTGAAAGAGTACGTTCCCCTGCCATCACCGGGGAGGGGGAGAAAACCTACAAACAGCTCTAGTCAAAAGCAGCCATTAGCTTTTTGACTAGATCTGCAGGTAGGTTTTTCTCCCTATCCCCGGTGATGGCAGGGCAACGCCCCTTTTGCCCTTTAACAACAGTTGCCCTGGTCTTAGAAGTCTTTTCCTCCATTCAAAGGAGAGACCTGCCTTTATGTTTCTAAGGAAGCAAATTGCCCTTTGTGCCCAATTGGAAACAGTAGCTGGGCCCAAATCCTCACCTGATGCTTTAGCGTCCTCTGCCATACATAAGATCTTGGCTATAGGCCCCAGAAGGCCATTCAGTTTATCTTGGCATGATGACCAGGCCTTGTCGATCCCTTCTCTACAAGGCCTTTCTTGCTCAGAAAGGTGGCTATCTTTTGATCCAGCCCCGGGGTCATAGAGGCCTTCCCTGAAACAGTAGGTTGCAGCATTGAGCTCTCCTCTTTAGCATCCAAAAACACTACTGTACACAACTCCACTCTACAAAACTCTACTACACTCTATGCAGATCATAAATAGCCTTTTTAGGAGGATTCGCAGAATCATCATCATTATAAAAGATATCACAGAATGCATCATCCTTACTGGGTTCCTTGGTGATATCAAATGTTCTCTTGTATTAAGCATTAACAGGATTCATCTGTGCATCTGCCCATGTAGGTCAAATGTCCAACTCTCTCTGTGGAGCAAAACTGCAACCGTGTCTACGCCTGCTCACAGACACATTATCATCACAGTGCTTAGTTTTAGCTTGTTTCTTTCCTCTTAATTTAGAGAGAGGGCTAGAAATGGCTGTAGCCACCGATTGGCAGATGTCAGAGGCTACTGACTTAAAACTTGTGGCAACTGCCTTAGATATTGATTTGGAGACCGAGGAGTCAAGAAAATAATATAGATTTCATTGAAAGATCTCCTATACTGATACATTTTCATTATCCATCTCTTTTCATCTGGAGATCATAATCAGGGCCACTGGAATTATGCAGCAGGGGAGAGCCAAATTGTGTGGCAGGGTTGAGTAAATTATGTGGCAAGAATTGGCAAATTATGAGGCATGACGTGGCACATTTTATGATAGTATTACTTCCTTTTTTGTCATGTTTACAGTGGTTAACACTGTCTGGGCATTGGTTGCACCTTATTAGTACCAGTTTAACCCGTTGCGTGCGTCCGTCGGCCAACAGCCGTCGCGAGCACTACCTCTGTAGTGCTGCGAACGTCCGTTGGCCGACGCGGCCCCGCCCACTCCGCTAAACCGCCGCACTGCGGCGGAATTGCCGCCGCAGTTAAGCGGTTAACACCCATATAGCGCAATAAGTAACAGAAATGTTCCTAGTGAAGCATTGCAAAGAGCTTCCGCTGCATGGCAAAACGTGCCACAGTGGTTTTAGTAACTTTTGAACCATTTGATCCAGCAACATTTTTTTTTTTGTGCTAAAATCTGCAGATTATGCAGCAGATAATGGCTTATGTGACCAAGGCGGGAAATCTATAACTATGCGAAAAACGCTGCAGCCGCACAATTGAATAATTCCAGTGGCCTTAGTCATAATTTCTTTTTTTTGATCCGATAGAGAAACCTCTATCTGGGTCTCGTCAGCATAAGAGACTAACGACAGCCCGAATGATTCAGTTAATGCTGCCAGTGGGGTAACATAAAGGTTGAACAACGTTGGGCTGAAAGAAGAGCCCTGTGAAACCCCACAAGGCAACGTAAAGGGTTTCGATAATGAAATTAAATGAAATGAAAAAGAAATGTATAAAGCGCGAAACATTCCCCGAAGGTGTCAAGGCGCTAGCTCATCAGACAGGACATACCGGACAATTTTAAAACCACATCAAAGATTGAAAAGCCACGTCTTTAACGCCTTCCTGAAGGCCAACAAGTGTGTTTCTTCTTTTAACCTCAATGGAAGCGAATTCCAAAGTCTGGTCGTACCGACCTGAAAGCTCCTTCCACCCCAGGAACACTTTTTGAACCTGGGGACTACCAAATTAATGGAGACCGACTGAGTGCGGAGAGTCAGGATAGATCTTAGAAGGTTGAGGGCAGTGCCAGGTTCTGTAGCCGAGAGATCAGAAGGTCATGGTCGACCATATCAAAGGCCGGTCTGCAAATTGGACTTTTTGCCAAAGCAAAAAGGCTTCACACATCTGTCCCTAAGGCTAAGCACAGCAGGCTGACTGCCGTTCTGTAACCACAAGAAAGTAAGCCAAGAAACGCTAGAGGGCGATGTTGCCTCACAGTGATTTATGCGGTGACTAAGCCATAACTCAGGAAACAGAAATAAACAACTATGCTTTCTGATATATAAATAATTAGAGAGGTTACGATTCCAGTTGACCATATATATTTTTTATCTCGAGAACTTTGAGGCTTGTGTTATTTTGGATATTGGATTGTGGGGATGCGATTCACAAAGTTTTTTTTCCTATGAGTAGATATGAATTTCGGAAGCCAATAGCAGGACACACCTATTTGCAAAACAATAATTAAACAGTGCCCTCTCCGTAGAGCGAATGAGCAAGGTTAACTACAAATACTAACTTAAATTAATAGACTCCATATAGAAAATACTGACCAATTGCAGGATGCAACTAAAATCACGTGACATATTATCAATAACAACTTAGTAAATGCCCAGACAAATGTTATACAAAATTGGCATCATTTCCTTAAGCGTAATTGTGGAGATAGTTGAAAAGTGAAGCGAAATGATGCAAAATGCAAATCTAGCAATTGCCGCTATATTTAAGTGTGAAATGCGTCTCCTCGTGTCCATTATGCACACACGGACGCATTCCACTCTCAAAAAGTAGCAAAAAACTTACCAGTAATATGGAATTAAAAAAGTAATGCAAAACGCCAGGAATTACGCAAAACGGCACTAGGCTTAACGAAAATTCCATCCGGGCCTAGCCAAAATCAATATGACAGCAACTGGATCCAGTAGAAACCATTTGTAACTGGCAAACTGCGCTTTCCATGAGGGAAGTTCAGTGGATGAAAAATGTGTCCCAAATACAATAGCATCATTAAATAATAAAATGCAAGTGTGGTGGATTATGCACCGTCACATAGCCGAGTAGCTGGAAACCACACCTTGACCGATTCCTCTTACCTCCAGTTATCTCCAAAATTCCACATGTGGGGGCATATTTACAAAGAATTACAAAGAAAGCGCCGAAAGTCATTTTACTGCACTGTCCCACGCAATTCGAAACAGGACAGAAATGCACTGTATTTACAAGATACGGTGCATTCCGGTCCTTTCAGCCAGCGCCGGCGCACAAACTGCAGCCTAGGGCCAACGCAGACACCCTTGCCCCATGGTGCAAGGGTGTCTGTGTTGTTGCCATGATTGTTTTTGTGCAGGAAGGGGCCACTTCCTGCACAAAAACAATCATGAGAGGCTTTTCCTCGTTTTGTGTGTGCTGCAGAATTCAGCACATGCGGAAAGAGGAAAAACGAGGAGAAATGTAAACATTTCTCTTTGTTACGCCTGCTCTGGGCAGCCAGGGAGCCGTTTTTGGCGCTGCCCCAGATTCAGGCTATGTTGTAAAACTGCGGCAGCATCAAAATCCCTGGGTGTTGCGTGGGAACATACACAGCAACACCCATGACATGCCTCCCTGCCGCAATGTAAGGCTAAGCAGCGACTTGCGCTGCGTGGCCTTACACCTTGGGCCATATACACAGAGAAATGGCGCAGCGCTGTGCTGCGAGCAATTTAGCAGTGCTGCACTGCATCATTTCAAAAACACAGGGAGGCGCTGTATTCACAAGAATACGCCGCACCCCTGTGTTTTCCCTTGCGTTGAGGCTAGCACCAACACAGACACCCTTGCGCCATGGTACAAGGGTTTCTGTGTTGTAGGGATGATTGTTATGTGCAAGAAGGGATACCTTACTGCACATAAACAATCAGTAAAGGTGATTTGCTCCTTCTATGCAGCACACATAAAAGAGCAAAAACGAGGAGAAATAAAAGTATTTCTCCTCGTTGCGCCAATCTAAGGCTTGCTTTACAGTGGCGTTACTTTTTGGCGCTGCCTCAGATCTACATATCCTTGTAAATCTGGGGCAGCGTCAAAAAGAGATGGGTCTTGTGGTGGAGCGCCCACAGCAACACCAGTTGCACGCCCCTTTCACACAGATACCTGCATGAAAGGGTACAATATTTACAAAACGGCGTTAAGCCACGCAACGCTGCTTAACGCCTCTTTTTAATATGGAGCAGGGCATAGCACCACTAGAATGTTCTAAAAAGTGACGCTCCGGTGGCGCAATGTCTTTTAAATATGTCTCCTTATCTACAAGGCCCTGAAAAGCCACAGAGGGTGGCTTTCCGAGTCCACGTAGATAGGGGCCTGCACTGTGTGCCACTGGAGCTTCAAAAAAAAGTGACACTACTGTGGCGCAAGGGGCTTGTAAATATGCCCCGTGGTGTTGCGCATTTTCAGACCCTTTGCTAAGGTTAAGTGACCTTTTTGTTGCTGCCTATCACTGTGTTCAGATGTTAAACTGATATTAATGAGGTGAAAATTTTGCCCAAACAATATTAATGTACGCATGTAATGTCTTGTATTATGATGTATGTATGATAAGATCGCATGATGTGTAAAAGAACTACAACAAATGCACACCCAAAACAAAGTAGCTTGCCACTTATCACGTGACTTATGCAGCAAACTTTGTGAACTCAGCGCGTGGATTTACTTCCAATGAAAGGCGATGGATGACGTCTGCAACACTTTGCACCACTGCCCTTCCACGTGCATCTTCGCTGCTAGGGAGCAGCTCAGACTCAATGACCTTCGTGTTTGACCTCTAACGAGGGTATCACTTGTCCGGTGCTTTAAGTGAAGGGACCACATGTCGATTGAGAGCTAGACTCTCACACTGGAAACTGACGAAGTCACCTAATCTTCGATCGACCCTGGTGGCTCAGAGGTAAGTCACTGGATTTGAGCTAGAGTGTACCTAAAACAGTGGCCCTACAACTTTTCTCTCCAATTCGGAAAAGTAAGACAAGGTACAATTGTGCAAAGCAAACTAAGGGGCTTATTTACAAGGCCGTTGCGCCACTTTTGCGTCACTTTTCCCATGTTAAAAATGACGCAAAAGTGGCGCAAGGGCCTTGTAAATCTGCCCCTAAAGGTGAGCAAATAAATCGAACCAAGTCACAGCAAAGTGCGGCAGAGTGGAATAAAATAAAGCCAGCTAAAGCAAAGTAAACCAAATCAAAGTACAGCAGAGTAACATAAAGCAAAGAAAAGCAAACTAAAAATTAAATCAAATTAAAGCATGAGAACATATGGCAAAGTAGGGTGAGTTAAAGTACACAACAGAGTAATTCGAAGCTATAAATGTACTTCTGCGCAAATCCCCATGGTGCTAACTAGACTCCTCCTCACTATGGACTATGAGGTTGGAAAATGCTATTTTCAGCTGTGCCAACCAAATGTATGGTGCAGGTCAGAAGGGTAACAAGAGGGGCCATATTCTCTCCACAGACTCACCCACCACAGGCTCGTGATGAGTTCTGCCGGTGTCCGTACATGATGCCCTCTTACCGGGTCATGAGTCAACAACCCAGGATCTTTATTTCTTGTGTTAGCAGCTGTTCCTCACCCTTGGCTGTCTTTTGATGGAGAAGGGGGGTGGCCGGAGCACATGACCCAGGGGGCTTCTTCTGGAGGCACAAGGAGTGCCCTATGACACCACCTGGACCAGGGCATACTTGAAACCCCCACACAGGGGACTCCGTCCTGACCTCCCCTGCACCGGGGGCACCAGTCCTTGAGTCATAGATCTCAAGTGAGGGTCCGAGCCTGGCTCACTCTAATGTTCATTGACAATCATGGGTATCTGTGGGTGTGCACAGGCATGGCGGGTCATGTTTTAGCCATGATCTGAAGAATGCATTGGAATGAGGAATCCATCTTGTTCCTGCTCGCTTTCAAACAGCTGCTTTAACTTCACGCCACAATCTCGCATCCAATTAGAAACTGATCTGCTTATAGTCGCTCAGCACATCTAGCATGCCAACTTGTGCTTGATCTCAGTCCTGCCACTGTTGCTGGGAATGAAAAGGAGTTACCTCCATAGAAAGATAGCAGGGGATAGTGGAGCAGTCAGACAGGTCCTACTGAAACACCCTACAAACCTTCGATCACGGTACAACATGCAGAGCGCTGACATGCATCAATGCATGTCTGGCAACACGCGTACATGCACAGCTGCGAGGAAGGCCTTACATAAACCCTGGAATGTTCATGCACTGCTGACCGTCAGAAATCTAAGAGTGGTTAGTGCCACCTTTGAACCTTCAAGGCTTAACCACCCATCTACTACTCATTGGCTTCTGGTTCCATTGAAGATTTGAACGAGACTCCTTTCATCTCTACCTGGCCTTATCTGCTCACCAGGTGAAAGCCCACACCTGACACCTCTGGGTTAATACTTTGTGATTTGCTGCTGTGCATTCCTCCCTCATCCTAGTGTTCCATAGGAGCCCTAGCACCTCACTGCACCACAGTCCATCTGCTCTCCTCCTGTGCCAACAACCAGTCACAGCTAGTGGAACAACATCCGGTTGTCTATCACTGCTCACTTTCAACACCTGTGGCAAATCCTCACTTGTGTGTCTTTTCTTTGGGCTCACTGAGGACAGTCCTGAGCCACACAACACCGGTCAGTTTGGCCAGAGGTCTGTAAATTCCGAAGCACATGAGTTGAGGCTCATCACTTGGTCAGGTGCTTTTAATGTTATCATCTCCTTCGCTGTCTCTTGTGATTGCTGTTTTCTCTTATCTATTGTTACTTTTTTCCTGTCAGCATCAATATTACAGGTATTTATGCTCACTGCTTCCATGTACAGTACAGTATTTGGATTATTTTCTTTCTTTCTTCTTTTAAACATTCTAAATAAACAATATTGGATATGTGTGTATATATATATATATATATATATATATATACATACATATATATATTTATATGGATATGGATATGGAAGCTGACAATCTCCCGATCTTCAGCGGTGCCGCTGAACGCGCTCGCCAGTACGTTCCATAACAGTTCCAAGCCTCTTCGTACCTCAAGAAGAGATTGGCACTCAGGGAGTTCTTAAGGAAAATTTCAATTTAATCTGCACTCGATCAACGTGTTTCGGCTCCTCCAAGCATACCCTGCCCGTACTCTCCTGGGCAAGGAACTCAACTTTGTTTCCACCTGGCGGGAGCAGTTAACAATGCTGCTCCTGCCAGGTTAGAGAAAAGGAAAAGGTGCAGGCTCCTGCCAGCACCCACTATGGTGCTGTTTGGAAAGCTAGCAGGGGAATTGGAGCTCCCCGGGGCCCCCTAACGTGACGTCCCCGACAGTGCACGAGACACAGGTGGGCACCGGGTCACCCACCACAAATGTTGTAAAAGGGATGACTCTCGCCAGGGGCACTGGCTGGGGGTGTGAGTGTTCCGGGTGGGCACTGGGACACCCAATACAATATTTTTTTTTTTTCAAAAAGTAAATAATTAATGAGTGGCATGTGCCACTTATTTATTACTCAGTCCTCCTTGAAGGAGCGTCCCATAATGCCCTGAAAGGGCTATTTATATATTTTGTTCAGATTGGTGATGTCCCTTAAAGGGAAAGCGGCAGCACTAACCATTTTTTTATGTTGCGGGGGCTGCAGGGAGTGCAGCAGCCCCCCATCAGTGTTAAAAAACAGTATGTCTCCTGGGTCATTAAACCCAAAAGCCCCAGGAGAATTTACCATATTTTCAAAAAGACTCTTAGCTGGAGCTCTATGCTCTTCGGCTGAAGTGCAAGGCCCTCTTGTGTTTGTTTTTGTGACTTCATTTTGCGAGCTAAAAAGTTAAAAAGAAAAACTCAGAGACATGTTGATTTTAGTTAAAAAAATGTCTCTGAGACATTCTTTTTGCATTTTTCAACCCACAAAATGCAATCATAAAAACTAGGTTAATAGAAAGACTCAGACATCTTGATTTTATTTTTTTAATTAAAACTTTAATAAACATTTGTTATAATAATCACTGTTATTAAACATTGCATTGTGTGAATTACTAAAATATACATTTGATTACAAATGTCTGTGATTGTTGGACAAAGATGGTAGATCTGCTTTATATATATTGATATGTTCACTCCTTAATAAAGCCAATAGGCCCACTTTTGATATTTTTGTGTTAGACAAAGCCAATAAGTCTGCCTGAGACCAAAGCACGGGGTTGCTTGCCTGCAAGCAGCTGGATGCAGGACCTGGCTATCTGCCGCGACAGGGGCTTTCCTACCTGAAGGGGTTGGAGGCAAGGCCTGGCCACGGCTAGGCCATGTAGCAAACCTCACGCCAAAGGCCACGCGTGGCGTGGGGTTGGTTTTATGTATGGTAATAAAATATTACTTTACATTAGAAAACCCTATTTACTGAAAAAAACAAAGGTTTAAGTGAACTTATAGCTAGGAATTGTAATCATATCTAAATACAACAAATTGACCGTAGAAATTCACTGAAAAGCAAAGGTTAAAGTAACGTTATAGTTAGGTCAATATTTCAGTGACAAAGTAATGCTTTAAACTCAATAAACCACTAAAATTCACCATGCATTGTTATCTCAAGTAACTATACCTTGTGCTCTAAAGTAACTACTACTCAGTCCTTTTTTATGGGGTGGAAGCCACGCAGTCCCCCTCCCAGAGCATTTACAGGTTCCCCACATGCACCCATCTTCGGTGCAGCAGGAGCCGGCATTACTCCTGCCCAATGGCAGCAAGTATTTTTTCACTGCTCCTGCCAGGTGGGAGCAATGTCAGTTTCCCTAACCGCAAGGACAGGGAAACAAATGTGTGCTCCCACCCAGCGAGAGCCAAGGGACGTGGTCTAGTCTTTCTGTGTTCCCCTGCGTTGTTCCTCCTCCCGGAAATCGCAATAGTCACGGTCAAGATTCTCGAGTGCGGAAGCGTAAAAGCTGCACTGGAGAATTCGCTCTTGCTTTTAATTAGTTTATTAACTCTTCTACTTACCTTGTCCACGATGGTCAGGCTGCTGCTTCTTCCCACAATTGCTGGAGTGGAATCCAGTGCTTCTTCGATTCCTGTTCCTGCTTTTGCCGATTACCTGGTGTTTTGTCTGTTTTGGTAGGATACCTCTTCCTTGGCACCTGTGGAGACAAAAAGTTTCCAAAAAGGGTTTACCAACAGCTGACTGCTCTTATAAATTGTTAAGGTGCATGCATACAAGTATTTCTGGACATATACTTACTGTCCAGTGCTGTAACTCCATGAACTTTATGCATGGTGATATGTTCATTCTGCAAGAGAAGGCAAAGACTATTAATTGATGTTTATCCTGTAACTAAAGCATAGTGATTGAGAGTTCAAGACTATTGTTTGTTTCTAACGACTTTCTGGTGCTCCTGGGGACATTACTTAATCACTTTTCCTATGGATTTTATTTTGCAAGACATTAAAGGAATGATACACCTGGTCTTATATAGGTTCCCTTATCCCCTGTCTCTTTTGGTGCTTAGGTAACTATTGGGTGATATAGCGATGTTCTAGTTGTAGGGACATTCTGGTTCTCTATTTACACAGTATCCTGTATTTATTTCGTTTTCGCAGGATTTACACTGCATTCTTGGGGTTCCAGCCACTAGATACTAAGTGGAAAGTGGGAGGTATTCAGGAAGAGTATGCACTTACCAGTTTATAGTCTATGTTTGGTTTTGTTCATGCTTAAGAGGTTAAGGTTCTAAAAAGCTTGCTATATTCTTGTAGACACATGACGATACTAGAACACTGAAGGAATCTGTAGTGCTGAGAATTGATGCAGTCACCTTGAAGGTTCCCTAGGATGCCATCTATTGTGTTTTCTCCACTTCTCCTTTCCTCTGGGTGCTGTTATCACGTTGAGGTGTTAGGTGGTTACAGGGCTCTAGGTTGCATAAGAAATCAGCTACTGGTATTCACAAGATTGCACAGCCAACTACTGAACTGGTTGTGCCCAGATGTTACACATTGCTGCAGTTCCCACTGGGTGGAAGCAGATAACTATTCCCAGCCCGCGCTCTCGTAGGCAGACAAACTGTGTCCTGGCAGTGTTCTCCCTGGGACACAGTGATTAATTCGGCCCCGGGGCATGGGGCCCCTGGGGCCTTTTGTGGCTCAGCGAATGGGTCTGAGTGCCATCCTCGCATATAATTGTGTTTAGTCCCCTGGGGATGTGGTCCTGGGGCCTTAAGAGGCTTGGGGAGGGGGGCTGCACACCCCAGCCCCTTTAAATATATATGTTGGCCCTGGGGGAGAGGGTCCCCAGGGCATTTGAAGGCTCAGAGAAGGAGGCTGCGCTCACCCTCCCCTTTCCAAAATTCTGCAGGCCTCCGTAGATGGAGTCCCTGGCGCTGCAGTTAGCTTGGGCTGGGGGACCCAACACATATCTCACTCCCCAAATAATTATTTATATTGACCCGTGACCTGTCCCACCCCCAGGGGATATTTAAAGAAAAAAAATATTGTGGCTGCTATTTTGTATTTTTTTGTCTGCGATCCCACAGGAGTACTGCAGAATCCAGGCAATTTTTTTTTTTTTTTAAATTGTTGGCCCCAGAGTGGTCCCTCTTGGACCTTTTCCACACAAAAGCTAGGGGTACAGGGTATGCCTACACTGTTCCCTTTTATTGTATTTAAAAAAAAAATCAGGACAGGCACCAGGAGTACTGTAATAGATGCCGCAACAGATCCTTTAATGTTGCGGAAAGCCAAATCGAAGTGCTCACTCCTGTGAGTCCCTCACTCCTGTGGGAGCAGGACAGCCCAAGGGGAAAAAAAAACCCTCAGCCAATCAGAATGCTCTATTTTTTTAAGTTGTGCTCATGGGATTCTTGCGAGAATCCGTCAAACCCAACCATCTAGATGTACAACTTTTTTTGTACCTTCATTTTTCAGAAACTACGGAGCGGATTTACACCAAATCACATAAAGCACGCTTTCTTGACCAAGATCTAGCTTTCTGCCAAATTTGGTGTAATTCCGTTCAGCTGTTTTTTTCTGTAGCCCTATTCAAAAAAGTCTATGGAAAATGCATGGGGATTTAGCATTTTGGGACCTGCCCTTTTTCTTGGCCCCCGCTTGACAAAACACCCCAAAACTTTCCAAACTAAGCATATATGCATATATATATATATATATATATATATATATATTATTCTCCAAAGATGCAACGCACTCCAATTTCCAGTTTTAAAGCTTTTATTGTTAGCTTAACTGGCTCCAACCAACGCGTTTCAGCCCAACGAGGCCTTTGTCACGGTCAGTGAGTCCCTCTTTTGTGTCACTATTTATACCAATCACCTATTGCCTTTAATGCAGCATTGTGGGAAACGTAGTGCTAGTTTATATTATACATGAATATTTACACTATTTACAAAGTTTTCCAGTTTTCAGGTGACAATTCATTACTTTACATTACAGTAATCAATCATTGCAAGCATTTCATTACATTCAGAGTTACCTTAATTAAACGTTTAGTACATTAAATGAGTCTTTTTTCTATTTTAAACTAAGTGTCTTGTTTTTAATGTCCATTCCTTTCCACTTAAATGGTCTCAATCCAGGTGTACAAAAGTTCCTCATCATTATTGATCCCATAAGGGGTCTTGGTACTTAGCCTGATTATATATCTTGACTCTGTTTGGCGTAGTTTCCTGATTCTATCACCCCCTCTTTCGTGGTTTTCTATGGCGTGGATTCCAAAGAAGCTCATGGCTCTCCAGTCACTGTTTTGACACACCATCATGTGTTTAGCTGTGGCGTAGGAAGTATCTTTATTTTTTACGGCTCGAATGTGCTCAAGGATTCTTTTTTGAGCATACATATTGTACTTCCTATGTATTGCATGCCGCATTTACATTGGATGACATAGACTACAAACTTTGTTGCGCAAGTGATAGTTTGTTTGATTTCAATCGTCTTGCCTTGGAAGTCCTGTATGTTTTTGCGATTCACTCCAATTTTACATGCCTTGCACGTGATGCATTTCACAAATCCCTTTTGCTGTTGGCGCAACCAATTCAGAAAGATAATCCTTTGTTTAATAACGTTGTTTCTTCCTGTGATAACTCATATTTAGATAAATTTACAATCAGATTTTCCTCTATTACTTCTCTATTACTTCTATATATAAATACAAAAGAAAACAAGAACAGAAACTCTGATCACTAAAAAGGAGAAAATGACAACAGAAAATGATCAACAAAATACGCCAAGATGTATTCTGACGTACAGTAAAGAAAGTGGACTAATCACAAAAAATATCCCAAAATACTGGCACCTGATATCCAATGACCCGGACATTGGATCCGTACTGGGACCTAGACCTATGATAACATACAGAAAAACCAAATCAATAAAGGACTTAATTGTAAGAAGCCACTTTCAAGAAGAAACACCAACGAATTGGTTGCGCCAAAAAAGAATCCTTGAGCACATTCGAGCCGTAAAAAATAAAGATACTTCCTACGCCACAGCTAAACACATGATGGTGTGTCAAAACAGTGACTGGAGAGCCATGAGCTTCTTTGGAATCCACGCCATAGAAAACCACGAAAGAGGGGTGATAGAATCAGGAAACTACGCCAAACAGAGTCAAGATATATAATCAGGCTAAGAACCAAGACCCCTTATGGGATCAATAATGATGAGGAACTTTTTGTACACCTGGATTGAGACCATTTAAGTGGAAAGGAATGGACATTAAAAACAAGACACTTAGTTTAAAATAGAAAAAAGACTCATTTAATGTACTAAACGTTTAATTAAGGTAACTCTGAATGTAATGAAATGCTTGCAATGATTGATTACTGTAATGTAAAGTAATGAATTGTCACCTGAAAACTGGAAAACTTTGTAAATAGTGTAAATATTCATGTATAATATAAACTAGCACTACGTTTCCCACAATGCTGCATTAAAGGCAATAGGTGATTGGTATAAATAGTGACACAAAAGAGGGACTCACTGACCGTGACAAAGGCCTCGTTGGGCTGAAACGCGTTGGTTGGAGCCAGTTAAGCTAACAATAAAAGCTTTAAAACTGGAAATTGGAGTGCGTTGCATCTTTGGAGAATAATTTAATATTGGGCTTGGATTCAGCCCCATCGCGATTGCACCCGTCACTTGAGCGCGCCGCTAGGTGAATCCGATTGTGTGGAAATATATATATATATATATATATATATATATATATATATAGTTCACAGAAACAACTTACTTATGGTTCCTGTTTCACATGAGGAAATGTTAAAATCTTTGTAAAACCAATAAATAAACACTGAAATCTCCCTACAAAAACTTCAGTTGAAGGGATGTTCTGGTTACAGTGCAAACCCTGAAAACACAGAAATTCGAAAGTTACGGTGAGCTGGCCACCCAAAACTCTCAAGGACACTGCTCCAACATGATGTCACAGATGACATAAGCAATATCACCATTTTTTTTTTTTTACATAGCGCGAACTTGACCCGAATCGGGTATCAGAGCGCTTTACATAGCACCAGTTGCATTACATGAGGACACATTCATTTTTGTTAGGCACAGGGAGATTAAGTGATTTGGCCAGAATCACAGGATGTTCAGCGTCATTGCCGAGACTCGAACCCAGTTCCCCAGATTCGAGGTCGACCGTCCTAGCCGTTAGGCCAACTCCTCTCCCCCATTGCCATCTCCCAATTTGCTCAAATCCCCAGCTACTCAGAATCCACTGAACCCAACCTCTGGGGTTGCCCTGCAGGCTTGCGGAGCAGGGTCTGGCCTTGCAAAGGCCTAGAGCTGAGTGTGAGTTGAAGAGCCCTCTGAACCCCTCCGTGGAGACCAACTGCTTCTGAGCACAGGACCTCCCCTTGGTGCTTATCACTGAACCTGTGCAAATCAAGTATTTAAGCATGTGCAGATCTGTGATTAATATGTGGCCTGCTATGCATCCTGTGGTCGTGCATTTTGTATCACATTTGGGTGGTGCAGGCATGGTTCAAATCATGTATATTTTATTTTTACATTAGTAATATTACAATGTAACGAACATGAATATGATGTACTTCCCTGGAAAATACAGACTGAAGGAGTGCAACTGGAAGCCTTCAGTTTTAAGGTTGTAATTTTAATTCTATTAACAAGATTTTCACATACTCTTCAGATCCCTGGTAATAAGGCTGCATAACCTGTAGAATTTTTGCATTTCCAAAAATATACAATAGTGATAGAAATGTGCAATAACTTGATTGCCACACATTTTTGCCCTGACTGCTGCATTCTAAATAATCATGGATGTAGAAAAGGGGGAAGGAACCAACAATAACATATAAAAGCCTGTATAACTATTGATAGAAAAGTATAAATTCTGCGTTTGTCAAGAGAAAATTTGATGGTGGTAGTTGCTTTTAACAAAAAGTCACCAGCATCCACATCTTGTGATAAGTCCATTGTGAGTTCTATATGCAGAACTGCACCTGATGGTTTTCCCACGGTGACACTAATCTCTACAGCATGCCTCCTGCATTCTTCCATGTCAGTCCTCAGAAGTGAACCCGCCATGGGTTGAGAGAGGCTGTCATCGCCCCACTTTCCTGTGTAAAGCTACACACTCCCATGCGCATGCCCTCTTAGGACACATCAGCGGTTGGCTTGGACCGCGGTGTGGGTTTTAGAATGATGGTGGCTACAAAGGCGCCTTGAGTTCCAGGAATGGTTCAGTGGAATCTGCTGCCTGCAGAAGGTTCCTTGAAGGCAATTGGGCTAAAAATGAAGGTCTGTTTCAGGATATAGTCTAACTTGTTCAGCTCCTGACAAACAAATCTTGTTCATCTTCTGCACCTATTTTGATAATAAATGAAGAGGCTGTAAGGGAAGGAAGTATTGAGGCTGGACCTTGTTGAGTCTTCGAAGACAAGACCTTACCTTCTTACCTTACCCAGAGCTTGCAATAACAAGGTGCCAGAGAACCACGAGGTGGCTGCACTTGCAACATGTGAACACTAGGGCAGGATCATGGGTGGGCAGCACCACACGCCCGTAAGAAGCCGCCACCAGCAGTGAATGGGGAGAGCAGTTTTCTTCTGAATGGGAAGTGTGATGGGCAGCAAAATACCACGTTGCCTACTATATAAACTAAAAGTTCGAAAGTGAACTTTGGTACTGAGGCAAACTAGATCTATGAGCTTCCAAATAAACGCTACCGATGAAACATTGTGCTTCACAGACTTCCGGTGCAGCTCATAATGATGAGCACAAGCTAGGGGCATATTAGCAAGGGCCTTATCGCCGCTTTAGCGGCCCTTTTTGCCGATAAAGCGGCGATATTTTTATCGCCCTCTTAGCAAGCCAGCGTTAACATGCGTTAGCGCCAGCTTTCCTGCGTTATCTGCCGGTTTTCCTATCGCCTTCAATGCCTGCGATAATTATCGCTAATGACATGCAAGGTAGGCGTTCCTTACTAAAAGCACACAGAAAAGGTTGCTAAAACATCTTCGCCCTATTAGCAAAGATGTCCCGCGATAACAAAAGTCGCGCTACACCACGAACATCGCAGGAATTGAACGCCTGCAAAAAACCTGACTAAGGCATACTTAACATGGGAGGTGGATTATGGGGTTAAGGCCACATGCTCATATTAGCAAGCGTATCGCCGTTTCGCATTGATTTTCGCTGGTTTTTCTGCGATGTTGGCCCATTTCCCCGCTATCGCTGGAATTTATATCGCCAATCCGCTAAGCGTTGTTAATACAGTGCTATCATGGCGATATAATCCAGCGATAGCCGGCGATAGTAAAAAAACGCGCTAAGCGCGTTCAGCGATAATTATCGCTGCGTCTAGATAATATGCCCCCATGTTTTTTAGAAGATAGTGCCAGAATTGGCTTCAAACTCGGGGGCATATTTATAAGGTGATATCGTCACCAGAACGTCACTTTTAGTAACGTTCTGGTGGCGACACCCCCTCCTCCTTATTTACAAAGCGGCGTTAAGCCGCTTAACGTGGATTAACGCCACCTTGTGAATAAGGCCCCATTTCACGCTTTACTTAGCGTTTCCAGATTTACAAGACCTTGTAAACCAGGGGACACGCCAAAACCTTAGGCGTAGATGCTCACTGAGGGCAAATATCACTATCTCTCCTCGTTTTTTGCTCTTTCTAGAAATGAGCCTGCTAGGAATGTTCTGTGCAGGAAGGTGCTCCTTTCTGCATAAAACAACCCTGCCTCCAACACAGACTTACACCTCCTTGTAAATCTGGGTCCTCGTCAAAAGCAATGGGTGTTGCGGTGGAACTCCCACAGCAACACCCATTGCAGGGCCCTTTCACGCTAAGCGATGCATGTAAGGGCCTTACATGCACAGTGGCTTAACACCGCTTTGTAAATATGGAGTAGGGCATATGGGCACCAGAACGTCGCTAAAAGTGACGCCCCTGTGAGAGCAAAAAGCTCCTTAATGGGAGGAACATAAGAATTGGGAGAAAAATCATTGCATCAAGAGTCGACAGCAAAGATAGGCAATAATAAAGCGATCCAATCTTGAACAATGGGCTAACGCAAAGCCCAACCTAAGTATCTGTTACATATTGGAAACAATAGGTCTGCTGAGACCTAGAAAGGAAAATGAAGATCTCAGATGACAGCAAATATTATGAGCAAATAAAACAATTTAATGCAACTATTGAAAAACATTTCACCACTTTGGTTGGCTGACCCCAAAACATCTGTTTGACACACCTCCTAATAATAAATAATAATATGTATAATTTATAAAGCGTGCGGCTACCACCAACGGAGGTGTCCCGGCGCTGGGTTGCAGATTCACAGCAAGAAGAACAAGAAGAACTACGTGAGGTTAAAGAGCCAGGTTTTTAGAGCTCTCCTGAAGGCCGGTTTTGGCTCCGTCATGCGGAGGCGGAGAGGCATAGCATTCCAGTGCATTGCAGCTCTAACCGAGAATGCTCTACCGCCTATCCTGGCCCTAAGGAAACAAGGCACCCTGAGCAGTTACAGGTGATTTCATCTCAGGACCCGGTCTTGCTGGTAGTTTTCCAATCTATGTCTCAGATAGCCCGGGCCCCGTTCCCTGGTGGCTCTGTAGACCAGAGTAAGCGCCTTGAACTCAATCCTTCTACTGACGGGTAGCCAGTGGAGGCTCCGCAAATGCGGGGAGATGCGATGGCGAAGCGGCACATTCCTAATTAATCTGGCTGCAGCGTTTTGAATTGTTTGCAGCCTACGGACCAGATAGGCTGGTAGTCCTAGATAGAGACTATTCGAATAGTCCAGCTGGGATGTGACCATGCGTGGACCACTGTCTTCCTGCAATCCATCGGAAGAAAGTGAAGGAATTTCCTCAAAGCTCGCAGCATGAGGAGGAGACCTGGCAAATCTGGGTCGTGCAGGAGAGGTCATTGTCGAATTTAAACTCTAGATTTCTGGCCGAATCCACAGGAATTGGTGGGGGGTTCAGCTCTGAGGGCCACCAAAGCTTAGAAGGTGGAGGAGTCGGTTGGTTGAAAAATAGAACCTCTGTTTTCTCGGTGTTAAGTTTTAAGCAATTCTCAGTCATCCAGGCCGAGATGTTATTCAGGCAATGCTTAAAGTTGGCAAAGGCCGCCTCCGAGTGTTCTTTGAACGAGAACACCAACTGAGTGTCATCAGCGTAGGAGACCACTCTCACTCCCCATGTGTCGACCAGGGTAACAAGGGGAGTTAGGTATACATTAAACAGTAAGGGGCTCAGTGCCGACCCCTGAGGTACCCCGCAGACAAGAGGCTTCTGGGAGGAAACATAAGGGCGTAGAAACACTCGTTGTGAGTGGTTCTCCAAGAACGATTGGAGCCAGGACAAAGTAGTTCCCCACACTCCCAGGTGTTTTAGTCTCTCCAGGAGAATCGAGTGGGCTACAGTGTCGAATGCTGCGGACAGGTCCAGCAGCACCAGCATTGCTGAGCTGCCCTGGTCTATAGCCTCTCGCACGGTTTCAGCAACTATGCTATATCTCATTCTAAAGCCAGATTGAGAATCATGGAACCGATTGTTTGATTCAAGGAATTCAGACAGTTGTATCTGAACTTCCTTCTCAAGAATTTTAGCTGGTGCAGGTAAAAGGGAAATTGGCCAAAAGTTCTTGTGTTTTGCTGGGTCAGCATCCGGTTTCTTAAGGATCGGCAGTAGGTAGGCCTGTTTCCATGCAGCTGGGTAGATACCAGTTGTTAGGGAGGAATTCCAGATCTGGTTCAGGGGAACATTGAGGCAGGGGGCAAGCAGTTTAACAAACGGAGCCAGGCAGGTGTCTCCCGGGGATCCAGATTTACATTTGTACAATTCCCTGAGAGACACATCAGGTGGCAGTGGGCGGAATTCAGACCAGGTGCCATGCAGATCAAAGACTGGCTTTTGCACAGAGGAGGACGTGGTAGGGGGAAGGCAAAGTAAATCATTTGGATTTTCTCCTGAAAAAAAGTCAGATAAGTCAGCACAGAGGGTAGGAGAGGGGGTTACTGTGCTGTCTAGAGCCGTGGGTTTAATAAAGCATTGGACAATTTTAAATAGTTCTTTGACCGAGTTGTCCGATAGTTTAAGTTGGTTAGAAAAGTAGTCCCTCATAGTGCTGCGGTTAAGCCTGTGGAATTTTTTTAAAGCCTCTCTGTAGGTGCTTTTAGCCACAGGGTCATCGGATTTTCTCCAGGCGCATTCAAGTTTCTTGCATAGACTTTTCTCCGCTCGTAATTCCATGGAGAACTAAGGGGCTGAGGGCTTTTTCATAGAGGATGTCACTGATCTAAGAGGGGCTGCACTATCTAAAGCAGAGGTGACCCAGCTGTTGAAGCTAGATACATCACCGCTCGGGTCACCCGTCAGCTGGAGGGGTGCATTTTGAAGCACAGGTCCCATAGTATCAGAGGTGACCTTCCTCCAGTTTCCAGCATATGGGTTCGAGTTTGAAGCTGAACGGTACTAATAAGTGGTCTGTCCAGGTCAATGGTAGTGCGGCCTCTAATATAAGGTTTGGATCATTGGAAAAAATAAGGTCCAGCATATGGCCCGCTACATGCGTAGGGGCTGTGACCCTTTGCGTCAGGTTTAGACCTTCAAGGGTTTCTGCCAACTGAGACACCTTAGGGCATTTTCCATTATCCATGTGGACGTTGAAGTTGCCTAGGACAGTGAAGTTGGCGTGTTTCAGCGAAAGATCAGCGACAATGTTGCATAACTCTAATAGGTGGCAGGCTGGGGTGTCGGGAGGTTTGTATGTCAGAATCCCAGCCACCGACGAGGAGGGCGAGATTCTGTTGCATAAGGACAGAGCCTCAATGATCCCAATGTGCTCTAGTCTTCTACAGGAGATCTCCCAACCATCCCTCATAATAATAGCCACACCACCTCCTATCTTGTTGCCACCCCGATTAACACAAGTCATCCGAAAACCTTCAGGTACCGCCAACGTCAGATCGGGGTTAGAGCTCTCCTTTCACCAGGTTTCTGTTAAAACATGAGATCCCAGGAGTTAGACTCCAGGGCGAACCAGATGTCCTCTGAGTGTTTGGGGAGGGATCTCCAATTAATCAAGCAAGCCTTAATATGGCTGCACGTAGCCCTAGTGTGGTTCGTGGGGGGCTTTAGTATGGTTGAACTGCCATTCGCCCTCCCTCCGCCAACCACCAGCGTAAAGAGACATGAGTTACAACCTTACTCCTGGTTGACCGTCCCCAGATCTATCTTGGCCCTACCTGCACAGGCCTCTTTATTCATATTCAATAGTTGTTCTCTGGCCCAGGCAATATTGGTCAAAGAGGAAAAACTGGCAGCATGGCTGGCGCTGGCCGCGGTCCAGAAGCGGACAGGCGCAGACGGGCTTGCCTTTGGCAATTTGAGGCCGACCGGTCAACAACTAGACCGCCGACCCAAGATGGCGTCGAGAAATGTCCCAACTGGGAGGACTGAAAATGGCCGCACCCGAAGTGTCACCAGCGTAACCTAGGTGAGAGGGCTAGTGCAAATGGCAAGCAAATCGGGGTTAAAAACTGGGAAAAACGTCAACTCTCCTGCACCTTGCAACACGCAGCAGTGCAGGAGTCCCACTCACACCCCCATCAAGTTTCCCCCGTAGTAAAACACAACACAGATAAAAAGAATGAGCAGTCAGATACAAAGAACATCAGCAAATTAAAATAATAGTGACAGAAATTTTAAAAACGGGCAACAGGCCTAAAATTACCCCCACTGGAGTCTTACCTTTCCTTTGAGCCACGACTGTTACGCTACTGGCAAAAAACATCACAAGCAGTTAGCTCAAGAACAGGAGACAGTGGATGAATACTAGCGGAGTATTGAGATGAAGACCAGGGCCGGCTTTAGGGCGGTGCGACCTGTGCAGCCGCACTGGGCGCTCACCTCGAGGGGGGTGCTGACCTCAGAGGGTTGCTGTGTTTAGCAATAACATAGGATTTAAAAGCACCTGCTGCAGAGTTCTCGTGCATCCAGCTTTCAGTCAGCAATAAAAATGTCATGATTACTCTTGTGATTAATGTTCCTGCCGGAGAAAGAGATGGAGTTTTGTCTAGTGGCAGGTTTGACTCGCCATAAAGTAGCGCAGAAGGTTAATGTGGCTGCTGCAAGGAACAGATCTGTATTTTATCTGGATAGCTGAGTGGAATAGAAAAGCCAGCATTTATCAGCACTTTAAAACAAGCGAAATGCATTTGAGAGAGGGGCTATGGAGAGATGAGGGGCACTTTTGAGGGGTGCTAGAGAGGGAATCCGAGAAGGAGGTCATATGGAAGGGGCAAAAAAGATTGTCACATCAGGCGCCACCAGCGCTAAAGCCGGCCCTGATGAAGACCTTCGGCAACATGATCACTAGCAGGTGGCACCTACCCACGGTGGCCAAGACATCAGAAGCCCCTATGCAGCAGCTGGTCCCTACAAGTAGCACCACCAGAGCCAGGATGACCAGCACTTGGTCATTTCTATTAGTAATAGTAGAAGGACTTTTACTATAGGGCAATACATGTGTGCTGGCTGATGGCTCACCACTATAGTCAGGTGTGAAGCCCCATAATCAGACGAAAGTCTAGAAAAAAAATCTTCAAAAACATAAAGCCCCCTCAATTCTTGCATCAAGGGGGATTCCTGTTCAAAACCTTAAAAATACAGGGAATAAACATGATAATCACTAAGATAGAGCCAGCCACCAACAGAACAATGAAATCAAGATAAAGCCACACTAGAAGTCCACATCAAAGTCCGTCTAGAGAAATATGAAAAAGCATTATGAGGATCCAAATCACTCAAGATGATTGATCACATACAATAAGGTAAGTAGTCTGCAGCTTTCGACACCGTCGACCACACCATGTTGGTGCAGAGACTGCAAGACATAGGTTTTGGGGGATGGTCTTGTCCTGGTTGAAATCATACTTAAGCGGCCGGACTCAAAGAGTCGCCTTACAACCATTTGAATCAAAACCTAAAGCCCTATGGTGTGGCGTCCCTCAAGGCTCCGCATTGAGTCCTTTACTCTTTAATTTGTACCTAGCCCCTCTTTTCTCTCTGATTGCCAACTGGGGGTGAAGGCAATCTCCTATGCTGACGACACCCAGCTGGTTTTCCCTTTTCAGGAGCAAACGACAGAGGCTTTTATGAATTTTAAAGGCTGCTTGAGAGACATTGCCATTTGGATGAATACTAACAAACTAAAACTCAACGCGGGAAAAACAGAGGTGCTGTTTTTCGGCAACGGCCCTGTGCCTGCTTCAGATCTGTGGTGGCCAGTAGAAATGGGCCCTCCGCCTTCGCCTAGTACAAGTATTAAAAATCTAGGGGTGAGATGGGAGGCGGATCTCTCCTTTTGGCCCAAATTCAACAGGTCACCGCTTCATGTTTTAGTAAAATGAGAAATCTTCGTAAATTTCTACATTTTATGCCAGAAGATTGCCGTAAGGCCGTAGTCCATGCCACAGTGACATCCAGGCTGGATTACGCAAATGGCCTATATCTCGGTCTGCCTAAATATTCGATTAGACGTTTGCAGATGGTGCAGAATGCGGCTGCGAGACTAATCAGACGCATTCTATTTCGACATCATGTCTCTCCACATTTACAGGAACTACACTGGCTTCCGGTAGCCAAAAGAATTGAATTTAAGGCCTTGACGCTGGCCTATCGGGCTCTTCAGGGAAGATGCCCTAGCTATCTTAGACAAAGACTTGGCCGGTATAAGCAAGATCGCGCCCTGCGGTCAAATTCTCAGAACTTGCTCATCGCTCCTCGCTTTGTGAAAGCTCGTCTGGGCGGTAGGGCGCTCTCAGTTAGAACGGCTAAATTGTGGAATGCCCTACCAGGGTTTCTCCGCCAAGCTGACACGGAGACTAGTTTTAGAAAAGCGCTGAAGACATGGCTTTTCAGCAATTAATCAGGCCGACTTCTGAGCCTAAACTTTGTGCACGTGTTGCTTGCTGCTTAGCGCCGGGACACCTCTGTTTGAGGTAGCTGTTCGCGCTATATAAATTTCAGTATTATTATTAGTATTATTAATATTGAGTAAATAATATCGTCTAGACATAATATCGAGTACAAAATATCGAAAGTTAAAAATATCGTTGTTAAAAATATCAATGTATATTATATCGATTTTGTGTGTTGTAAAAAATATTGATGAAAAAAATATCGTTAGTAAAATATATCGTTATAGTAATATTTTTTATATTGTTAAATGTTTTTTAATGATATAATAATTAAAAAAATAATAAATAAATTGTATAATAATTTTTAGGAGCGGGATGTTGGGTTAATAGGGGATAAGGGTGGGTAGTGTATTAAAAAATTGAGAGTAAAAAATTAATAATTTTTAAATATATTTTTATAATTTGTAATATATTTTTAGGAGCGGGATGTTGGCTTAATAGGGGATAAGGGTGGGTAGTGTTTTATGAAATTGAGAGTAAAAATTTAATAAATTTTGAATTTTTTTTCATAATTTGTAATTTATTTTTAGGAGCAGGATGTTGGGTTAATAGGGGATAAGGGTGGGGAGTATTTAAAAAAAATCAAATTTAATTATTATTATTTTTACAAAATTTTGATATTTAATTGTGAAATATTTGTGTAGTGGGATGTTGAGTTAATATGGGATTATGGTGGGTAGTCATTTTAATTTTATTTTAATTTTTAATACAAATATTTAAATATTGAATTTAAATAAATTTCTAAATTCATGAGAGTTAATATTTGGTGAATATTTAAAATCATTTTTTTTATTAAAAATTAAGGGGCCTATTACGATGGCGGTCAGATGTCCACCGCCTGGCCGGCGGTGGTGCCCGCCGGACCGGCGGTGGACATCCGCCCGCGATTGCAACCAAGAAAACCGCCGGTCAAATTAGGATGGCGGTGGTGATCGCGGCAGTGGGAAATTCCGACCGCCGCTTTTCCACCGGTTGCCATCCGCACTCCTGCCTGGCGGACAGAGCAGGACCGGGATAATGGTGGTGGTGCGGAGCAGGCACCACCGGC